>BJKM01000541.1:0-387870 GCA_015082035.1 Chaenogobius annularis
GCCAGGCCTGGGGTGGGTGCTTGACGGCAAGCGCCTGGAGGCCGGTGCAACCCGAACAAGTGACGTGGGACCATCCTCCCGTGGACCCACCACCTGCAGGAGTATCCGTAAGGGGCTGGTGCAGAGGGATCTGGGCGGCAGTCGACGGCAGGGGCCTCGACGACCGGATCCCCGGACACAGAGACTAACTCTGGGGACATGGAACGTCACCTGGGGGGGAAAGAGCCTGAGCTTGTGCGGGAGGTTGAACGGTTCCGACTAGATATAGTCGGCCTCACCTCCACGCACAGTTTGGGCACTGGAACCCATCCTCTCGATAGGGGCTGGACGCTCCACTTCTCTGGTGTTGCCTACGGGGAGAGGCGGCGGGCTGGCGTGGGCTTGCTTATTGCCCCACAGCTCAGCCGCCATGTGTTGGAGTTTACCTAAGTGAACGAGAGGGTTGCGTCCCTACGCCTACGGGCCGAACAACGGTGCTGAGTACCCGGCCTTCTTGGAGTCCCTGGGAGGGGTACTGGACAGTGCACCGACCGGGGACTCCGTTGTTCTACTAGGGGACTTCAACGCCCACGTGGGCAACGACAGTGACACCTGGGGAGGGGTGATTGGGAAGAACGGCCTCCCTGATCTAAACCCGAGCGGTGTTCAGTTATTGGACTTCTGTGCTAGTCACGGACTGTCCTTAACGAACACGATGTTCAAGCACAAGGGTGTCCAATAGCGCACGTGGCACCAGGACACCTTAGGCCGGAGATCAATGATCGACTTTGTTGTCGAGGGGCGGAGCTGTCAACCGATCACCACCTGGTGGTGAGTTGGATCCGCTGGCGGCGGAGGAAGCCGGAGTCAGTGGATCTGTCAGATGACCATTGCTTTTAATTCTTGATGTTGGACAGTCGTAAAGAGCCCCAATATTTATTATAATTAAATCGTTGATTTGAAATTTGTTTAGCACTTTAAATGAATATGGCAAGTTAACAGAATCAAAAGCCTTCTCAGCGTCCAAACTGATTATTACAGCTTTGTTTTGTTGTTTTTGTATTTGCTCATTATGTGTAAGGATTGTCTTATGTTGTCTTGTGTTTACCGTATGTAATGAATCCTGTCTGATCATTTTGGATTAAGTTTGGGAGTATTTGTTCCATTCTTTTGGACATAATTGGAGTGTATAAACAATAGTCCACATTTAGAGCAGAAATAGGTCTATACTTCTTTTGGTATCAGGGGTATGATGGCCTATTTCCAACTAGGAGGGGTCTGAGTTTTCTTAAGTGCCCAGTTTAAAGTTATCAATAGGAAAGGAGTAAGCTTTATACCATTTTGAGGCGAACCCATCGCTCCCAGGAGATTTATTGTTCTTTAATCTTTTGATTGCGCCCTGTATTTCCAAAACTGTTATCTCAGCTCCTAATTTTTAATGTTGTTCTTCTAACATAATAGGCAAATTGAGGGTGTCCAGAAAGGAATTTATATATTATCCTCATTATCGTCTGGGATTTTTGAAAAAAAGTTTTGTATAAAAGGATTTAAATGCTGATTGAATTTGGTCTTGTTTGGTTAAGATTTCATCACTTTGCCTGTCCCGTATTTTATAAATTGATCTTTGCGCTTGTTTTCTGAGTTTCCAAGATAGTAATTTAGAAATGTTTTATCCTCTCAGATAATTACTTTGTTTGGTAAAGAGCATTTTCTTAACTATTTCCTGTGAAGTCAAGTCATTAATTTCTTGTAGCATTTTAGGACATCCCTTCTTGTCATGGTTTTCCTCTATCAATTTTAATGTTTCAGATTTTTAACTTTTTTCCATTTACGTTTGTTTGATTGTGTGTCATTTCGGTGAAGTATATAGAGGAGAGCTAAGAGTTAGTGAGCTATTCCATGAGGTCATGGCGCGACCAGCTCTCGGGAGAGACTAGCACAGGATTAGACGTTACAACGCATTCCAACGAGACATAGCATTAAGAAATAGTTAGATGTTGGCAAGAAAGGAGGTTTTTGGGGAAAACAATTGTACGGCAACACGGAGGATGGAATAGAATGAAAGCCATTTATCCGCGCACTGAAAAGGATATAAGATCGACAGTCAGATGATGAGTTGCATATAGATATGACACATAAGAAAAAAAGGTAAAACGTTCGGTTCAAAAAGGGGTTCTAGTGGAACACTACATTTTGTGTAAACTCTCTTATTTCTATGCATAAAGAAGTTCAAGAGAGAAGGTTGACATACCTTGGGTAGTTCTTGTGTCTCATGCAAGCCGACGCTGAGATTTGTGGGATAAGAATAAAAGGAAAAGTTGTGGTTGTGAATCCTGATTGCGTCACTTTTAGAGATACCTATAATAGTACTACACAGAAAGAACGTATTAGGTCTAAGGCTGGTCTAGTCTGGGCCGCAAGCGTACCATGCTTTTGTAGCAAGAGAAGACATTGGAGAGACAAAAAGTAGCTATGCGCTTCCTACACGCTAAGTCACCATTTAAAACCACAATTTAAATGTCATGCCACTTGTTGTGTCATAGAGCAGTGCTGTCTTGAGTTTGATGCTTCTAATGATAGGCTGAGGACTATGGAAACAGTCGTCAAAGGGTCCCTATTAGCCGAATTACCAATATGTTAGTACATGGAAAAGCAGCAGCTGCCTATTTGGAATCAAGCTAGAAAGGATACAAGATATCAGTGGGGGATACACATATGACTTCAGAGTGTAACAGAACATGCACAGCAGAAAGAACTGATAGCAGTGGATCGATCAGGAAAGAGAGCACTACATTATCGGACTAAGGCTCTACGTATAACGAAGTAACGGCGTGGCGGATGATGATGCATCATACAGACATATTTGTTCAACGAGAATAGACAGTGAACATTATACGCCTCTTCCTCATTAATCAATGTATAAAGAGCGCGTACTCCGCTTAACAACAGATGGACTCAGCGATAAATGGTTAATACTCATGCATCGCCTTCCATGTATAATTCACTCACTGATTATGCCAGAACGTTTTTTCGAGCAAAAACTAGAATTTTTGGGAGAAATAACGTGAACCCTTATGCTCGGAAGGATGAATTTTTGAGAATCGAGAACTTGAATGAGATATGTGGAAAACAAAGAAGACGCCGCTCGAAGATTATCTATATCAACGTTAGACCGATCTTGAATAGGCTAATAGATTATGGTAAATAAATTTATAGGATGTAACTCAATACTTGAGGTGACTCTCAGAGCCTTGATGCATGTAAATTGCTACAGCAGAGACTTGTCGAATACACCAGATGGAACTGAGATGGGCTACTCCTCTTGTTGTAATAGAGTGAGTACGTAGTGTAGAAGAAGGTGTTTGAGGATTCAATGTCCGCTGTAGGACTGGCAGTCTGTATGTACAGAGAAAATTAAAAGTTGATATTGGAAAAACTTGGTTCCCTGGATTCCTCAGTTCTGAGATATCTGGTTGGGATAAAGTATGACCAGACACCAATGTTCCCACATATTGAAAGGATGCCTCACCGTTAGGATTACCAGTGTTCCCCTGTCGATGATAGGTTCACACTCATGTGGGTTGATTGAGCACTCTCTAGATTGCGAACATAACTACGTGCCGCTACACTTCGCTTCTAGGGAGCAGAATGTAACGAAGCTGTAACTCGAACTAGCTGGACATGAAATTGTATCTGTATAAGTGAGTACTCGGAACAGTTATCTCAGGTTGTATTTGAGAGACACGGAGACCAAAGAGCAGAATTGTAGGGACTCACATGAAGAATAAAACCACTTGTAGCGCAGAAAAGATAGTGAATTTTATGGGAGGCTGATATGAGGCAGAACAAGCAAGGGACACAAAACAAAATCAGGCATCAGTTCTCCCGAGATAGACAACTCAACAAGAGATGCATGGACTTTAGCTCTTGCTTGACAATAAATGGTAATAACTTCTGATCATATTCCCCCTAGACGAGAAATACCAGTACTGCACCTGAACCACACCGAGGATGGTAGCACCAGTACCAGGGAAATTGCCAGGTGAACTCACATGGGCACAGCAAAAGTAGGGCTGGCTCAGTGTCACTGTTGGGCCATCACATGCGCAGCTAGATTAAGTATACATGGCTAGCTAGAGATTGCATGGATATTAGCGTGTGATGACTATTGTATTCGCTCTATAGAGGAACGATATACACCGCTTTAATTATTAATCTTGCATTATCAGGCACTTCATGAATGGGTATGTACCTGGTGAAGCGCAATGCTTAGGTCGATTTGCTTGGTCTTTTAAGCAATCGCATTTTGGTTAAGCATGCGCATTTAGGAGTCGCACTCGTCAGAGATGAGTCAGGAGTTCTGCGAGGATGGGTTGAAAGATTAAGATTACCATGTCTCCACTTTATATACAAGTCCTAAGGAAGCGTGACCAGGTCATGCGCGATTGATGAAGAATGGGAGGAGCCTATATGGCACGGGATTCTGATATATATGGGAATAGGAGAGCACAACGCGTCACCATAGATGGAATATGATGAGTATTGTAATAGAACGGGTTAGGTTAAGAAGCAGCAGAAGTTATCCATGTCGGCTTACTTGAAAGGAGATGCGCATACACAAGGCTTTAAGTATATGAGGTGAAGAATGGTAATGACAACACAAAGAACACAGCTGAGGTACCCACCAGCAGGAATGTGTGGGTACTAGACGCTCGTTGGAGATGAGTTTTGGTTGACAGTCAAAACATAAAGTTATGTGACAGAGCTCTAAGTGGAGGCGCATCATTGGAGTGGCGCAACGAGGGGTGGGCAGTCGACCCATAGGGAGGATACCGAGAATAGTAACACTTGTAAGTGGTCAGGCTTATAATCAATGTGGCATCTGGTGGGATGTCCGATATTAAATGTAACCTGGAATAAGGATAGTAAAGGAAGAGTTTGGACTTGGAAACAGTCAAAATAGTTATTCCGGTGCCCCCCGCGGTAGCGCTTGACATAGTTTTAAGATTGGTCTAGCGAAAGTTTTAGCGAGGAGACTACCCAACTCATGAGAGCGGATAAAGTACAGATGTCAGTAATAATTTGAAACAACACAGGGTGGTATGCACGAGTAGTGTAAGTAATGTGTTCATGGACTTATTAACTCTCAATTGTGACTAGTATAAAATAGTGTCGGGATACAGCATTGTCGACAGAAATTATGTGGTATATAAGCTTGACACTACTTCTCAAAGAAAAGATGATTCTCGCTCAGGGATTATTACGATAGTTGGTTCCCATTTTCATTCGTGAGCTGTTAGTGATCCTTCGGTGAAAGTAATTGGAGGAATGAAAAATAGTTATTCTCTAAAGCCGACCACTAAAATAAGTTTGGTGTTTTCCTGCTGTGTCAGGCCAGCGTTGCAGACTCATGCGACAAACCACGGTAAATATATAATATGGGTGACCTGGGCACGCTGATCCACAGTGAGGACAAATAAGGGTAAAGAACCAGAAGCTAGCGTAAAATCAAAAAGGTAAGACAGTAATAGTTTTAATTAGTCATGAAGGAACCTTAAAAATGGGAAACTATCTGTAATGAAACAATTTAGATATAGATCGGATGGGTGGGATATCAATATGACTTGGTTATCAAGACAAGCAAGGTATAAAACACACAATTTCTAGTGGAGGGTAGGGATCGTGGCCAGTAAGATAATTATGGGTAAGTGAGGAGGAAGCGACTTCTCATTTCTGTACTTTGTGACCATGCCAGAGAGAAATGAAGAGCAGAGAGAGTACAGGTGCATCAAACTAAGAAGGAGGATGCACGCCGATTCACTTGAGGATCGCCCAAACTGAGGAAAAGTAGATTCAATTACAAAATAATCGCGATTTCCTCATTATAATCGGGGTTTAGATGAGGTGAGAATAGTCTGCAGACAGGGAAAGAGCGTCAACTTAGAGGTTTCTGGTACGTCTCCTGGCATCAATCAACGCTCTATGAAGACATGTTTGTGGTCACTAGCACATATCATATGTATTATTAACTCTCTGATGTAGGAAGTGATGGAGGAGTCTATGGAATTTGGGTGAAAGATTACACTTTAGGACAGTCCTAGTTGCTTATCTACAGAGGCCATGGAAAGTATCTATAACTACAAAAACAATTCAGGTCAAGATGTACAATAGGACTATTATAGTGAAAGGCATGTGAGAGACATAGGGAATAGGAATCATGTGAGGTCTCCTTAAATGGAATGTAGGATGGAGGAGACCAATTTTTGTCTTCCTTCTTAGCGTAATTATATTGAGGGTGTGTCAAGAATTAACGAAAAAGATTGTTAGACGACGTACGTAAAAACGTGTCTAGTCAGAGATGTAGTATCCAATCTTCAAATTTTTTCTAGAGTTGGTAGACCACGCTGTAGAACTCTCTTAGAGTTTATTAACGTCTTTGACAGGGACGGAACCTGATTCATCTCTCTCCATATGGCGTAAAGATCGAAAACAAATAATACAGAGACATGATGCGATCTGTAGCGCACCTACTGCCGCTACTTGCGCCTAATAAAAACCATGGAATCCCCCGCACAATTATAAAGTCTTGCACCATAGGTTTTCGATCTCTCTTTGTGGAACCGAACTAGATCATGTTTTTCTTCATTTGTCAGCAATTCCCTCACCGTGTGTTATAGACGATATAAGACAAATCCGGAACATCGACGAATTTCGTTCTTCTCCCGAACCTCTAGGTTGCTGAATAATAGATTGAGAAATATCAGAAGAATATGCGCAGATGTGTATGTATGAACGTGTAATTAAAAGTAAAGTGTATATCCTCCTCTCAGTTTTGTTTGATTCGACGTCAGAAGAAGGAAAGTCATACTCTCAAGGCATTCTATTCACCTAAGCACATGTTTTGGGATAAACCAAAATAATAGTTTTCCCTCTGTCACACTGTTGTGAGCCTAGCATCAATTGCCCACGCAATGGAAAATCTAATAGGTACCCTCACACCGGAGTATAACAACGGAAAGAAAGTGGATAGGCTGAAAGGGGATATGCATCAGAATTCAGAATCAGAATCAGACTGAAAGTTTATTCGCATGTCCACCAGGTGAAGAAAATTCAAATAAACGTAGGAACTTGTCTCGGGCATGTAAGGTGCAGCATAGAAAACACTGAGCAATAATAACAACATATTTCACACCTCCACAGAAGAAACGAGGCTATGCATGTTAAGCTACACTAAATTTAAAAAAGTACTGGATCTACCAATAGAAACATAAAAAGAATCAGGCAATGTTCTCATGTACACCACCCTAGGTTTCACTACGTTATAGATTGTTGAGACGTTGATCAGTGTCTAGAAAAGAGACGAGAGAGAAACACAGCTAGAATAGCGCAAAGTGGCGCTCATAGAGGTAGGGTAATGAGATATGTTTGGCGAAGGTAAAGTGCAGAGGGGTATATAGTGTTGTTAGAAGGTGAATTACGATTGGAGTCGCAACCAGCGGTCAGGTGGAGGTATCAAGCAGCTGAAAGGCACCTGTGCTCGCCGCCCAGAGGTGTGTCAGTCGGACACATGGACCGTACAAGCACTCACTGGACGCGCACGCCTTGGAGGGCACAGATCGAGATCTCAACATTTAGAAGAAACAACAATTCATACCAAGAGGCAGAGTACAGTGCGTCAGTCATTGCTGCACTCGGAGAAGCTGCTTAGGTCTTAGGAACAGCCCAAAGACTGATGCGCATAGGAAACCGTAAAGGATGCCTGCCAGCATGACTAGGAGCGTCCCTGCGACTCAGCTGATCACCCTCTCTTGCAGATCAATGTGAGGCGACAACAGAATGCGCTGTAGAGTCAGAATATATGGTACCCCTGAGACTGATGGCTACCACAGCGTTACCACAAGGCGGTGCAGGGGAGGAGAGTGGGAGTCGATCGGAACTGAAAGATGGAATGGCGAAGTTTTATGTATGTATCTCAACACATTATTTCTTGCACGTGTCAGCTTGATAATATCTCACAGCTGTCCATGCAAGATAGGCTACATCCACGCTAGCGGGTCTTATCTATTGATGAGGGAGCGTGCAACTGGAGGGTCACGCACTTTGAGGACTTCCGGTTGATGGGTGCCTAGGTATATCCGCAGGAGGTAAGTCCCGACGGTGGTGTTGTGGAATTAAGAGGTAGAGTTCATAGATCATATGATGGGTGTAAGTGGGGGCCTGGGTGTCGATAGAGCTTTCTCGCTTGAAAGTCCAAGCGAGTCCATCTCGGCTCACTGTTTCTACAGGCGTATGAAACTCGGCATGAATATGTTTTACCGCAAAGAGTATAAACAAGTGGTGTTAGTAATTAATGAAGCAGCTTAACAAGGCTAAACAACCTGAGTTGGTCCCATGATTGTTGCAAGCCTACCAAATAACAAATGACATGTATTCCGAAGACAGACTCATACTCTCCGTTCAGCACCCGTTCGTAAATTATCTACTGATTGTATAGCAGCCCGATGAGGAGTGGTATCCGTCCGGCAAACATTATGAATGTGTAATTAATAAAGCATGGATGATATCAAGATGGACTAGGTAAGGTTGCAAAGAAAGTCTTGCGTCGTGCTACGGGAGAAGAGCCAGAGGGGAAGTAAGCAACAGCCCTGAGGAGCGCCGGTGCTGGATAAGATAACGGGCACCTGCTGTGCCTGAGGCAGTCACTCCTATCGCCCAAGCTGTACGCACTTGCCGATCCCGATCCGTCAGGAAGTCAGTGATTCTCAAGCCGTGCAGCTCAGAGCTGCGAAGGAACGTTGTCCAAGGAGCCAGAGGGCAGCTCACGGCAACTGGCTGTCGAAAGAGCACAGCCAAGAGCTGAATGTTCCACAAACAAGACTACTGAGCATATGTTCCCCCCCCTCCTACGAGGGCAAGCCGGTTCGCATGGTCATTCTCGCTATACACATAGCCATAGCACATCTGTCAGAGATATCATCGTCTAGGCGATACTTAGCAAGCGCAATGTTGGTACACCTCACAAGACGTTCCGCAAGGAGTAGAGTATAGGGTGTAAGCCTGTGAACGTTGAGTGGGTATGGGTCAGATCTCCGAGAGCGTGGAGAACGTCAAGTCCGCCAAAAATATGTTACAATTCCATGTTGTACAATTACAGGACAGACAAAGTATAAGCTCGCTACTGTGCATCTTGTAGTCCATTCTCAAATATAGCCTGTAAACTCAAACCCCATATGTGTGTATAGCCGGGGCTTTCTATATTGGACAGGCAGACTATATTTTTTGCACAGGTTTGGCAGAGACACTTGGATTGTCAAGGCACTGGAACGTAGTGTGCTATACCTTTCCCAGGTCGAGGATGTTAAAATAAATGTCGTGATGAGAGTACGGGGTCAGCATTCTCCTGCCGCGCAGTGTCCTTAAATTGTGTACGGTATGATGATCTGCTCGTCTCTAGGTCCAGACAGTGCGCTAAGTACAGAGATGGAGTGGTGTATATCACTTAATAGTAGCGCTTGTTGGTATTGCCATCTGAATGTGCATTTATCAATAGAACTGAAGTAAGTAGTGTCCAGGAAGGTGAGAATGTGAGTGGGGAACACTTAGTTTTTTGGTGGCGGAGAGATGCCCACCTCCTCGGGATGGCAGAGGGGGGAGCCGGGGGTGGGTCACAGATCACCTGCAGTGATGAGAAAGGTGTTCAGATTTGGTCAAGATACCCGACGTCTTTCGAATTATCTTGCCACGAGGGAGGGGGCTTCGAGGGCTTACTGGTTGTGAGAAGAATGCGGATGCCTCCGGCGCGATCGCACATCGGAGTGCGGGCGTTGTATGTCAGAGAATGCGTGAGCTCTTCAGACGCGTATTGTTAACTTGTGATCTCGCGCTCGAGAAACTCTCTTTGCGTAAACGCACCACTAGCCTCTTCCTGTTCTAGCATCTTTGTAGAGCATTCCTTCTTGTCACCAGAGCCTGGTGTCTGCTGGCCTTCCTTCGCGTGCCTTGGAGATCTGCGTGAGCTTATGTGCTTACCTTTAAACATTTTGTAATTCTGGACTGGGCAGGAACGCGGCTGTATGGTGGTATCCTTACCATCTGTGATCAGAGGGGGGAACCAGCGTGCACAAGATGAAGTTAGATGCAACTCAACTGAATGTATTCGCAAGAGGAAGACTACAGAACGATTACTGCACACTCAGGCCATCCAGCGCCTCAGTACGCGGTCCTATATACCAGTGAGGCATCTAGCTCGTTCCAGGTGGTATTTCGCCTCGCGCAGAGAAGAAGAATCGCGTGACCCAAGACTGTACTGTGGTTATTTATAAATGAATACTCGCCTGAGGGATCTCTAGAAAGCAGAGCATTATGCACGAGAACAGTGAATAGTTGGAAGTAATCAATGGTATTACTCGTCATCACAGTGTAAGTGTTCTCTGTGTGATAGTCTATACTATGGGCGACCAGGGCTGATATCTCCCACATCGGGACGCACTGCATTCATTCCTCGCATCAGCACGCAGTTCGGGTAGTGCTGTGTGTCGCCCAAATCAAGTTCCACAGTCGTGTGCATTTTCAAGCGGCTATGGTGAGATCTGGCAAGGTGCTGCACCGTGCACTCTTTTCGCGTACCGCTCCCGAGTGCGGAGAGTGGTTACGGGACCACCTTGGGGGTAATGGCGGAGTAAATGGGTGGGGTCATGCGGGAGAGTTCCCTTTTAGATGCTGCAAAGGGAAATATTTGGTTCTCTACTACTGGGAGTTCCACAGGCGATGAAAGGTGAGGTCTCTAGAGAGTACCAGCAGGAGCTGTGGGTTTACCAAGCATGACAAATAGTTGAAACGCCTTATATGTCACCTTTTAGAATGACGCCATGCATTGGGTTGAAGTTCAGGGGAGGCAGAGCATCGTGCACTGATTAAAACCTAGATGACGAAATATAATCTCCTCGTATAGTCTGCGCAGTAGAGTTTTTATGTGGGACCACTTATTTGTCGCATCAGCGACTGCTCTTTTGAGAAACGGTGTATTTAACCACAAGTAATATGATCAAATACTCGATTGACATTATATTCAATGTTGGTTTTTAGTCTAATGACAGAAATTTTGTAAGGCAGCCTCCGAGACAGTGTGTACGTATGTGACATCAGGTGCTTGTGAGCCCGCGTATTAACAGTTGGTCTTGAAGTTACATTCAATATTTATCAAGTTCCTCTCTGGAGCAAATATTACGAGACAAAATGTCAGGGACTCCCTCATTCACATATATTACATGTTGTTTTCATATGTTTTTCTTCACAGCATCTCAGAGTATAATTACTTGATCTCGTTCCTGATAGACAAAGTTCATACTTTTTGTGGAGTTTAACAACAATTACTATAGAGCTTTAGTGAAATGGGTTTAACCTGGCGCGATTATGATAAGCTATCGTCGTGGAGCTCGGGTTTGCTGATGTGAGTGTTTGTTAATAGAACAGGAAGATTTGGGTAAGATCAGGAATCATGCACGAGACAGTCTCATATCACTACTTAGAACTTACGTTCGAAGGGTGCTCCTGACATCCATACAGAGTCACGTGAACTGACCACACCCATATTGCTGTGACTTGAAGTGTATGCACGGCGGGCAGGAGAGGCCGCGCTAACAAAAAGGTGCGCTCCTTGGTCTCTCTGAAGCAAGGCTGCCTCTTCTTTGAAAGAGTTAAACTTTGGTCGTTCAGGCTCCAGGTGGTGGAAAAAAAAGAGCTCAGAAATTTTGTCCACGATATTTGAGTCTATTTGTAGTAATACCGAGATCTATAAGTATATTGTTATGGTAAAACGTGCAGTCACAATATTGATATGCAGACACTTGTCAGGCAATTACTCTTTAAACAGATGATTGTCTTAACATAACTAAAGTGGCAATAACATACTTTAGACATATATTATCATATAAAAAAAACCGTACAAGAGACAAGAGAGAGAGGGAAACACACAATTATAGAGACAGTTCAGTGAGTAAAAATTGCTATAATGCCATGACTATCATGAACCTTCGTCTAATAAAGAGAACATCAAGAGCCGCACATGAGTAATGCTAAGCATTGATGAGAAGGATACTAATTAGAGAGTGCAAAAGAATAAAATATAGGCAAATATAACACAAAAGATATACAATATAATCGCATATCGAACGTACGAACTCCATAATATTACAAGATCTCGGTGCTAATATGTAAATAAAATGATACCTTGTGATCATCTTCACAGGAGGAGCATGTCTAATCTTCAAGTAACAGATTGTTAATTTTATAGCTCTGCGTTCATACTTCTCTTGTGCTTCTGCAAATTTATCACGTCATTTTTTTCTTTAGCGTCAACTAGTGTATAAAGAAGCTATTGTCTCGTGCCCCCATGAAACATAGATCCACGGTAAGTGGCTTATTCATCACTCTAATAACGAGGTGTACTTTCTCAAGAAGACAGGACACGTTTAACTGTAACTTAGTGACAAAGTGAAAAGTGACAAAGTTTGAAATAAAATGCAGTGACTACAGTGGTTTCTCTTAGCACGAGTTTTTAGACTCTACAGTTTTTTTTATTTTTGTTTACAGCAAAAGTCTTTGACACGTCGCTTCCTCAATTGAAATTATAGAATGGGCTGAAACGAACTTGTTATTTGTTTTGAATATTTTTGAGAAGTGGGTAGAGTGGCAGAAATAATAAAATCCTGGGACCTCGTTCTGCTACGACATATTTCTACATGCTGCTATTTCCAGCGCATTCAGTTAATCATGCAGACTATAATGTGTCCTAGTCGAGACCGAACCCTGGAGACGACACCAGTATTATCGCTTTCACTGAGGGAGAGTTATTATGGACGCGAAGCTGAATTCACTCTGCAACTGAGCATCCATACAGATCAGCTTGTGGGTGGATGCAGAAACAAGCCTCTTCTATATCCAGCTGAACTCAGACAAGCAACACGCCTGAAAATTCATCGTGTGTTGTACCACAGAAACAAAAAGAGAGAGTCCTCAGCAGTCGCGCTCGTAGATCTCTAAATCCACTCAGCATGCCGTCAAGTAGCTTTGGGTCTCGAAGAGGTATCGCGATGAGATATTGGTCATGTTCTTTGTTAGGTTGATCGAGCTAAAGCTGTTGTGAGAGATAGGTGGATGTACTAGATCCTTGGATTCACATGGTGCATGTGGCAATGGCCAGAGAATAAGATCAGCATTCTTGATTCCGGAAAATGAAACGATTGAGATGCTAGGCTCACACGCATGGGAAGTAGAACTTGTATACAGCAGGAGCTGCTTTGAAGTCTATTCTCTGAGCCACAGGGAGCCAGTGCAGAGACCTGAGCACAGGACTAATGTGATCGTACTTCCCGGTTCTAGTCAGGACCCGAGCAGCGGCGTTCTGGATGCACTGCAGCTGTTTTACAGCTCGTTTGGAGAGGCCAGTGAGCAGGCCGTTACAGTAGTAGTCTAATCTACTAGAGACAAACGCATGGATAAGTCTCTCCAGGTCTGGTTTAGACACTATACTTTTGATTTTGGCAATGTTTTTTAGATGGTAAAAAGCTGCTGATGTGATTGATCTGACGTGGCTGTTAAAATTCAAATCTGAGTCCATTATTACCCCCAGATTTCTAACTTGATGTGTAGGTTTTAGAGCGAGACTCTGGAGGTGACAGTTAACAATTTCTCTTTGTTTCTGTGGGCCAAAGACGATGATTTCAGTCTTGTCTGAGTTCAGCTGGAGAAAGTTGTTTTGCATCCACACACTGATCTGTTGGATGCAGTGACAAAGTGAATCCACTGGTCCATATTCACCTGCCGTCAGTGAAACATAGATCTGAGTGTCGTCTGCGTAATTGTGATAGGACACATTCTCGCTGCGTATCAACTGACCTAACGGCAGCATGTAGAGGTTGAACAGAAGGGGTCCCAGGATTGACCCTTGGGGCACCCCACAGGTCAGGAGCATCTGGTCTGAGACACAGTTACCAATTTCGATAAAGAATTTCCTGTCTTCCAGATAGGACTTTAACCAGTTTAGAGCAGTGCCAGTGATGCCCACCCAGTCCTCTAGTCTCTGTAAGAGGATCCCATGATCGACAGTGTCAAAAGCAGCACTCAGATCTAACAGAATTAAGACTGAGGCTTTGCCCGCGTCAGTGTTCAGGTGGATGTCATTTGTCACCTTGACAAGAGCAGTCTCAGTGCTGTGATGAGGTCTAAAACCTGACTGGAAAACATCAAATGAGTTGTTTTTATTAAGAGGAAATCAGTGAGCTGTTGGTAAACAACCTTTTCAAGGACTTTGCCCCAAAATGGCAGATTAGAGATGGGCCGGTAATGACTCAGTACTGCGGCATCAAGACTGCTCTTCTTTAGGAGAGGCTTTATGACCGCAGTTTTCAAAGAAATTGGGAATGTTCCAGATTGAAGCGACATGTTAACTATTTGAGTGAGTGGTGCTAACAAACTGTTCAGCACAGACTTTAGAAATCTGGTGGGTAACACATCGAGGCAGCATGTAGATGAACTCAGGCTGGTGATGATCTCCTGGACAGTTTTGTCAGTTACAGGTGCAAAGTGAGTCAGCTCTAAGTGTGTAGGTGGTTTTGAGGGTTATTTTTTGCATTGTAGAATTGATAGCATTTTTAATGCCCTGAACTTTGTCATTAAAGAATAATGCAAACTCATTACACTTGGATGTGGAAATGAGTTCTAACGGCAGCTGAGCTGGAGGGTTTGTTAATCTGTTTACTGTGGCAAACAGGACACGCGAGTTGTTACTGTAGCTTCCAATTATTTCAGAAAAATATCCTTCCCTAGTTCTACATAAAATGAGGTTGTACATGTACAACTTCTCTCTGTAAATCTCTTTCTGAACCTGGAGCTTCGACTTGCGCCATTTTCGTTCGGCCCGACGGCACTCCCTTTTCTGTGCCCTGACCGAATCATCATTTCTCCATGGCGCCTTCTGCTTATTTTTAACAATTTTAGCCTTCATAGGGGCAATGGTGTCGAGAACATTCAAAACATTAGATGTAACAGAGTTCAACAAATCATTTACATTAGAACATGAGACATTTTCAAAGTTTATCATTTCCATAAACAGTTTTTCCCGTGCTGTCATTTATGTGTCTCCTCCGGACAATTGCAGGACCAGCTGGTGGTTTGGGAAAAACAGACAGGTCAAAGAAGACACAGAAATGATCAGACAGAGCAAACATCGACCACATTGACGTTTGAAATATTAACCCCTTTTTGTAATTAGAAGATCTAGAGTGTGCCCTCTGCTGTGGGTGGGGCCACTCACGCGCTGAGTAAGACCGAAAGTTTCAAGGACAGCATGAAGCTCTTTAGCGTTTCTGTCACAAATATTATCAACATGAACATTGACTATCACCTGTTATAACCAAACCATCAAAGTCTGTGCATACGACTGACAGCATCTCAGTAAAATCATCAATAAAACTTTTGCAGTGCTGAGGAGGCTTGTATAAAACAATGAAGAGAATGGATGGAGACTGTTTTAGCTCAATTTTAAAGGCTACACATACTCAAATGTTGAAAACACCCCAAAGGACAACCTGTGGGTAACTATTTCATCTTTAACAAAAGCACACACACCTCCTCCCTTTTTGTTTTCTCGTGTTTCAGATTCAAACATAAAGTTGGGTGGAGCAGACTCTATTAGAACTAAATTTCCTGTGTTTTTGTCAAGCCATGTTTCAGTTAAAAACATAAAATCAAGATTATAAGAAGAAATAAAATTATTAATTAAGAATGATTTGTTACATAAGGATCTGACATTTAGCACAGCAAGTTTCAGACTAGTTTCAGTGAGACTGGGCGTTATCTTTTTACAGGGAATATGAATCAAATTTCTCAGACTGGGCAGTCTGACTCGCATTTTGTTTTCCCATCTGTGTGATGTTACTACAGAAATAGCGCTAGGGGAGGCTGTTTTTACACAGGGCCCGGGTTGGTTTGATTTTTAATATGACTATAAGTCCCGGCAACGCTGAGACCCAGTGGAGGAGTTTAAGTATCTCGGGATCTTGTTCACGAGTGAGGGAAGGATGGAGCGTGAGATTGACAGGCGGATCGGTGCAGCGACTGCAGTGATGCGGTCGCTGCATCGGACCGTTGTGGTAAAGAAGGAGCTGAGTCGAAAGACAAAGCTCTCGATTTACCGGTCAATTCTACGTTCCTACCCTCACCTATGGTCATGAGCTTTGGGTAGTGACCGAAAGGACAAGATCGCGGATACAAGCGGTCGAAATGAGTTTCCTCCGCAGGGTGGCTGGGCGCTCCCTTAGAGATAGGGTGAGGAGGTCAGTCACACGGGAGGAGCTCAGAGTAGAGCCGCTGCTCCTCCACGTCGAGAGGAGCCAGCTGAGGTGGCTCGGGCATCTGTTCCGGATGCCCCCTGGACGCCTCCCTAGGGAGGTGTCTCGGGTATGTCCCACCGGGAGGAGGCCCCGGGGAAGACCCAGGACACGCTGGAGGGACTATGTCTCTCGGCTGGCCTGGGAACGCCTCGGGATCCTCCCGAAGGAGTTGGAGGAAGTGTCTGGGGAAAAGGAAGTCTGGGAGTCCCTGCTTAGACTGCTGCCCCCGTGACCCGGCCCCGGATAAAGCGGAAGAAGATGGATGGATGGATGGATAATAATTCAAATGGGGTGCTGTAGAGCAGGGGTGCCCACACTTTTTCAACGTGCAAGCTACTTTTAGATTCAGCAAAGCCCGAAGATCTACCGATAGATTTATATTACGTTTTTTTTCATAAACAGCTATAGAAACACAATATAGGCCTAATAATGTTGTATTATGTATAGACCTGCAAGAAAAGTCTTGAGAAAGTCAGCTCATCTTCGGGTCACGTCAACGACAAACTGCTTTGTGAACGACAGAAACAGCTTGAACAGGTAGGATCTCCTTCTCCTGCTCCTCGGCCTGACTCCCTCTCCTCTCTCACCTCCCTCATGTGAGCGTTCTACGTTTCCGCTGTTGTCTTGTGTTGTCGGCTCGCGCGGTGGTGTGCTTCTGCCGAAACTCACTGAGAAAGCGGACAAAATAACATCTGTAGCCTCGTGGTTCACTCGCACTTTTGGGGTGCGCACCATGTGATACACTCGCTCAGCGTGTATATATACTGTATCTTAGCACCAGCCAATAAACTTTGCTTTGGTATCGACTACCATTGCCTCCGAGATCGACTGCCACTGTCTTCGAGATCGACTGGTAGATCGCGATCGCACCCCTGCTGTAAAGCCAATTTTCATAAGTGTAATGTATTTGGGTGGTGCTAGCGAGTCATTTTGCGTAAAACATTTTTACCAGACACCAAAAAAACAAATTTTTCACAGTTCCTGAATTTTGGGTAACATTTTTTTAGTTTTTGTTAACGTTCAGGGGGTCAAAATTGGGGTGGTTTGGGAGAGAGAGAAAAGAAATATATATATATATATATATATAATAAATTTTTTCAGTTGTCTATGACAAATAGATTGTGTTTATGAATTTGTAAAGATAATTTGGAGAGGGCGCTAGAGAACCATTTTAGTAGATGGCCACTACATTTGCATATCATTGCGTGCAGATTGGAAACAACTTAACAAACGCTCAAGTAACATTTTCCTATAATTTTTTTTAAAAGAAATTTGGATTTTGTTTTTAAATGTTCATAAAATTGCAATTTTGTTCAAAATTCACTGTGACCACACCCGAAGACTTATCAGCTTCGAACTAATAACATTTCATTGCTCATGAGTTTTGTGTCTTGTGGACAAATTTGAAGGGTTTTCGATGAAAACTGCTGGAGGAGATGCCAAAAGTACGCGCCTTGTTTGATCCAACATGGCTGACTTCCTGTATGATTTAGGGCAGGGTCATCATATACATTTTTGTATGTGTCCTCATATGAACTATTTTTGAGCATCATATTTTTACTGCGACTTTTTTTTGGCTTTGGGCTTCCATTGACCCCATGCTAATCGATTTTTGAGGTGGCGCTACTGAGCAGTCTTTGAATTTTCTTTCTCGGGGTCTTCACTCAAAATCAGCGCTCACTAAATTCTAATTTTGGATACCACTCACTGGCATATTCTAGTTTACTACTCGATTTTTGCGTTTTCCCTCGCCGGGACGATTCTCGTCCTTTGGCTCGGGTCCAATAATAATAATAACAAAATCAATATTTGAAATAGCCTATATATTGTACTGAGATGTGAACACTGTGATATAATATTACAGCCAGATTAGAATTACGTGACAACTTTAGCTTGAAGTCTTTGATTGCATGTGGGCTCCATGTAACAACAACTTATCAATTTTCATTTAAATCTCAAACTTCTTCTACAAATGTCGACATTCACATTTTGCTGCCTTCGCATCAATGTTCTACAGGCAGTGAGCTGTTCACAGGCCCATCATTTACCATGACATTTTAGGCATATATCTCACAGCTGCAGATGTGTTTCCCCAGTGTGCTCTGACACATATGGCAGAGCAGCTCATTTCCTCCGAGGCGGATCTCAAATCTGTCTGCTCTTATCGGTACAACGCTGTCCCCTGTCCCCATCTCAATATGCAATCATACAGGACGGCAGTTTCATTAAGGAACCATCATGTTGACATTCCCCACTGAGGCTAATTTCCGCTCTGGGTGGCCAGCTGTCACTCACTGTGCTGTTAATGTTTCATGAGCTAATATAACTCACTAGGTTAGGCTTACATTATCCTTATAGCACTACATGAGCACTTGAAATAATTCTGGAGCTCTTACCATTTCTGTTTGCTAAAATGCTTGGAAAATGGACATACGCTTGCTGAGGTTAAGAATTCAAAGTGACATTTTGTGCAAAAAAGATAATCTATATTTCTTTTGTATTTATTTGACAGGGACCATTGCTTTTCCCTATACATTAACAGTTCAAAACATTCTAAAAGCACTATCTTATCACAATCTTCCAAATGCAAAAAAGTTTTTCATCCAACAGTGTCTAAGTGGTTAGACTGTTGTATTCTTGAGCAATACAGTATGCTGGAGCATCTGCATCCAGTTTTGAAAGATGACCCAAGTAAACAAAAGCATCAGTTGAACTTTTTTCAGATATGACCAGATTAAGGGTGT
Organism: Chaenogobius annularis; assembly: GCA_015082035.1. Lineage (NCBI taxonomy): Eukaryota > Metazoa > Chordata > Actinopteri > Gobiiformes > Gobiidae > Chaenogobius > Chaenogobius annularis. The sequence continues at coordinate 19,115 of BJKM01000541.1, forward strand.
GTATACAATATATTATAAAAAAGATTGTCGGGTTTATTGCCTTGCCTGCACACCTTTTCCCTTCTTCTTCATGTTATGGGATATTGGGATATGGGATATTAAGCTCTTCAAGTGAACCCAGGAAATGCTTTTTCACTTGTGTTTTTTTCATCTAGTGATATAATCCTTATTGTGACAGACAGCTGCTCTATATGGCAAAGGGAGGGGTGCTATCAAGAATAAGAGAATCACATTTAGATGTTTCTTTGTTTTGTTTTTTTATTCAAATGTTTAACATTTTTTTTTATATATGAGCACATAAAAACAAACACAGTAAAAGAGAAACACGACCAGAGAGAGAGCAGACACTAATTAAAAACAGCATCCAACCATTAATTTAAATAATATATATCATGGCCTAGAAAACCCCCCAAAAAGTCCCATTTAGTCCAAAGTCTGTCAAATGTATTTTGAAATTAAGTCCGAATGTAATTTTTTTCCATTTTACAAATGTCCACTATAATGTTGATCCAGTCCTTGATTGTCGGTGCATTTTGTGTCATCCATTTTTTTGTGAGAGCCTGTTTTGCCACTTCCGGGAGGATGTGAGATAGCCGTTGGTTGGGTCAACGACAGGAGTCCTGAGGCCCAAATACATAGTTTTGAAATGCATTGGAATGGTGAAGTCATAAATTGTAAGGTTCTGTTGATCTCAGTCCAATACTTGTGAACCACAGGACAGTCCCAAAACACATGATAGTGGTTTGCCTCCTGGTTGCCACATCCTCTCCAACAGTCAGCATTTCCTTGTGAGTAAAGGGCACTTTGACATGGTGTTATAAAGAATTCCCTCCAAACATGTGATTTTATATTTAGACTTTCTCATTCATCATCAGCCAGAACAAAGTGACCCTCTTTCCCATCTACCCTTAATGTAATCAGTAGTGAGTGCCCAAATTGTTAATACATTTGTATAATTTAGATATTAAAGATTTATAAGCTTTAATAAATATTTCAGTCAGAAGGCTGTGATGGTCATCATTCTTTATATGTCTTCGCTATAATAACTCCTTATTTGTAAATAACTATAAAAGTCCTGTTTCTCCAAGACAAAGGATTCTTTTCAGATTTGTCCCACATTTTTCAGTTGATGTTGAGTATCCTCTTCGTTAGAAACATGTCAGTGTAATCCCTCATTCGTCCAGGAGCATTCCATTGTAGAAAAAGATTCAGTTGTAGTCATCTGGACTGTTTTAGAAACGTTTCGACTCTCATCCAAGAGTCATTCTCAATCTGTGAAACAAGTCTGAGAAATCAGGTTTATGTCCTTCTCTGTGAGGGACCGGGACCTCTGATAATAGACCTACGAAACCAACTGGGATGGGTCACTGACTTTGGCTCCCTCCTCCTTGAGTCCCTTTATCAGCATCCGAATGCCTCGGGCATCTCCAGGGTTTCAGCAAACCATTATAAACAACCGGAAGGTTGAATCTTAAACCTCCATTATGATTTAAGGAAGGATTCTCTTTTTTAACAAAGATTGCCTCCTCAACTCCTCTTTCAAACCATCTTTTCTTCCTTCTCAGAATCTCCACCTCAATGTCTTCAACTCCATTGAAGATAAAGGGACTCAGGGAGGAGGGAGCCAAAACAAGATGTCTGTTGTTAGTGTGTGTGTTTTGTGTGCGTGTGTGGAGCTCGGTTTTGCTCGCTGTCCAGCTGGTCTCAAGGCCAAGGCTGAGAGAAAAGATGAGGAAAAGGAACAGGAGTATGGAGCATAACAGGGATATAGTACTTTATAGTACATTTGTTTGATCAGTAATTAGCCATTTTTGGTCCTCTGTGTAGCGATCTGTTTTTGCCATTGAGTTACTCCATCTTTCACAAAACTTCACTGTTCTTGATCTCGTCCCACGGTCTTCTGCACGTCCGTAATCCTGACTAAGATGTTTTTGACCAGTTCTACGAGCTGTGCCATACTGTTCTCAAGTCTCTGAGTCTTTTCATCCTTTCACTCAATTCCACAAACTCCTTTTTGTTATTGTCAGACAGTTTCTGGGTGAATTTTCCTGTCTTCCCAATTTTCCGATAGACCAAGGCGACTCTAAACCCAATCAGAAGGAATCCCGCGATCATAAATCCAAATACGAATAGGTCTTCCACATCTTCTATGAGTAGAGGCTCGATGCATAGGACCTGCCAGTTATTCCAATAGTCCAGTACGTACCCCGTCAGGACAGGTGGCTTCTCCCGGAGCAGCTTTTCTTGGGGAAAAAACTTTATCCAATGCACTCAGAGACCAATTAATCAGATTAATTTTCCCAGAGATCAACAGGTTAGCACGCAAACCGTGAGTAGAGTGAAAAAAGTTGACGAGACAACGCAAAGTAGCAGAGCAGAGCGGGAGCAGAGAGAAAACACGCCTGCACTTAAGGAGAGCTGAGTAAGAAGTTGTATATATATATTGCCTATTTTTTTTTTTTTCATTTTTCAAAATTGTTGATCACTTCTGATGCCATTGCGTTGATTGTATTGATTGCTTTTGATAATTTTTGAATGTTTTTAAACTCTCTGTACCTCAAGAACACAGAACAGATGAAATGATACAATAGAAAAAAAGGAAAACAAAAGAGTTCAACATTGAAGTTATTGCAAGGAGGAGGGACGTCCATTCCTCGTGTAGAGCCCCCCCGAAAAACTCCCCAGGCACTCCGGACTCCAATTGTCACAAAGAACTAGATATTTTACTGGAGGTCTCCTTTAACCTTTGCCATCTTCATAACACGCTCCTTCACGCAATCGTTAAGAAACCTCATTATCAGACCTTGTGGTTTATCAGATGCTGGTCTTGGTTTGCCGAGGTGATGTGCTCTTTCTATTGAAAAGGGGGGGACTTCAACTCCAGAGTCTGAGAAGAGCTCTGGTGTCATTTTCTACAGAAAACCTTCAGTATCATCTCCCTCTTCTCCTTCAGGGAGCCCCACAAGTCTGATGTTGGGCCTACATGATCTGGACTCATTGATCTCCTTTCCGCCCTCAACAATGCCATGTCAAGCTGCATTTCACTTTTAATTTCATGCATCATAATCGCCAATCGGTCTAAGGTGATCTCCCCTCCGCCTTCGAACAAGTGCGAGCTTGGAGACCCCACTACGGGGACGGAGCTTTGTTTATCAGCGAGTAGCAGGCTTTCAGCAGCTGCGTTGGGCCTGCTGGCCATGTTAACCTTGGACCTGCTAGTAATGTTAGCCTGGCTAGCTTGTGAGGCGGGATGTTTTCTACCGGAGCCGTGGAAACTCCTCGTTTCTTAGAATTCTGTAGGTAAAACAGGGATGTCAAGAGCGGCAGCAGCGGAGAGTGTGCGTATATGTTGACGTCATACCCGGAAGTCCGCATATTTTGATGTTTTAATATTGCCGAAAATAGTTTGTATTATTTATTAACTGTTGCAGTTTATCAGTTAATTTAGAATGGTTTTGCATGTGTGTGGTGTCTGACTTGTTACTTCATCTCAGCATCAAATTTGGCCAATAGCTCAACTTCTTTTAAGACGTTACCATTGTCTGGTTTACATAGTGTCACTGGATCCCCCTAATGCCATGTTTGTTTCTGTTAACTCTGAATTATTGCAACCAATCTGTGCAGGACCTCAGGCTATGTTTAATTCACCACCTAAGCCAGAGCTATATGTTCATCTATTGCTAACCCCTTAAAAATCTGGACTTCCAATTCTTTAGTTATGTTCCTTGCTATCTTCATGAACCTAAAGCCAGTAACTTGCATTTTTCCAGGCCTGTAAACCTACCTTAATCTATGTATGATCTCTATGGGGGAAAAATTTGCAGCAAAAACAGAGCAACCTATCTATTGGGGAGACAACCCCGGACTCTCTGGACTGTGAGGTGCTGGTTTGGGTTTTTTAGCTGTCACTGCTCTGGAGTGCCGGCCAGAGCACCACTTGAGGCCCCGATGGAAACCACGAGGAGACGCAAAGAAGGGTTCAGGAGCTTTATTGAACCGAACAGGTGAACACAGGTTGCTAACACGTTCACTGAAACCCGACAACAGCAATACTACAACTTAAGAGCGGGCACGCTCTTTAAAGCACATATAATGTCATAAAGCATAGGGATGTCACAATTCAATTCAATTCAATTTATTTTAGTAACGCCCAAAATCACAACAGTAGTTGCCTCGAGGGGCGTCATGCAAAACATAAAGGAAAGAATAAAGGTGACATCATAAAGCACGATTATTATGGCAAGACGGGAGCGCCCACTACTGGATGCCCCGCTAACTACTAACTCATGGGAACATAGAATTTACAGGCCTTTTGTACACTATCATCTTTATTTTTGAGTACGTTAGCCAACTTCAGATTTTTTTTTTCTCCATTTAAGAGGATTCTTTGAAATAGTCATGTTGACACCTCCCATCTCTTTGTGGGAAAGTGAAATTGTTTAAAATTTGGAATGGACGCCTTTGAAGTATTTTTGTTGTTGTCAGTTTCCAGGATAAATGGGTGCAGCCTTTAATCTTGAGGCAGCTTCATGACTGGGCTGAGGATGGATTAAAACCATTAGCTAGTATATCAAGAAAAATACATTGGACATGCAAAACCCGGTAAAAAATTATATATTGGATGCTGGCTGTGTACATGCTAGCAACCAACTGCAGTACAGCACTGTAAATTCTTGTGTACATAGTAAGTCTGTTTTTATCTTATACAATAGTAATTTTAAATGGTTTCTTAATACATGCCCTTTTGATTTCATATATGTTGTTTTTATTATTGCTCAGTGTTCTATGTTGCATCTTAATGCCAAAACAAGTTCCTATGTTTGTGAATTTTGTTCATTGACAATGGCAATAAACCTTTTCTGATTCCGATTCTGACTTAATACAGAATATGCTAAATTATTTAACAATACAGTGTCCACAGACTTAATGGAACAATAGAACATTCAATGCAATAAATTTAACTCTGGGGATAGGGCTCCCGCTGAAGCTCCCTTGTGACAATAAATTGTCAGAAAATAGACATAAAAGGGTTTTATTATTGTCCCTTTCTTCCTTCATCATAATAGAACACTATATGCACAATCACAATACACATTGCCAAATATTAAAAAAAAGAGCCAGGATTTCTCAGCCGAGTTGTGTTCGGGTCGATGTCGGCAAAGGCTGGTTTTCCGCCCAGAGATAGCAGGGGGGACGACGGACCCTTCAAAGCCTGGAAAACACATTTAACCATCATAATGACTTACAAAGACATTCAAGGGTGAAAATGTTACGTAGGTCAAGAAGTACAGAGACATTTGAAATAACCAAGCTCAGTATTATCTGCTACGTGTACAGTAATTTGAACTCAATCTGTTTACAATGAACACAATGTAAAATAATGATCAACACATTTTATAGTTTAATACTCCAAGGATTCAATTCAATTCAATTGAATTTATTTTTGTAACGCCCAAAATCACAACAGTAGTTGCCTCGAGGGGCTAAAGTGGAAAACAAAATAAGCAATGTTCATAGAGACTTGGAAATGTCCCAGCGTCCTGTGTCCTTAGACAGATGTCCCAAGCTCCCCTGTCCTTAGACCCTCCTTCTCGGCCAGGAAAAACTACCAAACTTCTTTGGGAAAAAGTAGAAACCTGTAGGAGTTCCACAGTGAAGGAGAGATCCGACTCCCTCGGACGGACAGGCGGACGCGCCTCAATTTGCAGATACACGGTGGAGCTGGACCCACTCAGGAGGAGAACCAATTCTTCGAGGCCGATGAAGAACCGTTCATATGGAGTAGAGACCGTTTCTCCAGGCAGACCGTTTCTCCAGGCAGACTTGGCAGGAGCATCTGGATCCACAGTCGTCGATGCGCCTGCTCCACTCCCGTCGGGGAAGTGGGAGAAAAAGAAGGAAACGCGATGAACAAATTGCCAGTGAAATTAAATATTAAATATTGTTTGATAGAGAAGTAGTAGGAAACAGAGGATAGTGCTCAAGCTGCCATACTTCCCCCAGTATAGTTGCTCCTAGGGCAGCATAGCTGGGAACTATAGGTTTTTATTTCTGTTCCTAACTGGCCTGACCATAAGCGATTTCAAAGAGGAACGTTTTAAGCCTGGTCTTAAATGAAGAGACTGTGTCGGCCTCTTTAACATGGACAGGAAGCCGATTCCACAACACAGGAGCTTGGTAGCTAAACGCTCTACCTTCCTACTGTGCTTTTAGAGACTCTTGGGACCACCAGAAGTCCAGCATTTTGAGAGCGAAGTGCTCTGTTTGGATGATAAAGGTACTATAGCATCTTTGAGGTAGGATGGGGCCAGGTCATTTATGGCTTTGTAAGTCAGGAGGAGGATTTTGAATTTGATTCTAAACTCGACAGGGAGCCAGTGAAGAGACTCGAGCACCGGCGTAATGTGCTCTCTTCTTTTAGTTCCTGTTAGTAATCTTGCTGCTGCATTTTGAACCAGTTGAAAGCTTTTTATGGCGCTTTTAGGGCACGCTGCAAGCAGGGAGTTACAGTAGTCTAATCTAGATGTTACAAACACATGGACAAGTTTTTCAGCATCGCTTTTAGGCAAGATTTTTCTGATTTTGGCTATATTACGCAGATAGGAAATAGGCTGTTTTACAGGCTTGATTTATGTGTGCTTTGAATGAGAGCTCTTGGTCAAATAAGACTCCAAGGTTTCTTACAGTGGAGCTGGAGGCTACACTGACGTTGTCCAGTGTGACTATCTGCTCAGATAAAGCGTCTTGTAGATGATTAGGGCCTAGTACGATGACCTCGGTTTTTTCAGGGTTAAGAAGCAGATAATTAAGTGTCATCCAGGTTTTTATGTCCTTCACACAAGCACCAAGTCTGTCTGCTAGATCGGTCTGATCAGGTTTCATTGATCATTGATAATACAGCTGTGTGTCATCTGCATAGCAGTGGAAGTTAATGCTATGCTTTCTGATAATGTTACCTCAAACGGCAGCATATAAAGAGTAAACAGAATTGGACCGAGAACTGAACCCTGTGGCACACCGTAGGTTACTTTAGAACAGGGTGAGGAGCTTCTGGTTTACATTAACAAACTGGTACCTATCCGATAGGTAGGATTTAAACCAGCTGAGGGCTGTCCCTCTGACACCTACATCAGATTCTAACCTCTGCAGTAGAATGTTGTGGTCGATGGTGTCGAACGCTGCACTGAGGTCCAATAGAACCAGGATTGAGACCAGTCCATCGTCAGCAGCTAATAACAAATCATTTGTGACTTTAACTAGTGCAGTTTCAGTGCTGTGGTGGGCTCTGAACCCTGACTGGAAAACTTCAAATAAGTTATTGTCCTGTAGATGATGACAAAGCTGTTTAACTACAACTCTTTCAAGGATTTTAGAAACAAAGGGTCAGATTTGAAATAAGTCTGTAGTTTATCAACTGGTCAGGATCAAGATTAGGCTTTTTCAGAAGCGATTTAATGACTGCATGTTTGAAGGACTGTGGAACATAACCACTTTTTAGTGAAGTATTTATTATATTAAGAATATAAATCTATAATTAGGGGGAGAATGTCTTTGTGGAGGATATGTCCTCTTTAAAAATAATAGAATCTGAGGGGAGGTAGTTGACTTAGTTTGACTAAATTCCCATTACCACCTTCATTTAATTTACCAACATTGTTCAGCCTTGCCAGTTAGTTTCACTGATAACTTTACCTTGCAGTTGTCAAAGCATTTATTTCGTACAATCTGGCAAGCTCCTGAAAGTGCCATCATTGTTGCATAAGCCAGTTCCATCTTTAACTGGGTCAAAGGGGTCTCCAGGGAGCTCAAAGCCTGATAGCTGTCAGTGGAACATGAGCTATCCTTCACTCACTATCCTTTGCTGTTGGGCCGATGTCATCTAAAGATATCACCTCATAAAGCTCTTCAAGGAACTAGGAAAGAGAAGCCATTTTGTACCCTATTATTATTTAAATTCTGTGCAACTATTTGTTTTACCTGGGAGCCAGACTGTGATCTATCGTCCCATGTCTTATTTTAGGAAGGAAAAGTAGTCCCAACTTTACTAAAACACTGAGCTATACAGCAACTTTACTAATAATTAGCAAAAAAAGATTTAAGATTTTATCAATGAATAGTCAGTTCCAGTGATCCAAACATATAAATTGGCCTGCATTCACTGTAGTTCTATCATTGAACCACACAAAAAATGTTTTGTAAGGCACACAAAAAAGCACAGACATTTATTTTCTCAATGAGTTTTTGTCTTAAGCAACTACGAATAATTTAATGTATGGGAATAAAATACAAACACAGCACATTACTCAAAACAATTGATGTCCATCGTGCGATCTCCCACACTTCGTAGACTGCCACTCTCAAATTTGCCTGATTCACAAAGCTGACTCAAAGCTTTTGGTTGAAAATATGTCCGATTTATCTTTGCATATGAGTAATATTGTTTTGAATATTTTTTGTGTGTATTGATTATGATATTGTTTGGATTTGCATTAATTTAGTTTGGTGTGTAATTTAATGTATTTAGTTTGCAGTTGCAAAAAAGCAGGGATGGCGCTGACTATCAAGCAATGGACTGGATTTATAAAATAGAAACATTTAATTAAAAAACTTAAATATGGACGAATTTAACAGACAGTGGGACAGGTGGGTCAGATACATAGGAGACATGCATGACTGACCTTTTATTTTCTGGTTTATTCTTCGGGCTTCTCCACTCCACAGCCTTGAGGAATTATGATTGTTAAAAATAAATGATTGCATTTCTACAACGTAAACGCATAAATTAACCTGAAATAACAGTAATGACGAGCATTTAATACTATAAATGCCATTTATTTTTAATGCCAGGATCATTAAAATAGGCTTTCTCAGACTGTCACTGTTTTTCTCTGGTTTGTGCATGAAGCCATGAACAGGCACAGCACAGACTTATAGCTCTGTGAGTATAGTGTTCCTCTCCTCTCAACTCCCTCCTCCTCTCAGCTCCCTCTGCTCCTCTCAGCTCCCTCTGCTCCTCTCAGCTGCCTCTGCTCCTCTCAGCTCCCTCTGCTCCTCTCAGCTGCCTCTGCTCCTCTCAGCTCCCTCTGCTCCTCTCAGCTCCCTCTGCTCCTCTCAGCTGCCTCTGCTCCTCTCAACTCCCTCTGCTCCTCTCAACTCCCTCTGCTCCTCTCAACTCCCTCTGCTCCTCTCAACTCTCCCTTCTCCTCTCAACTCCCTCTGCTCCTCTCAACTCTCCCGTCTCCTCTCAACTGCCTCTGCTCCTCTGGACTCCCTCTTCTCCTCTCAGCTCTCTCATCCCCTCTCAGCTGCGCAGACAGTGAGTGGGGGGGTCAGTGTTACCTGTCTTCAGTGCAGAAGACTACTTTTTAATACTTGAAGATTACTTCAAATTCCAGTTTCTCACAGAAAATGTACAATGGAAAGGAGGCCATATTGTTAGAAAATCGAAAACATAAATTGCCTGCTACACAGATGATGTCCTACTATATTTGACCAATCCAGAAATGTCAATACCTAATGCATGTCTGGTTACAAAAACTACAAAACTCTTAAATAGGTGTAGTTCTCCTTAAAGATTTGTCAAAAAATCTAGACAAAAACTGATATCCCTCTTTTCAATTTCAATTTACAATAAAGAAAGCTTGAAACATTTACTCTCATCCTATATTTAAATCTAAATCAAAGGATTGAAACTATAAAAATGTTTTTCAATCTAAATCTCACAATTTTGTTAGTTTTTCATAGCAAGGCTCTTTAATTGCTCCTCTGAGATAATTTTTTTTAATAAAAATACTTTTAATTAAATTGTATGATTTGGGACTAGAGTGTAATGAGCTTTGATACAGTTCTCCACTGGTGGCCCATTTTTATTAAATCCAGTGAGCATAAGTAATTAGAATTATTCATTGATGTAATTACTTTGGAACATGTGCACTTATTACATTATTATTGGCGGAGTGAGGTAAGGTTTATAATGGCATAATGCCTAGAGGGAAGAGTTGGAGATGTTCTATTTATGAAACCTGGATATTATTTTAGTTACATTCAAATTGGTTCATGCCAATTTATGTTACACATAATTTGTATGTGATGGAACATAGTCGTCACGCCTGCACTTATTGAAACAAAGATCTATCCACAGGGTTCTGATACCATGACCACACTATGACCGTTGAGCGTCGAGACCAATGGTGTGCTGGCTAATCGGTAGGCCGCACCACTTTTTGGCCAGTGACTGCTGTGGTTCAGCCAAGCCCCCAGGGCTCAAGATGGCAGCCCATTCAAGTCAATGGCAGCGGCTCACTGGTGCATGTCGCCAGCTAGCCTTTAGCATTTTGGACACTGTGGTCTGGAAGTTGCGTAGGCTCGCATACCATGTGATCGCTCTGACCAATCACAATCGGAGCGAGAGTTACTAAAGCTGCGCAGAGGCTAGTGCAATATAAAGGGAAATATAAAAAAAATGGTTTTAAGAAAACTGAAGGATTTTGAACCGGAAAAAAGTGAATGAACCGATAAAATGCGTTATTTTAGTAGCTCCATGGTGCGCACAGTGAGAAGTGAGCCCGCCGCCACTGCGTAATCATAAAATCAAGCCGGGTCACCCATGGATCTATTAAATATCAGGTTTACCTTTAAAGTCTAGCTCATGGTCTGGTCTAATGCTGTTGTGCCGCTTCTTTACGTTTACAACATCAGAACATTTGCTTATTAATGCAATTTTGTTTTCATACGTCATTTTAATTATCATACTGTATACATGGCAATGTCGCCAAGGGATGAGCGACGGGTAATCTGGTGCTTGAGGAGGCTGGAGTAGAACCTGGCAAGGCAATGCTTGGAAGTGGGCAGACCTGGAAGCCCGGTGTTTGAAGGGAAGGAGTAGAACCTGGCATCCTGGTGCCCGGGGGGAGAGGGAGGGTGGGGCGTGGCATCCTGGTGCTGCAGGGGAAGGAGGGTGGGACGCGGCATCCCCGTGCCGCGGGGGAAGGAAGGTGTGACATGTAAGGTGTAAGACCTACCCACAGGGCACGGCTCTCTGTGGTCCTGAATTTGCATGTCTTCTGTGCTGATAAAGCCTCTTGTGAAGTGGCTGTTTAGTCTCCCCTATGTACCGCTTTTTACAACTTTCTTCACTGCATTGGATAGAATAGAACTACATTGCTCTGCTTTTGTGTAGGCATCTTGTACTTAGCGTGAACCAGTTTTTGTCTTAAAGTGTTGCCTGGTTTAAAATAAACAGGGATTATACCGACATGTTTGTATATATGTTATGTTATTTTATAGTATACACTTATTTTTACACAATCCTTTTCGCCGGGTTGATGTTTACTTAAGTTAATGTATAAAGTAGGTCAAGTTTTATTTTAAGTGATGTTTAATTCTGTATAAATTTGTGGAGGATATACTGCATGAAGGAGCATTCCGTTTCAGATTTAGCTTTTTTCCCATGAGATTGTTGGTCCTTGAGTCCATGTTACAATGAAAAACATTCCACAGTGGGATTGGGGAAAAAACCTTTATGTTACTGTTCTGCACATCGAAAAAATCCATGAGTGCAGGATAGCGATTTATGAGCCTGACTTTGCTTCGGCATCTGAGGAGTCTCTCGAAGTTCAGCATCACCTAAGCATGTGGCAAGTAACCAAAGCTCATCAACTTCCTTGAACGTTCTCTGAGACACTGGTTCTGCCTGTAGTACCTCACAAGGTGTGAAATGCGTCAGTTGTGGGGAAAAGCAGGACTTGTGTAAATGTGCACGTACCTACAAAATGGACGAACTGGCGCTGCTGATGAGAAGAAACAGAGACTTTTCTTCATCTCCTGTTTTGTGCTTCACGGAGACGTGAATCAGTGAGCCGATCCCGGGTTTTGCCGAGGGGTTTTGCCTCTTTCGTGCGGAGCGTCATAAAGGTCTCTCCGGGGGTAAAACACGCGGCGGAGGAGTCTGTTTTTACATCAACAACGCCTGGTCATCAGATGTGACTGTGATCTCCAAACACTGCTCTCCTGATCTGGAATATCTTTTCATTAACTGCAAACCATTCTACTCGCCACGTGAGTTCGCCTCATTCATTCTGGCTGTTGTTTACATCTGTTACATCCACCGAGCGCAAACGTGCATGTGCACAGCGCGCGCTCGCGGACCAGATTCTGAGTGTGGAGCGGACCTTCCCGGACAGTTTATTAAAGTTCCGACCAGAGAGCAAAGCACGTTGGATCACTGCTACACAACAGTAACGCCTTCTGCGCCGTGGCTCGCTCTGCTCTCGGCTTTTCAGATCACGCCATGGTCCACCTGATCCCCACGTACAGGCAGAGGCTGAAGCTCTTCAAACCTGCAGTGAGGAAATCTAAGAAGTGGACCAATGAGGCAGTGGAGGAGCTACGTGCGTGTTTGGACATTACAGACAGGGAGTTCTTCAGAGCTGCCACAGATAGTTTGGATGAGTAAACGGACACTGTGAAGTCATACATTCGATTCTGTGAGGACAGCATCATACCAACACAAACTTTCAACAATGACAAACCCTGGTTCACTCCAAAACTGAGGTAGTTAAGGCAGCAGAAGGAGGCAGCGCACAGGGCTGGAGACAGGTGGCGCTACAAAGATGCAAAGTATGGATTTAGCAAATAGGTTTCTCGAGCGAGATCACAGTACAATACGCGTCTGAAGCAGCAGTTCTCTGACAACAACCCCACATCCGTGTGGAGGGGGCTACGGCTTCTCACCAACCACAAGACACGAGCCCCCCCTGCTGCAGACAATCGAAAACTGGCTGAGCAACTCAACACCTTCTACTCCAGGTTTGATGTGACCACCCCCTTCCCCACGGTGGCCACCTCCGCCAACCCAAACCTGGTCCCCCCCACCTCCCCCACCACTCTCTCAGTTCAGGAACAGGATGTTCACAGGCTATTTTGGAAATCCAACCCCTGAAAAGCTGCTGGACCAGACGGCGTCTCTGCCGCTACATTAAGCCATTGCGCAGGAGAGTTAACCCCGTCTTCACAGATATTTTTAACACCTTCCTGGGGTCATGCCATGTCCCAGCCTGCTTCAAGTCTGCCATCATTGTCCCTGTCCCCAAGAAGCCCCAGATCACTGGACTTAATGACTACAGGCCTGTGGCGCTAACGTCTGTAGTCATGAAGTCATTTGAACCCCTGGTCTTGCCCCACCTCAAGTCCTTCACCTCCTCCCTGCTGGACCCCCTGCAGTTTGCCTACAGAGCCAACAGGTCTGTAGACAACGCCATCAACAATGGCACTCCACTTCATCCTGCAGCATCTGGACTCCCCAGGAACCTACGCCAGGATCCTGTTTGTGGACTTCAGCTCTGCTTTCAACACCATCCTCCCTGCTCTGCTCGAGGACAAGCTCTCCCAGCTCAACGTGCCTGACTCCACCTGCAGGTGGATCACTGACTGCCTGACGGATCGGAGGCAGTGCGTGCGGCTGGGGAAGAATGTCTCAGACACTCGGACTATCAGCACAGGAGCTCCACAGGGATGTGTACTTTCTCCTCTACTCTTCTCCCTGTACACAAACTGCTGCACCTCCAGCCACGACTCCGTAAAACTGATCAAGTTTGCGGATGACACCACTCTCATCGGGCTCATCTCGGACGGGGATGAGTCTGTCTACAGGAGGGAGGTGGATCGGCTGGTGTCCTGGTGCAGCGGCAACAACCTGGAGTACAACGCCCAGAATACAGTGGAGATGATCGTGGACTTCAGGAAAGTCACAGCTCCCCAGCCCCCCCTCGTCATGACAGACTCCCCCATCACCACCGTGGACTCCTTTCGCTTCCTGGGCACCACCATCACCCAGGACCTCAAGTGGGAGCCCTCCATCAGCTCCCTCATCAAGAAGGCCCAGCAGAGGATGTACTTCCTGCGGCAGCTGAGGAAGCCAAGCTGCCAGTGCAGATGATGGTACAGTTTTACACGGCCATCATTGAGTCCATCCTCACCTCCTCCATCACCGTGTGGTACGCTTGAGCCACAGCCAGGGACAAACAGAGACTACAGCGCATTGTGCGTTCTGCTGAGAAGGTGATCGGCTGCAGACTTCCATCTCTGCAGGACCTGTACGTCTCCAGGGCTCTGGGACGAGCAGGTCGGATCACAGCTGACCCTTCTCACCCTGGACATGGACTATTTGAACCACTCCCCTCAGGCAGGAGGCTACGGTCCATCCGGACCAGAACCTCCCGCCACAAGAATAGTTTCTTTCCCTCTGCCGTTGGACTCATGAACACTTCTAAAACACCTGCCACTTTAACTGCAACTATTCATACACTCACTGTCACTTTCTGCACTACAACTTTAAACTTAACTGTAAACCTGTGTACATAGCAATGCCTATTTTTATTTTTATTTTTATTTTATACTATAGTAATTTTAAATTGTCCCTTAAATGCATGCCCTTTTGTTTGACTGAATATATGTTGTTTTATTATTGCTCAGTGTTTTGTGTTGCACCTTCATGCCGAGACAAGTTCCTATGTCTGTGAAGTTTGTTCATTGACAATGGCAATAAACCCCTTTCTGATTCTGATTCTGATTCTATGTTTCCAGCTACCGCTGTTCCCATATTCTTCGGTATGGGGAATAGCGACCCTGGGGGATATCGGGACCTATTTAAATATGAAGCATCGTTGTTCCCCGGTACCGTAGTTCCCTCGTCCATAGAAAATGAGGAACATCGGTACTTGGAAACATAGGCACCGGGGAATTTAGGTACGCACCCCTAAGTCCATTTAGCTTCAAATGCTACTTCTTTTGTTCCAACACTGCGGCTGCTAACACGGATTTTTGTTGCGAATCAGAATAAGAATCAGAATCAGAAAGGGTTTATTTCCATTGTCAATGAACAAGTCACATACATAGGAACTTGTCTCGGCCTTAAGGTGCAACATAAAACAGTGATCAATAATAAAAACAAGATATATTCAATCCAAAGGGCATGCATTATTTAAAATGACTATAGTATAAAATGAAAATAGGCATTACAAGAGTTACAGTTAAATGTACAGTTGTGAGTGCATCATCATCATGTGCATAATCCTGTCCTTTTGGAGTAAACTTGTGTTAAATATGTGTCTAGACTTTAATTTACTGAAAGAAGAAATCCTTCGTGGAAGGTGGCTGGAGTTTATTTTTGGAAACCTGCATCAGAAAACCAGCAATAGTGTTTTGTTTGCGAACGACACTTTACTAAAGACACTTCCAGAATTACGGTCACTTTGAAGCTGGATTTACTACAAATGGGTGCTATTCCCACAATAAAATGAGACAATGCAGCGCCTAGAGCTTTAAGTACAGTAATAAAGCTATGTCAATGCAATATAAACTGTAACTAGTGTTGTGCGACTCATGCACATTTCCTGAACATGTATCATGAGTTTTATTTACATGACGAGTGATGTATCATGACTTAAGGTGTTACACAGCGAGTACATGATGTGTACCTTATATCAAGGGTCACCAACCTTTTTAGGGTCGAGGGCTACTTCATGAAGACAGACTTGGTTGAGGGCTACTTTATGAAGACTACTTGGTCGAGGGCTCAATTAGACTAAATGGGCCAATGATTATATTCATAACTAAATTACATGACTAATAAACTGAGTAACTATTATATGAGTGTATTTGGGGCATTTACGTGTATTTATCATTTTTAATTGATTGAAAAGCCAATCTTAATTTTAAACCAGTGAGTGACAAGTGACAATATAACAGTTTAAATTATATCAGGAAACCTGATCAGTTTGTATTCAGTCTAGCACTAACTCAATGAGTAAATTAATGAAATGGTCAGAATACAAGCAAAGGTGCAAAGCAAATATAAGAAAAATATAGTCTTCAGTGAAGTTTGAGGATTTAACCTTTTTTCCTCCTGTGGCTCCGTTTAGACCTGGTTCTGTCCTGTGTAAGTCCTGGGTTGGGTTAGACCTGGTTCAGTAGCTTGTGGTCCTGTCCTATGCTGACAGCTCCACTGCTCTCTGTAACAGCCTCCTACTGACATTCTCAAAGGTATTGCGCATTATTTGTCTCCTTTTTGCATTGTCTTTAAATTTAAACATTGCTGACACAATCTGAACATGTCTTCTTTCCCACGCGTTGCGCCGCAGATCCAGTGCTGTCCGCGAGCACGTTAAGGATGCGTCACTTTCGGTTTTGCGTCTTGAGCAACTGTAACTATGTGATTACTGGGTGCATTCTGAAACAATAAAGTGACATGGAGCTAGTTATCTCGTCTGTTGCCATCTCTACATGTCTCTCATATAAACAAGACTAGCAGCGTTTTTGGCAAAACAAGAAAGCTTTGGGCTGAGCAGTTCTAAATTTAGAACAGGACCACGCGATCACCAAAGGACTCCCAGGGGCTTCCAGGGGCCACGTTGGTAACCCCTGCTTTATATTGTGTGCGTTATTTCCATACTGAGCCGAAGGTTGACGTGAAGCTTTGGCGAAGAACAAAGTCATGAAAAATGACTAACAGTTTGGGCCTGGGCTGACCGGCTGACCCACTGACCGTATAGTTTGGCCAAAGCCATCCAAGCCAGGATGTACTGTGCCCAGCCAGAACAGATTTCACCAATGCGCATGACGAAGTGATTGTTATTACATTTTTTGTGATACAACACGTGAATACTACATTATAAAACAGTGTTTTAATACAATGTCTTATATTTCCTAGTTCATGATACTATAACACATCATAACATAGTCACAACTCCTGCATAACTGTTACACTTCAGCACCAAAACATATAGTAAGAATACATTTAATGATTCAGTTATTTAATTAATTTGACCCATTAGGCCTTCACTCTATTATGATTACAGTGCATGTGCTTGAAATTTTATTATAGCTTTTATTCTTTGGTAACTTTGGCAGTCACTCACTATTTTTTATGATTGTTTTAGGGAGGCATCCAGCCACACAGACCTGTTGCGTGTGCATCTCCTCCTGCCCAATCTCTGGACACAGAAACACCTTCAAAATCAGTGTCCATTAGAACGTTTCCACACCGATATCATGGTACCCTGAAGTCATAACATGTCAGCAGTAAAGGTATGTTTTTTCACAGTGAACACATTTTCATAAACTTAACTCTCTCGATTTTTAATCACACATATATTCCAAAAGCAGCCAAGTTCTTGTTTAGCAAAATAAATCCTATCTTGCTCTGCATAAATACAAATTTGTCTAATTCTGTTCCCATTTTTTGTGTCTAGTCTACGCAAATAATCCAAAAATAATATTCATTATTGCTTTTAGCATGATTTTTTTTTTTGCTATAATCAACAATACTTTTGACCTTTTTTTTTCAGGTGTAAAAGCAAAAGTTACGACAACTGATAGTACAGGCAGCTCAATCATGGCTTGAGTTGTCCTCATCACCAAACATCTTCACTGGAGGCATACAGTGTTGTTATTCGCTTTGTACCCAAAAGCATGGTGTATCTATTAGTGGGGATGCTGTACAGGTAAAAAAATATATATCTATCTATCTATCTATATATATATATTTGTGATCTGTTATAGGTAGACGTAAAGTAATGTAAATATATTTTCCATTCACTTCACACTTGGTTATGTAGCATCTGACATCAAGTATATTTACAGCTACTGCAACTATATTTTACATTTGGAACATTCTGATTGTTTGCAGGCTGTACGTGACAGGGATGCACTTCAATGAAAACGCAAAATGTGCCCAGGCAACTTCAAAAGGAAAGCTTAATTCAGAGTTTCATATCCCAAATATATAACAGCTAAACCCGCAACAAAGCCTATTAAACCATATCCTCATTTGGTAAGAAACAGTGTCTTTTTGACATAAATAAAAACACCACAACATAGTTTTCAGTTTGTGTGTGTATGTATGTGTGTATGTATGTATGTATGTATGTATGTGTATATATATATATATATATACATACACACACACACACACACAAATATACACAAACTGTAAACTATTTGTTTGAGAAGACTTCAAAAGCGCTGCACACATTTCCAGGTTCAGTTGAAATACCCAACACCTAATCTCCATCAGGATGCTCTTGGTGGGCACTGCCGGCATAACCACCCTGATCCTGACACCAAGTAGTCCCCAACACCAGCCCACAATATGTCTGTAGTCCACCAATCTGACACGCCGGGAGAAGTACGCACAATTTGATGTGATTATTATCAGCAGCATTTGCATTTTTAAAATATATTAGGCCTGAGCCAAAGGACGAGAATCGTCCCAGCGAGAGACAGATCAAAAATATAACGGGGGCCGGAAGATTGCAAAGATTGAGTAGTAAACAAAAACGAATATTCCTGTGAGTGGTATCAACATTTTTCAAAATTATCAGTTTGAAGTCGATACGCCTTCAGGTGTGGTCATAATGAATTGTGTACATTCATTCAATTCCGCAACAAGGAGGGGGCTCGTCTGTGGGGGAATCCCTTCTGAAGCTGCATTAGCCTCATTAGCTTGTAAGAGAGTCTGCTTTGCTCCAAGATTACAGTCCGTCAGCTTGGATTGTTTAGCTCCCGAAGTATTATCCCCTTGTTTTTTCCATGTTTACTCATCTCTCACAGCGTCTTGCTCCTCATTTAATAGGTGAAAAGGAGATTTTAAAGGCAAATGTCGGCAGCATGGCGTAGTAGAGCAACTAGGCAGTCTGCGCCATACCCGGATGTCCGCTATTAGTAGCAATATCATGGGTCTCCTATATCTGCCCAACATCAGCAAAATATCTTGTTTAGTGTGTATTTTGTCTGCTGGTGAGGATATCTGACATGCCGCGCCATTGCATATCCATAATTAATCTGTGTTGTGGCAGTTGCAGCAGCTTTTGCTTGGACATCAATACCAATGCTGTCAAACTGCGTAGGAAAAAAAACGATTACTCCTCTGACCCACTCAAGGAAACAACTGACACAGGCAACGCCATGGCCGGGCTGGGTACAAAGATTTATTGTGCGTGCAATATACTTGATTTGTGAGGAACATTTTTCTCAGCCATATCCATATGACAGGCGCAGGCGGAATAGCATTACTGCAAAAATATGTAGAGTTAAAATAATAAACAAAAATGAATTATAGTATTGCTATACTTTTTTTAGTACTTTTTTTTTTTTTTTCACTATTTACTATTTTACTATTTACTTAAAGGAGAAATAGAAGCCTTATTAACGTCTTTTATAAGTCCCTGTGATGGTTAAAGTATGTATTTTCAAGGCGTTTATAGTGTCCGTTGTTTCTCCCTGTTGTCTGTGGGTGGAAACCAGCTTTGCAATATTTGCAGACATTGAACCTAACAACTCTCCTGAGAAACCTGGCTCTTTTCTTTATATTATGCAATGTATATTATACTATACTGACTTCATTAAGAGATTTGACTATTTATATTCACAAGTTATTTGTTCTGCTTAAAGATGGTTTAATCCTTGTGCTGCCCTCAAATATAGTGTGCAGGTTAAAAACACGTTTTCTTTTTTGTATTTGTTTTTTTCAAACACATAACAAATCTTTCATGTTGTGGAGAGAGGGGGGAGGCGTTCTACTACAGACACCTTTGGGTCATCTAGGAGAAGATAATACGAGGGATAAAGTGTTTGGAGATATGTTTACTGGTTTATAATATGCATCCTTTTGTCATATAATTCAAAGGATTTGTTTCATTCTAAAAGTGGAAGATAAAAATAAGCAGGAAGTTCTATGCGTGTTGTTTATATGTTGTGTCCATTTGTGTGCCCTAAACATATATGCCACAATCCACTTTGAACGCGTAAAAACATTTTTATAAATAACCAAGAAGCTGTTCACTAAAATCATGTAAGTTTCTGTTTTCTGTTGCATTCATGAGGGCCCAACCATAGTCCTAAATGTCTCTGCTCTGCCCCTGCGCCACCAAAGCGCTTCTCCTGCTCTTCTGACAGGAACAGAGTGAGGCTCTCAAAATTCAATTCAATTAAAAAAAATGTACGCCCAAAATCACAACAGCAGTTGCCTCAAGGGGCTACAGTGGAAAAAACAGAATAATAACAGAATAAACAATGTTCATAGGGACTTGATGGTAATGTCCCTGCATCCCGTGTCTTTAGACAGATGTCCCAAGCTCCCTGTCCTTAGACCCTCCTTCTTGGCCAGGAAAAACTACCAAACCTCTTTGGGAAAAAAGTAGAAACCTGGAGAATTTCTACAGTGAAGGAGAGATCCGAGCTGGACCCACTCAAGAGGAGACCAATTCTTCGAGGCTGATGAAGAACCATTCATATGGAATAGAGACCGTTTCTCCAGGCAGTTGAGGAGCATCTGGATCCACAGGTCATCGATGTGCCTGCTCCACTCCTGTCGGGAAGTGGGAGAAGAAGGAAAAGCTATGAACAAATTGCAAATGAAATTAAATAGTAAATATTGTTAGAAAAGTGAAAGAAGCAGTGGATAGTGCTCAAGCTGCCACACTTCCTCCAGCATAGTTTGCTCCTAGGGCAGCGTAGCTGGGAACTGTAGGTTTTTATTTTTCTGTTCCTAACTGGCCTGATCATAAGCGATTTAAAAAAGGAACGTTTTAAGCTTGGTCTTAAATGATGAGGCTGTGCCGGCTTCTTAACATGGCAGGAAGCCGATTCCATGAGTTTGGTAGCTAACGCTCTACCTTCTACTGTGCTTTTAGAGACTCTTGGGACCACCAGAAGTCCAGCATTTTGAGAGCGAAGTGCTCTGTTTGGATGATAAGGTACTATAGCATCTTTGAGGTAGGATGGGGCCAGGTCTTTTATGGCTTTGTAAGTCAGGAGGAGGATTTTGAATTTGATTCTAAACTCAACAGGGAGCCAGTGAAGAGACTCGAATGCACATAATATGCTCTTTTCTTTTAGAGCACATTACGCCGGTGCTCGAGTCTCTTCACTGGCTCCCTGTTACTGTTACTTCCTGTTAGTAATCTTGGAGCTGCATTTTGAACCAGTTGAAAGCTTTTTATAGAGCTTTTAGGACACGCTACGTGCAGGTAGTTACAGTAGTCTAATCTAGATGTTAAAAATTATTGACGCTTTCTGTTGCATTTATAAAAACATAATTTAGACTTTTGTAAGAAGTTGAACCACTTGGCTTTGCGCACGCACAGTGTCAGCTCTGCAATTTCCATTATCTAGAGCGAGAGAGCGAGAATGGCGTTAATCGCGTCCTAGTTAGTTTTTATTTGACATAGAACTAGAAGACAGACTATGCCTATTTTATGCTCACTGCTTATTTGCAAAAAGAATAGTGCAGCTGCTGCATAAATAGCCTATTGTGTCATTCAGTCCAAACAAGAAGCTGGCACACCCAAAAATATGTGTACTTTTTAAACATATCTACTTACAAGGGCGCCTGCAGGAATTTTCTTTTACACACTCATACGTTTTCCCTCATACTTGCACTCATACATGTCTTCTCTGCACTGCGCCCTCTGCCATTTATCTCCCAGTTGACCTGACGCACAGGCTTCTTATGGTCCATGTCTTATTTAATGCAGTTTTCTCTCTTTTCGCTCGTTCTCTGACTCCGCGTTGACTTCTATCCTCATCTTCCTTCTCTGATCTTTGCTTTGTTTCATTTAGTGTCCCAAAAGGCTGTTCAACAGGAATGGTATCTGGGCTGACACTGAGAGAATGGGGAGCTCCGTGCTTCCAAAGTTTCCTCTTTGCACATGCACATTTAATTTGAGTGAAACAGACCTGCTCCTTTATAAATAAGATGTGCCCAGAGTGGAAAGAGTCGCACTATGCCCAAGAGGCAAGTGCCAAAGGTGCAGAATGACACGAGGAGCGCGCTGCAGCTCACAAGCTGCATACAGTGAGAAATCAATGACAGCATGAACAATTTATAGTAGATAGAGATGCTACAAAGCCTTCATTTAGCTTTTTCCGTCAAAATGCATAGCATATTCACCTTATTCCGGAAGCCTGTCTGTGCACCGCCATACGACATAATCCTTCTTCCGGTTGTATTAGACTAACACTGGGCAGTCGACCTCAAGAGAAAATAAGTTCTACACAAACTGAAAAGCTGTTATCGGGCCGCACAGGTCATCGATGCCATGTTGACTTGTTGGTCACATGTACATTGGATATTTTACACAATCAATCTACTTCATAGCATATTTTAGGGGTGAGACTTTTCCCTCGTTCTCCATTTAAACCAACTTAGTTCCCACAGGACTGGAAGTGCAATTACAATGAAATTAAATGGGTTTCATAGATGAAAAAGTGGTCAGGGTGGTAAAAGGTCAATACACTTGCGAAACACTTTGCTCACAATATTCAATTGTATTAAGAGCCACATAAAATGCCCAGGTGTCCTAACTGAAGTTCGAGGCTTTAGTGTTGTAGTCTGGAGTCTGAAAATTTTATTTGGATTTATTCATCTGAAATGCAGTCGAGTACAGGAAATTACATATATTTTGTGAAAGATCTCTTGGGGGAGAGCCCTCTTCCAGACCCCCTGTCATTCACCTGCATCCTTGCATCCTCTCCAAAGATCTTACTTGTAGCTTGGTCAGGTGGTGGGTCCATGGAGATGTTATTACATATTACTAAGTATGTCTTTAACTTGTCCAAGCAGAGTGTGTGCCCACTTCAGTGAGGCTTTAAGGTGCCTTGCCAACGTTAAGTATTCATGTTTTGCTGTCATATAGCACACTTAAAGTCAGTAACGTGAACCACAACTTTTGATCCCCTTACAGGCTAACTTGGAATGGAGTCTACTTTGATGCCGATAATAATTTTTTTACTATCATTGTCTGAGGCTCCAGATAATCTGACACATCTAACATTGTGAGGAGATTGTCTAAAATCATTGTCGTGCTGTGGGTTATGACTGGCAGAGTTGTGTGGGGGCGAACCTTGTGATGTTCTAGTACAACAGGGACTTTTTTGGTGTATGGGTTTGATTCATCTTTTGTTATCACATAAGTGCCGCAGGAAAACTGTCTGCCAACACTGAATTATAAATATTCTTCTTTAATATTCATGCATCCTTTGAGTGTTATGTTACTGGAAATAACCTCAGTGTTAAATATCAAGAACACATCTGTTCGAAATGTGATGACAACATGTGGGAAAGACACTTGCATTTACTGATTTGATTAAAGATAATATTGCGCATCTTTGATGCATTGGACATAATCACAGATAATAATCTTGTAGTTGGGTTAATGAGTTTGTTGCTTTGGGTAATTTTAAGCTGCTCCTGTTCGAATTTGATAAAAAATTTGTAAATGTATTCCGGTACAGTTATTTATTGCTTTTGCTGGTATTCAGAATACAGTTTGTAAACCAGAAGAAAGCAGTTTGTTGGTCAGGAAATCACATAGGTTTTCACATTTATTCATGTCTTACCTGATGAGCTTTAGCATTGGCAACAATGGTAATGGCTTCAAACCCAGGTGTCCCGTGTGAAAGTCTTTTGCAAGAGACTTACCAGTTGAGCTATCCAGCCACTAAGTGAATGTCTCAGGCAATGGGGAACAGAGGATGAGGTGCTGGAAGAGGGACCATCATAGGAGACAAGCCCCTACATGGGATGTATCACCGGAACATAACTGAAGTGGTTGATATCAAGAAATCCTATCAGTGGCTAGAGCGGGCCGGTCTGAAGGACAGCACAGGCTCAAGCTCCCAGGCCTCTGGTAGAGGACCCGATTTTAGAAAAAGGGATGAGACCACACACGGAGGGTGAGAAGGGAATTATTATTTTTTTGTATATATTTATTAGGTTGTTTATTCACACTTTATTTAGGATAATACACTTCCATCATAATTCAACCTTTCCGTAATTTGTCCTGGCTCTATTCAGCCTTACAAAGTAATTATATATTTATTTACATATTTATTACACAATAATAACAACCACTACATTGTGGTATTTGACAATGAAATTTAGGCTAGTATTTATTAATAAATAAACTAAAATAAATAAATGTTCACATTTATATCGCGCTTTTCTACCGTGAATTACATCTCAAAGCGCTTTACATGAAGGAACCAGTCATCCATTCACACACACACTCACACACCAGATGTATGCGGACACTATTAATATCCAGTGTTTAACAGTAATAGCACAGTGAAAGAGAACGTCTTGGTCTAGCTAGCCTGTCTAGCCTGGTTGTTCTCTCTTCATGTTGATGATAGACTTGGCTAGAGGAGTGGGAGCTCATGCAGAGTGAGAGTGATGAGTTCTGGTGCAGTGTGAACAGCAGCATGATTAGGTGAAACTAATTGGATTTTATTGTAAAGCCGGTTTATTACATTGCAAAAACCATCGTGCTAGATTGGAAACAACTTCTGCAAACCTATGTCAGGCAGGATTATATGGCCTGAAATGTAATTCTGAAGAAATATTTGCTCAGATAATCTCAGGTAGCATTGTGGTCATACCCGCTTGTCAATACCTGATCTCATCAGGTCTCAGAAGCTAATCAGGCTTAGGCTTGGGCCTGGTTAGTGGGAGACCACTGGAATGCCAGTTGCCATAGTGGGGTGGTAGTGCATCCTGTCGTCTTGTCCGTGGGCAAACCAGTGCCTCCAGTGTAAATGCATGTTTGTGTGTGAATAAGAGTTGTTGTGAGAGTTAATGTTGGGCCATTAACCATTACTGTTTTTTGGTGCAGATAATGTATATAGTATGCTAGCTATCCAGCTTTCACCCTCCACGCAAATGTTAAAGAGTCCAACTTTTGAAATGGGGTCATTGTTTATTATAAGAACACTTGTGTCACAGTTGTATTTGTTGTTCACATGCTACTGATGACTGGGTTCAAATCTTGTCAGTGTTTCTCAGTGCTCTCAGGTCTGTTGTGGAAAGAAATACGCTGCTGTCATCCACGGTAATTCACAATTTCGCAATCTAGAGACATATTAGTTCATCAGTTGTTCGATTTGAATTGAGTTGTTTGAGGAGGATTGACCTGAAATAAATGTTTCTAGGATGTAGAATCTCTCTGGATTCCAGAGTCATTGATTTCGCACTATTTGCTGTTAATGATCAGACGGCAGTGGTAAGTCAAGTCTCTTAATTCTTGCTGCAACAACCAAATGCAGTTTTTGACTCTAGTGCAGTGCTTGTTGTAGCCTAACGTGACTTATTTAGTGCAGATATACATATTTTTCTCTCGTTCCTATTAGTTTTGATACAGTTCAAATATTGTGCTCCATAATCCCAGTGACAACAAAGGCATGCTACTACTTACACACACATGAACAGAGACAGCAAATTAAATGCATGGGGGGGAGAGGATATGGGGCAGATAAACCAATGAGAGCTGTACATGGAGCTGAGCTGTGGCGAATCACAAACAGAACATTCATTCATTCATTCATTTTCTACCGCTTGTTCCCGTTAGGGGTCGCGGGTGACTGGAGCCTATCCCAGTGCCTTTGGGCCTTAGGCGGGGTACACCCTGGACAGTGGCCAACTCGTCGCCGGGTTAACAAACAGAACAGACATTTCCCACTGACTTTCCCATGCAGTACATTGTGCTATATGCATGCTGTAGTAGTAGTAACCTAATTTTGATATTTTAAGAGCCCAATTTTTTTTTTTTGAAAGGTGAAAATGTAATTTTAATAATGAGTTGTACTTTTTTATTAATGTTGTATTCACCATCCCAGGGCCTGCAAATGGGAAGTATCAGTAGCTAAATCTGGTGCGGATTAACTTTTGTTTGAAGATGAATGATTCCATGATGAGTAAAGACTAAACTAACAAACAAAATACTATTTTAATGAATGGCTAAAATGCCTGCAAACCTCGAATCACAGTATATCATTTTAAACTGGAATGTTGCAGCAAATCTAACATCCCTGTTTTGTCCTCCCCTCTGTAGTTTTCAAACACCACATTGTCCCTTCACCTCATCAGAATGAACCTTCTAGCTGATAGAGTTGATAAATTGACCCAGGTTCACCCAATGATCAGCATGAGCTCCAATCAATTGTATTTGCATAATAGGATTCACTCACAATGTCACAAGCTTGTCAAATGCATGTCTATCTGCAGAAATTTGAAGTGAAGGGTAACTCTGTCAGCTGCAGAAAATTTGATTACATGTTCAATTCATATAAATATTTAACAGCATAAACATACAAACTTGATTGTCTAAAATTATTTGATTTATAAGCATTTGCTAAATGATAAGGATTTGCAAAGAAGGATTACAATCCTTGAATATCACACAAATCTTAAACTGTAACTGAAGATTTGATCAGTTTGA
Source organism: Chaenogobius annularis (assembly GCA_015082035.1). Lineage (NCBI taxonomy): Eukaryota > Metazoa > Chordata > Actinopteri > Gobiiformes > Gobiidae > Chaenogobius > Chaenogobius annularis. The sequence goes on from BJKM01000541.1 coordinate 45,388, forward strand.
CAAGGTTAACTTTTTGGGAAATAAGAAAAATAATATTGATTACAACAAATGAATTTAAATAACATATGCAAGTATTTACTCTGCAGAAAATGTGTTTAATGAAAGTCATTTAGAGCTAAAATGATGTCAAAGATTCTCATACTATATACAAGATGTTTTCCTCCACTCTGATAATCCAGCACATTTGAATCTTTCCTGCTTAATTGGCAAGTGATAACATCTGTGAAAAGATTATTTAACAGCAGCAGCAACATTAACTGTCATCTCAGAAGTGGAAGCAAACACTGATCATATCTCTCAAAATACTTTCAGGATTATAGGAAATTAGATATGTTATTCTCTTGCTTAAACTGTCGCAACATTTTCAAACAGGAAAGATTCAGGTCATTAAAAGGTCAGACCAACTTTATAAACTTAGTTTGACATTGGAATGCACATTATAGCTGTTTTTCATATGGAATCCCCCTATGTGATTGCATAAATATAGTGGTAGGATAATAGATTTGGCCCCTATCATATGAATACGGTGTATAACAACATATAACAACAAAAACAGTATTAAAAGGAGCAAATTGGGCGTTAACTTCAATTTGAGACATTCAACTTCAAAACTTGACTGGATAGTAGTGTTGTGTGGCAGTGACTCTTAAGTCAAGATTCTAACTGGGACCTACAGCAGGGTCTCCAATTATATTTTCAGGGGCCAGATTTCCCTGTGAGCTAAGTCCGGGGTCCGACTACAAATCAAACCACAATTTATGTTTATCTCTTTAAGATCAACAAACACCTCACAGTGGCATGTTTCAACAACAGAAATCCACTTAGGACTTTTCTTTCATTGAAGTAAAACATTATGATATTACATTACTAAAAATGGACAAAAGTGTTTACCAGAAAACTGACTTGACAAGTGCAAAGCAGACCTGAGACAATACCAGGTTTAAACCAAAACTAAACAAACCATATCTACCAGAAAGACATGGATAAACTATAAAGCATGTCTAAAGCATGTCTAAAGCAGGTCTAAAGCAGGTCTAAAGCATGTCCAAAGCAGGTCCAAAGCATGTCCAAAGTATGTCCAAAATATGTCCAAAGTATGTCCAAAGCAGGTCCAAAGCAGGTCCAAAGCAGGTCCAAAGCAGGTCCAAAGCAGGACTTAAAAGCATTAAAGGACTAAACAGCACCATCTCATTTGGTTCAAATGATTTAGCATAGTAGAATCAGAATCAGAATCAGAAAGAGTTTATTGCCATTGAAATTCACAAACATAGGAACTTGTCTCGGCCTTAAGGTGCAACATAAAACACTGAGCAATAATAAAACAACATATATTCAATCAAAAAAGGGCATGCCTAAAGTAGCCTACAGTACGCTGCCGAAAAAAATCTTTGACATGTACTACATAAGAACAAACGCAGCTGACACTAGGCCACATGCACACAGTATCATGCATGTTTTTGGCATTCTCCGACCCGCATCGATTTTTTCAACCCGCTTCATGTCTATTAAAAATAGCCCATACTGTGCATTGAAATATATGACATAATGAAATAGACAATGGAAAAAAAGTTCCTGAAAGAACTAAATTGGTGACAACAGATTTGGAATAATGGGAAACTGGGCCATGGGCCAGACCAAATTGCTTGGGGTTCTGGACTTGGCCCGCGGGCTGCTTATTGGAAACCCCTGACCTACAGTAAGAGTACAGATCAAAAATAAAATTTGGTGGTTAAGTCACTAGCGTCACCTGCTGTTGTATAAAGGTATTGCATCATATATTATATTTTTGTCGCTCCAGTGAGAATGAGGGAGAGAGATGAGCTGGTGCCCTGACTCAGTGACAGGGAAGGGGAGGTCGGTTTGGTGAGAAAGAGGCTTAAGTGGTGAGGACTCAATTTGGACTTGTACACAAACTCAATGCTAAGACTGTGTTCACCCTGGTTAGAGCCCGGTTTAGTCCGCCTGAAGACTTGGTTTTGTCCTGTTTGGCTGGTTTAGTTTTAGTCTACCCTACTCTAAAAATGAGAAGTAGAGAGTGATTTCAGGAAATGATTGATTTAGTACATCTCTGTTCAGCACATTCTATCCTCAAAACAACCAATCAGTTCCGGAAAATATAATATACTCTATACTTTTTGCATTAAGAAACAACCCAAGTATAAACTTTGCTCTTTTATTGAATTGCTCTATTTTTTAAACCATGCTCAGAATGTGGAGATGAGTGCTTTCAGAATTAGATCCTGCATATTGTAATGACAGACTATGACACACTGTGAAAAAGACAAGGAAGATGTGCGCTGCCAAATTCCAGAGAGCAGCTCAGAGATAGTGACAGGCTGTCGGCTGTGGGGCTGTAGATTTCTGTCCAAGTGTCATCTAAAGTCTTCACTTGTCTCCACTGGCGGTGGAAAATCACTGTTACTATCTGCTAAGAAAACTATTTATTTTTGGCCCGTAGGCTTTATTGGACAGGACAGATGAGACTGAAATGGGGGATGAGAGTGAAGGGCGGACATACGGTAAATAGTCGGAGACAGGAATCGAACTCGCAACACTGTGGCCGGCTGCAAATGGATCTAATTTAAAGCGGTATTTCTATTTATTTATTCATGTGAAAAATAAAAGTTTAGGCATGATAAGACACTGATCACATGGTGCATGTTTCTGTCACACAGTGGACCATGCTAGTCTGTAGAGGAAGAAAACCTGGAAAAACAGGTGTACAGACCATTGAAATGAAAATGATTGATCTTCCAAATCTTATACCTCCATGGCCTGACCCCGTGCCTATAGTATGGTATATTTTTATTTGAACAGGGACCGTATACAATGAACACTGACCAAGAGAGGAAAGATGCCTTGTACCAGGTTATAGCAAAAATGCTCATTTCCACCTGTAGTCCCTGGGCCGATTGAAGTTACAATCACAAAAAAATTTATGGATATCTTACCATTATTGCACGTTTCAATTTGACATTCAATTCAACCACGAATATTCATGCCAACCTTATTCTCCTTACCAGAATATTTTTTTTGTCAGACATGCAAAAGTTTTATATACAGAACATATGATCTATGTTGCCATTGTGTTCCATTGACTCATTGAGACACAAATGATGGTGATTTTGGTTTCTCCTCCACACCATCTAGTTCACAAATTTGCTTGGGGCAAGTAATCAAACTATACTGGTACATTTTATTAGATTTGATTAAATAAACAACATTAGAGCTACAGAATAAAACTACAAATTCCCATATGTACAAACTAACCCCTTATGCTCAGGGCCTATTTTTCAAAAAATGCCTGAATAAATGAGCCCCATTTCAAAGTGAAGCTGTTCCTGAACCCTCTGGAGCACAAACAATTGGCTGGAGCCTTTGTGAAGCTGAGACTTTGTAGTTTTGGACTCTGATGTCTGTTTTACTCTAAATATAAGTAGAAACAAGCTCTACACAGAGGAATTCAGATTTCTTTGTTAAAATATTTTTTAAATCATGAACTGATTGACACTAGTTTTAGCATTTATTGGGTTTTGAAAATTCTCTTTTAAAAGTTGAAGGTAAATTTACAAAACATTTGTTTTAGGGACTTGTAATAAAGCAAAAAAATCCAGGCGGACTCCAAGTGATTTAATCTGGCCCACAACACAACTTCCAAATATGAAAACAAAACAAAAAATATTGTTTACTGGTTTGATTCAGGGTTAGTCCTGCTTCAGACTTGCTTCAATCTAGTTAAATTTTTGTTCAGGGCAATTTTGCAAAGCATTGTTTGTTCTCACAGAAATCTAATCTATTAGTAATTATTTTAATGTATTAACTCCATTTATTGAAACAGTGTTGGGGATATTTTGTGCGACCCATATTACAGTAGTTACAGTAGCATGTTGTGCACCTCCGGCCCAGAGGCCTTGGTCCTCCACAAAATCTGGCCCTCAGGAAAATTAAGTTGAATAGCCCTACTCTAGGCCATGATTTTTTTTTTCAATTATTTTTTCTTTCTCTGTTTGTTTGTATGTTATTTAAATTAAAAATAAATATTTAAAGAAATTAAATTATTTGAATTTCTTTGGGTGGCCCCACCCACACTTGCTAAGACCAAAGGTTTCAAAGACAGCCTCAAGCTTTTTAGCGTTTCTGTCACAAATATTTTCAGCATGAACATTGAAACCACCTGTAATGACCAAACCATCAAAGTTTGTGCATACGACTGAAAGCGTCTCTGTAAAATCATCAATAAAACTTGGAGAGGATTGTATAAAACAGATTAGTTAGTTTTAGCTCCATTTTAAAGGCCCTGTGGGTAAAAAAAAAGTTGGGTGGAGCAGATTCTTTTAGAACTAAATTTCCTGTGTTTTTGTCAAGCAATGTTTCAGTAAAAACATAATATCAAGATTATATGAAATACAATTATTAATTAAAAATGATTTGTTACATGAGGATCTGACATTGAGCCCAGCAAGTTTCAGACTAGTTTCAGTGGGACTGGAAGTTATCTTTTCACAGGGAATATGAATCAAATTTATTTCAGATTGGGCAGCCTAACTGTTTTCCAGTCTGTGTGATGTGACTATAGCGATAGCACTAAGGGAGGCTGTTGTCGCACAGGGCCGTGGGTTGGTTTGACCTTTGTTATGAGTGTAAGTCTCGGCAACGCTGTGTTTTTCGTTGAGACACTCATTTATTATTATTATTATTATTATTAATATTATTATTATTAAGCGCTTGGTCATATTAGTTTGTAATTCGTTGGTTCCCGATTTAGTTAATTTGTTAAACTCCTTTTTTCTTGTTATTATAAAAGGTGTTTCTTTCTGTTTTGTTTACTTAGTTTAGTTTTTGTATTCTATAGCCTAAATTTTGGAAGTTTTTGAAAAGTAATACATCGACAATGTTTTTCACCATTTAAAATCTTGGTTTTCTGTTACTGTCCCTTCTCCCTAGGCAAGGCGTAACACAAATTACCATGAAGTTAAACTGCTACTGACTGTTAGTATGCAATGGTCCATTCGCCAGATGAACAAAGCATCCCAGGCTTTCGGGTGTAAAATACCAAAAATGACTAGTGTGTTTTAGGGCTGTGTGTTGCCTTTGGCATAATATGAAACTATTGCTACATAAAGTTACCATTATGGCTTTTCCTGATGTTTGTTTGTGCTATTGTATCCTCTGTGGATGTTCTTGTCTTAATTAGAAAGTGGAGTTAATTACCCCTGCTCTCTCACTTGGCACTTTCCTCAGCCCACTCTAGAGATTGTGCTTTGGGTTGTCTTCAAGCTTTTCTGCCCTGTTAGGTTGGTAGTCTGCGGTAAACAGAAGGCACTTGGGGATCCCTCATACGTCCATCACAATTAGGAGTGTCAGCTCTCTCAGCGCTGAAGGCTGTGGTAGGTTCTCATGTTCAATATCCCTGTGGTGTTCGGTGGGATGAAAGCAGGAAAATAAATAAAAAAGACTTCATAACTTCTAACAACTCACATAAAATATAAGATGGCACTGGGGCATGTCAGACACCTTTTGATGGCAACAGTGAGTGTGAATCATGTTAGGGGAAAAGGAGATTTACAGTTTTTTTTCTCTCGAAGTAATAAAGTTAAATCGGTTTTATACCAGTACAGATATATTGTAAAAGCATCTATTCGGGTGAAAATAAGTCCACTGTGCACTCTCTGCCTTTAATTATAAAGTCCTCCTGAAGCAGACCCATTGACTCAATGGGTCTCATATCACGCAGTTTTGCAGCGGTAAAAACAGGAGCACTAAAGTTTGTCAGTTACCTCTCTTGTTGTCTGTCTTGACTGGACCCCCAGTGTCTCCTCTTCTCTGATGTCTGCTGCCATTTATTAATTAATTAATTAATTACTTGCCGAAAATGGGCAGTTCTATCTAGTTTAGTGTATAAATTATATTTATGAGATCCCCTAAAGTTTTGTTCTTTATTACCTGCTTTGCACGTCATACCTTAAATTATTATCAAAGTGAAGCATGGGATGAGAATCAGCACCTCCAAATCTGAGGCCATGGTTCTCAACCGGAAAAAGGTGGCTTGCCCTCTCCGGGTGGGTGGGGAGTCCTTGCCCCAAGTGGAGGAGTTCAAGTATCTTGTTCACGAGTGAGGGAAGGATGGAAAGTGAGACTGACAGGCGGATCGATGCAGCGTCCGCAGTGATGTGGTCGCTGCATCGGACCGTTGTGGTAAAGAAGGAGCTGAGTCGAAAGACAAAGCTCTCGATTTTCCGGTCAATCTACGTTCCTACCCTCACCTATGGTCATGAGCTTTGAGTAGGGACCGAAAGGACAAGATTGCGGATACAAGAGGTCGAAATGAGTTTCCTCCGCAGGGTGACTGGGCGCTCCCTTAGAGATAGGGTGAGGAGCTCAGTCACACGGGAGGAGCTCGGAGTAGAGCCGCTGCTCGTCCACGTCGAGAGGAGCCAGCTGAGGTGGCTCGGGCATCTGTTCCGGATGCCTCATGGGCGCCTCCCTAGGGAGGTGTTTCGGGCATGTCCCACCGGGAGGAGGCCCCGGGGAAGACCCAGGACACGCTGGAGGAACCATGTCTCTCGGCTGGCCTGGGAACGCCTCGGGATCCTCCCGGAGGAGTTGGAGAAAGTGTCTGGGGATAAAGAAGTCTGGAAGTCACCCGGCCCCGGATAAAGCAGAAGAAGATGGACGGATGGATGGAAGCATGGCTCCTGCTAGTCATTGAATTTTGCGATTGGACCTGCGGCCTCTGCTGAATCATAAGCTCGGTCACTACGTCACGACCGATCCCATGTGAGTCCTGTCCCTGTGTCATGACGTGGTGCGTGAGAGCGGAGGGGGAAGGGGGCCGAGCGAGCGCAACTTTAGCTGTCACTACCTTGGCTGCTATGGCTTTTGGGCCAAACTGAGGCATCGCCTTGAGTCAGCGACCTGTCCAGGTCCTGCTCAGACCCACTGAGGGCCGCTCTGCTCCGCGATGCCTCATCAGGTCTGGAGAAGAGGGGAAAGAGGTAATCCAAGCCCAAATGTCCGCTCATATCAAGATTAGAAAATCAGCCCGTGCCATGTTTCCTTCTGTCGGCAGCAGCTGTTAATCACGGGGCTAGAGCCGGCCTCCTCACCTGCGCCGCTCACCAACCCCGCGCCTCCCCCGCGCCTCCCCCGACCCTTCGGACCCTGCCCACAGAGAAGCTTTTTTCAAATGTTGCTTTCGACTGAAGAAGGCTCTGCCACGGGGGTATAGTTACATTTTAAAGTCGGAAAAATACGGTAAGGTAAATGACTGACTGAGTTAGAGAGGAGGAATGCTACTATATGGCCAATCAGTATGCATGCCCGCTCCATTACAACGGAGTAAAAATGCCATTCCAAATAAAAAAAATATGCGGGCACTACCAGAATAAACATGGAACATTTCAACATTAAAGTCATAATTTTAAGAGATTAAAGTTGAAGCAAAAATTTACGAGAATAAAGTAATCATTTAATGAGAATAAAGATGTAATTTTCCAAATATAAGTCGACATTTAAACAATTATTGGCTGGCTTCAAAGTGCAATTGGGCTGTAAGTGTTACAGGTTGTAACACCAGTAAAAGAGACTAATTTCAGTCACTATTGGATGAGCTATGTTGAATGAATCCAAATAATAATTTTTTTATGTCGCTCAGTCTCTCCAGTCTAACACTTAAATCGTATTTGGCAAAGCCAAAAACCGATGTTTTACGCACGCCATCATCCATACAACCCGGTCCACCTCTTACAGCCAACTACAGTTTAACACACCCACATGTAGCCCTGTCTGATAACTACTATGAGAGAATACTAGCATAACCAAGACATATAGAGCTTACACATGGCCAAGGCATAAGTGCAGCTTCAACAACACACCCAACACTGGAGTACGTCATTTTACACCTATATCCCAACTGTGAGGCGACTAAAATCTGCCAAAAAACAGACACAAATGAAGTTTCTTAACTTGTTCTAAAGAAGACTAAGAGCATCCTCTAACTGAACACTGTCTCCAAATGTTTATAAATTGGTCCAGTACACAGATCTTAAACTGGGTTTAGTCCCTGATCCAGAATTCTGCATGCAGAACATAAACAACAGTAACACCCCCAGGCTCACAGTACAGGGTCAGGAGCACTGGCTGCGCAGTGCGCACGACTCCACAATCCCATAATGCTGTGTTGTGAAGAGGCCGAAGTTGAGTGCCCAGTGCCCAGGAGCTGAGTCCTGTGCGCAGACCATTAACAAGAAGGACATTGGGGCACTGCACGAGTTTGTTTGTGATGTTTAAAAGGCCCCTATTATAATATTCGACATCTGTTATGGGCTTTTGTGTTAATTTATATCTCATTTCATTGAGTTAACTAGTTTTCAGGCTTAAACAAACTTGAATTATCCTCAAACGAAATACGTTGGACACAGTAGCTCCAACAATAGAATTCTTAATTAGCCAATAGTTAATACAGTTCTGAATAACTATGAATAATCGTGTTTAATTATATTGTTTGAGCTTTTTGTGCATCACAGGTTTATGTTCATGGTTTACAGTGCTCAAAAGGCAACAGTAGGCAATGTTGCTGTATAAACAAGAGCAAGGGGACTGGGTTGTACCCTTGACTAATTAGGGACTGGAGGATTATAGAGACTTAGTTCTTGGTACTGTTATGCTATGTGCGCATTGCAACAAAGGCCCCATTCACAACTGAGCTCCTGTGTTTATTGCTTTATATTAATTGCAGCTCGTCTTTGGTCATGAGATAACTTGTTTTTGATTGTATTGTCACACTGTAAACTACCACCCATGTGGCTATGACACAAGATTCACCACAATAAGTAATATTTTTTGCAGATGGTAAAATTGTGCTGTGAACACTCATTATAATCCAAGATGGCGCCGCAGACGGATGCCCTGGTGTTTCGCTGCTCTTTGTTTTGTCCGTGTTTGTTTGTAAATTGTGTGTCAATGTGCTCTTACACCTGTGAAGAGGTCTTATCTAATCTAAGAAGTGGACCAATGAGGCAGTGGAGGAGCTACACGCGTGTTTGGACATTACAGACTGGGAGGTTTTTAGAGCTGCCTCAGATAGTTTGGATGAGTACACGGACACTGTAACGTCATAAATTCGATTCTGTGAGGACAGCATTATACCAACACACACTAAAGTCACTTTCAATAATGACAAACCCTGGTTCACATCTAAACTGAGGCAGTTAAGGCAGCAGAAGGAGGCAGCGCACAGGGCTGGTGACAGAGAGCGCTACAAAGATGCAAAGTATCTTAATTGAATTAACCCTACAACAGCTGGCCCTCATGTTACGTGAAATGCAGCATTACATGGCATCATTGAGAGCTGAGGTACGGGCAGGGAACGGCTGTAGGGGGACGCTCTGCCTGTCGGCTGCAGACACACGTCGGTACTGCACACAGGCGGAAGCGCTCTGATTCACCACAGCTCAGCTCCATGTGCAGCTCTCATTGGCAAAATCAACGACTCTCGAAACAATTTGGAATCCAGAGAGAGGTTCTACACAACCATGAGCCTTCAGGCAGTCTTTATTTCAGGCCAATCCTCTTATTCTTGAAGTTAAGAGCACAAACAGCTGATACTAATTGAATCTAGAGACATATCTCTGGATTTAATATTGAAAATTACCGCAGCATATTTCTCTCCACATTTCTGATGAATTCTTTTAGATGCAACATAAAACATGAGATCAGTTGTCCTGCCTAAAGTTACAGGCATTAGTTTTTCTGCCCACACCGTCCAGTGTCCAGTGCAGCTGCATTGGAAAACTTCTCAAACAATTATCAAGAAATAAAATAAAACAATAGAACAGAGTTTTCAAAAGTGGATTATTTAATTCAGTGTACAGTCTGAATCAATCTGTCCCCCACAAGCATCATCTGTCCCTCCCTAGTCTAAGTCCCGATTCACTGGTGTTACATTCTTATATAGTTTTACAACCGAGCAGATGGTCACATGACCTGCATCACAGGGAAAATGACTGGCCCTGAGACAAATGCTGGGTACAAGAACAAAGAACAGATGCAGTTGATTACATTTACATCCTGACACTTCCGACACTTGGAAAGACAATGCCCTGGCCAGAAGGCCAGGTGTTCATGCAGAAAGGCCCGTCCTGGAGCCCCAAGTTTCTCTCCCGGATGGAGAGAAACCGGTCGTTGATCAAAGAGAAACAAAGTTCAGACGCATAATTATCAGTTGTGTGTGAACATGAGGGGCCAGTTTACACAGAGTTGACAAGTCTGGTATTTTCTGCCATAACACAGCTCACAGAGGTTGTGCTCAGTGCGATGAAGAACAGAACTGAAAGCACAGAGGTAGAAGAGGCTGATCAGCAGCGTGTGAAGAACAGGTTAAACACAACTGTGCCACAAGTGTTCATATAATAAACAATGGCCCCATTTGAATATTGGAGAGAAGTAGCCTGCAGTCATAAGGTATGATTAAAGGTGCACTCTGTAACATTATGTGGAGGATGGAGGCTGGACAGACTAACATACTACATATCTGCCCCTAAATACAGTACTGGTTACAGTAAGCGGTATTGTTTTTAAGACATTGGAAAATAATAGTTTGTGCCCATTATATGCAACATCAGTAGTAGTCAGTAGTAATTTTCAGACGGTCACTTGACAGACCCACTGACTCTGGAAAGAGGGGTGAGGCAGGGCTGTGCTTAGTCCCCCATCTTTTGCTTTGTTCTTGAAACCATTGGCCTAATATATTTGACAATCAGAAATAATCCATGGTGTTACAATTAATTGGATGGTCATTAAAATGGCGTGCTATGCAGATTATGTTTTATGGTTTTTGACCAACCCAGAAATTAACATAGCTAATGTGATGCATTCCTTTGTAATATTGGTCCAATGTCTGGATACAAACTGAATATCCCAAAATTTGAAATAAAGATTAAATGTGGACAGAAATAGAGTAAAAATAGCCTATATAATTATACACCTGTAAACATTAATATTTGTAGGTTAGATGGGTTTGTTAAAGGGCCATGAAATCTGAGGATTAGTTTCATGTTTTATAACCCATTCTATTCAGAAAATGTTTACTGGCAAAATAAAACAATATGAAACATTTATGATTTAATTCTCCTCTCGTTTGCGTGTCCAATGCTGGGAATTTCCACAACTTTTCATGTATTTCCATCCGGTCCATAAAGTTTAGATTCTGCTCGAAAATAATGTCCATGAAGGCCATTTTATCCTCAAAAATACAGAGATTGGCCTGCACTTAGGGCAGAGACGCTGTCTGTGCTTTTACACCTTTAGTTGAGTATTAACTAAAGGTGTAAAAGTACATGCTGAATTAGAAGCCAGCTTCTCTTACTGGACGGTCGTTTTTATCAACTCCGCCACATCCTCTGCAGGAGTCGGCTGAGTATGAGGTTTATTTATTAACCTATCGCAAAACGTGGTCATCAGGATAAATTAAAAGCATGAGTGATAATCATTTACATATAGCTTTGTTCTATAAATAAAAAGGGAATCAGCTTCAGGAGCGTGAATGTTGCAAATCACATTGCATTCTCAGACTTCTGATGCATTTTGACACTTTTTTTCCTAGACTTTGGAAATTTTCACCCTTTCTAAATGTGCTGATGATAGAGGGTTGTAAGCAGGTCTTTGTGGGTCTACTCTAGTACCTGTGATTCTCTGTGAAAGTGTGATGTGTGCTCTGGCCTTCTCCCCTCCGTCACCTGCACTTACTTAACCTGTCTGTATGAAGTGGATAAAGTCCCTATGGACTCTTCATTTCTCTCCACCACTCAATCCAAGCTGCTTGTGTCAGAAAACCACTGATAGGGAGGGGAAACAAGCTCCAATGCCGATGTGTTTAAAAAAAAAAGAAGGCTTATCTAATAAATAACTAATAAATAAAGTTTGATGATTGAGTGGATAGCACACATGCCCTCCATGTGAGCCAAATGCAGCATTAAGGATTTGAATCCTGCTCTGACAATTTGCTTCATGTCCTTCCCCAGTCTCCTCCTCATTTCTTGCTATAGTATACAGTATACAGGCCAAAAACAAAACAGAAAACAAATCACTAAGAATTCAATTTTTTTTACCTTCCTCATATCTTAAGTAAAAAAAAACAAAAAAAAAACAGATTTAGAGAATGGTAAAGGCCAACCATTGTGGTGGTGGATAAACAACAGAGAAAAGAAGTTGTGGTTGACTTGATTACACTAAATGAAGGCAAAATCAGGAAAAAGTAACACGAAAAACTGGAGAAACACCTGAGTGCTCAGAGAGGAGCAGGAGAAGGTGGAGATGCAAGTTTGATGCTTTACTGTGCTGTACTGTGTACTTTGCATTAGCATCTCCAAGGAGACAAACAGGTTGGAAAGCACTCACTAAAAAGTGATTTAGTGACTGTTGTTTTTGCAGTGTGGTCAATTTACCAATATTAATATGGGATTAACAGAGTACGAGAGATACGGGGCCAATCTGAAGGTGAGATAACACATAATTACTGATCATCCTCACAGGGGCAGCCATTACATTATAATCCATGTTAAAATGGATTTTAATTGAATGGTCTTGTAGGACTTTGGGGGATACAGCTCAATGTCACACACATAACCCATTGACGGGCTGATTTCATATCCTGCAGCTCAGCTGAGCTGTGCCACGCACTGCGTAGTATTTACGTAGCCATTGAAATGAATGAAGGCTGTTTCATATCCTGTGAATGTGTACCGCTGGCATCTGACCAAATTACTGATCAAGTCTACTTTCTTCTGTGCCCGAGTCCAGCCATATCAAGCTCCACCGTTCAGAACACACCAAAAAGGAAACATGAACATGAACAATGTCCACATTTGCAAAGAAAATGCACTCCGCGCTGTCTTTATTTTGGTCAGATTATTTATAATTTATTTACAATCTATTCCAGAATAAATTATTTCTTTATTTTCAATAAAGACAGATCAGAAATCAGTAAGGCAGATAAAGGCACAATAGATTTGAGTTATTGAGTCTTGCAAGTGCGCATGTGCCTCTCTAAAGTATGTGATCCTCAAGGGTGGTGGGACTTTATGCATTTATACAAGGTTGGTTTAAAGGTCAGTGAGCTTCAATGTGAGAACCAAACAGTCAGATTTAAGAGCTTGTGTGATTGGTTAGACAAGGTTGTTTTTAACATCAGACTTTATGCCCCATGTTGGCTGCCTGCTTTTTAGTACATAAACTCTGACTAAATACATCTACTCATCGATGTGCCAAATGGGAAGGATTGGATTTGTGGGAAATTGGAAAATACTTGCAGAGTGCAGCAGGGGGACGTGGTGAGGCAGGGATCTTATACAAAACATACAGTTCTTTCTGAGGATTGGTGTCAGGAGGGTGTGGGGAGCTTCTTCAAGATTGGACTTACCTACTTTTTTTTTTTTAATCAGGTTTTGGGTTCTATGCAAGTTTTCAGCATGAACCCTTTTGTTTTCTTTTTTACCCTTTTAGCTGTTTTGTGTTCCTATGGTTCTTGTGTATGTCTGTTGTTCTCGACCAGAGAAATTAAAAACATTCAAGAGTTATCAACGGTACGATCAATCCAACCAACCAACCCAAAGGCATCGCATATGTTACAAGTAGCATCCTTCAATGTGAATGGCATACTGAGCCCAATCAAACGAACAAGAATCTTAACAAGATAGAATAGACATTTTATATTTACTAGACACATTTGAATGACACTGAACATCAAAACAGAAATTCTATTACAAAAGATCCTATGTTTCATCTTACAGAGGCAAACATAGAAGGGGAATTACAATATTCAGAATCAGAAAAGGTTTATTGCCATTGTCAATGAACAGAATTCACAAACATAGGAACTTTGTTTTAAGTTGTAAGGTGTTATAAGTGTTTGTAAGTTGTAAGGTGCAACATAAAACACTGATCAATTAAAAATAAACATATATGAAATCCAAAGGGCATGCATTCGGAAACAGTTTAAAATTACTATAGTATAAAATAAAAATAGGCATTACTATGTACACAAGAATTTACAGTTAAATTTACAGTTGTGAGAGCAGAAAGTGACAGTGAAGTGAGTGATTGATTAGTTTGAAATATTGATTTCAAACCGAACATCTTCTGAACAGAGTTATGAATGTAAGGATAAAGAAGGCAGATATGCATTAAAGGGAATATTAATGGAAAGGTTTTCACTCTTTTAAATGTGTATGCTCCACCAGGAAGTGATATCACTTTCCTATGCTGATGTCATGGACCACTCTATCAAACAATATTTCATTTTTAATTTCACTTTTCGCAATTTGTTCATCGCTTTTCCTTCTTTTTCTCCTACTTCCCCGACGGGAGTGGAGCAGGCACATCGATGACCTGTGGATCCAGATGCTCCTCAACTATGAACGGTTCTTCATCAGCCTCGAAGAATTGGTTCTCCTCCTGAGTGGGTCCAGCTCCACCGTCTATCTGCAAATGGGAGCCGGATCTCTCCTTCACTGTGGAACTCCTATAGGTTTCTGCCGAGAAGGAGGGTCTAAGAACAGGGGAGTTTGGGACATCTGTCTAAAGACACGGGATGCTGGGACATTACAAAGTCGATACAAAAAATAAATTGAATTGAATTGAAACACTAATCTGAGGCGGTGATTGGAATCTTCACATTCAGCCTACATTGGACGTGTCGACCTCAAGAGGCACTGGAGGAACAGTGAATAAGAAGTTCCGTCTCTTATTGAAGAATATAGAATTGATTGGCATATGGAGGGAGATTAATCCACAATAAGGTGTTGTTTCTCCTTATTGCTTTAAACTCCTGCAAGAGAGAAACACCTATAAATCACTCTTGTGATTCTTTCTCCATATTTTCAGGGGTGCAACACCTGTAATAATGAGCATGTATTTGTATAATTACAGTCTAGGGAGGCACAATCCAATCATAAATGTTTGCCAAATAACTTTGTTCAAAAAACAAACCTGCGGGTCCTGCAATTTCGGCGTTCTCTGACCCGTCCTAGCCTGCCCCGCACCACGGCCATTAAAAAAGGTTGCGTATTGAAATCTACTGTACATTTTTCTCAAACTGTTCCATGTACATGTTGGCCACGATGGGAAAACAATAATTTTCTACAATGGAACACTCCTGGATGAATGAGGGATTACACCGACATCTTCAAATTGTCAGTATGAGGTATTGTTTGTAGAATTTTGAGGCAAAAAATGACTTTCATCAGTTTTGAATCAGGCGGTAATGTAACAAAATGTGGAAAAAGTGATACAGTGCATCCGGAAAGTGTATTTTCCGGATGCAATATACTAACCTGGCCAGCCAGATGAATTCTCACAATATTTGTTTCACAAACTCTTGAGAATCCATCTGGTCAGGCTCAAGCAGCTGAGCGGCTGACCAATCACACTGTAAATCAAAAGCACACATCTGAATGTACTTTGGCCTATTTTAGCAGATTTACTGACTATTTTGTATTTTTAAAACGTGCACCTTTTGTATATTTGAGGACAGGGACAAAGTCTGCTTTTCTCTGGCTGGATTTAACAACAGTTTGATTTTTCGGCTTGTTCCTGTTGTTGTAACGCTTCGACAAATCAGATATTCAAATATTTGTCATGACATTATGCCTTTTCCTGTCCGCTTTCGACGAGAGCCTGTCCAAATTAATACTCAATTCAGAGTGATACAAACATAAATCTGGGGCACCCGCCAAATATCTAAATCAATTTTTATTCTTTTATCAATTAATAATAGTTAGTTAATCTGAAGGTTTTTGAGAACATAACGTAACCGTGACGTTGACCCCATTGCTGAAATAAATAAACACTTTGAAGATATATTGACTAAACAATTACAGATAAATATGAAATATGCAAATGGATGGATAAACTAGATGCAATTGTTCAAGATCTATCTAGTTATGTGTTAGAGTTAAAGATAAGATAAGATCACCTTTATTTGTCCCACAATGGGGAAATTCCAGTGTTGCAACTAAGGGTACAGAAACAGATTATGCACAGTAGAATAATAAAAACAGATAACTTAGGGAAAAAAAGAAAACTCTTATAATCTTAATAATAATAATAACACTCTTATTTACAGCTGTCAGATGGACAGAAAATATTGCACAGGGATAAAGTTGATACTAAGATTATTTTATAACCCAAACTGTGTGTATGCTACAACCAGAAGCTGGAGGGTCCAGTGGTGGGGTCCCGAGTATCCAGCATAGGGCGATAGCTGCCGTCTGCAGAAGGTCATCTCTGAAGAATTCAGGCTGCTCAGCAACGGATGAGGGCTGTGTTGATCTGAAATTTGTCTGGTTTTGAGACTTTAATCCAGTGACGAAAAAGCAATTGCACTGATCCACAGATGAGGCCAATTTGAAGATCGTTCTGGATCCAAATTGTTGTAGTCTTGAAAAGTTGCAAAAAGTCCTTTGCTTGAGTGTGCATGTGTTTCAGTCCAAATCTCGTCAACAGGCACTTTAACAGGCAAGAATTATGGAGACGAGAGTAAGGTTAGCTTCCTTGGGTATTGTCCTCTCTGGAATGTCTTTTCTCCTATCTTACTACTTATTTTAGGTTAAGCTCCCCCGGTCCTTGGGGGTTAGTTAGGCAACGCCTTGATTATTAGTGCAAAATTTCAACCAATCAGACACATGCTAGTGTTCTGAGTCGGCTGACAGATGTAGACAGATCTGGAATTTCCCCAAACATGCAGGCATTATTTAAACATTAACTAGGCCTACATAGTTGAACAGGTAAACATTTTCACAAGATGAATGATAAGACAATTAAATAAACAAGCAGAACAACATTAAAATTATTCACAACTTGTATATTGGAGCTATCCTGTGAGAGTTGTGATTAGCTGAGACCGCTGATGGTATTTTAAATATCATGGCTGAAACAATTTTCATCTAAATTTCTTCAGTACATTAATATGTTGTGGAGTGACTTTCAGGTTCAAATTAAACCAGTTTTAAATCTGAAGTGATTCTTAAAATTGATGATTAGTTCACATTCAAAACACAAACGCTTCCCCTGATGTGAGCTATTGAGTCTCATCTAGCAACGAAAAGCCTGACGTTTGGCATTCCTGTCACTATGGCAAAGCTCGGAGGTCATCTGCAGGCCGCCTACACATACTATTGTAAAACATGACATACCAGTGTTAAAAGTGTCTCAGTAGTTTACATAGTGCAGATAATGCAATCTGGAATATGTCGGTTTCATGATTTTGATTTGTTGCACCTGCATGGGCTAAAATTGGCTCAAATATTTGGCAGACGGAGGAGCTGCTTCTGTTTTCGTGCTGTAGATTTGCAGGAGCAGATAAAAGTACTGGATATGACAGGAGCACACAGACCTCAGAAGTGTCTCCTACGGTCGACGTGGGCAGAATCACCAAGACACTGAAAATGTGAACCAAAACACAGGGGCTCACACATCCAACCTAGAGCCGCCTGTCACAAGTAAAAATAACTTCAGAGCTGAGGCTGACAAACAGAAGAAAAATGTCAAGCTACGTTGTATTGTATTGGTAAACCTAATATTGCACCATTCATGTATTATTAAAACATCTAAATGCAAATTTTAGGCCGTGGCACAGGGCAGCTGCTGCAGGTCAGAGAACGCCAAAAACATGCATGATATTGTGCATGTGGGCAAGTGACAGCTGCATTTGTTTCTTAGTGCATTAAATGACAAAGATAACTCTGTTTGTGGCAGTCTACTGTAGGCTATGCTTTTAATATCATTTGAACAAAATGTTGTAATGGCAATTATTTTTAAAGATACTGGTTTAGTCCTTCTTTAGCGCTTTTTAGAACGGGTTTAGACCAGTTCTATGTGGTTTAAGCCTGGCCTAGATATAATTTAAAACCAGTCTAGACTAGGCCTGATAGTCCAAGACCTGCGTTAGTCCTGCATTAAGCTTGCTTTACACCTGCAAGTCAATTTCGTGACTTATTGAATTATTGAATTATTTTTTAATTATTTTTTGTCTTTATTAGACAGAAAAAGGGAGCGTGAAATGGGGGATGAGAGAGAAGGGAGGACATGCAGTACATTACCCGAGTCAAGATTCGAACTCACGACACTGCGACCAGCTGCACTTGGAGCCTGGCATAATTGTGCTGATGCCTTAACCACTTGATCACCGGGATTTTGAAGTCCGGCCCCGAGACCATAGCTCTCCAAAATATATTGTCCCCTGGAAAACATAATTGGAGACCCCTGATTTATAGTCTTAAAGCTATGTAGTTGGCTAAAAGTCTAGTCTCAGAAACAGGTAAACAGGTCCAATTCTGTTTACTCTTGATATGCTGCCATTAGGTAACATTATCAGAAAGCATGGCATTAACTTCCACTGCAGATGACACACAGCTGTATTTATCAATGAAACTTTAATGAAATGACACTTAATTATCTGCTTCTTAACCCTGAAAAAAACGAGGTCATTGTACTGGGCCCTAAACTTGGCCCTAAACGTCTACGAGACTCTTTATCTGAGCAGATAGTCACACTGGACAATGCCAGTATAGCCTCCAGTTCTACTGTCAGAACCCATGCGCTCTTATTTGACCATTCAAAGCACATATAAATCAAGCCTGTAAAACAGCCTATTACCATCTGTGCAATATAGCAAAAATTTGAAAAATCTTGCATAAAAGTGATTCTGAAAAACGTATTAATGCGTTTGTAACATCTAGATAAGACTGCTGTAACTCCCTGCTGTCCGCAGCATGTCCTAAAAGCTCCAAAAAAAGCTTTCAACTGGTTCAAAATGCAGCAGGAAGATTACTAACAGGAACTAAAAGAAGAGAGCACATTACGCCGGTGCTCGAGTCTCTCGAGTTTAAAATAAAATTTAAAATCCTCCTCCTGACTTACAAAGCCATTAATGACATGGCCCCATCCTACCAGTACCTTATCATCCAAACAGAGCACTTGCTGGGCTTCTGGTGGTCCCAAGAGTCTGTAAAAGCACAGTAGGAGGTAGAGCGCTTTGCTACCAGGTTCCGTGTTATGGAATCAGCTCCCTGTCCATGATAAAGAGGCCGACAGTCTCTTCATTTAAGTCCAGGCTTAAAACGTTCCTCTTTGAAATCGCTTATGTTCAGGCCAGTTAAGATCAGAAATAAAAGCATACAGTTCCCAGCTATGCTGCCAAAGGAGCATCTATGCTGGGGGAAGTATGGCAGCTTGAGCACTATCCTCTGATTCTGACTACTTTTTCTATCAAACACTATTTAATATTTAATTTCACTTGCAAATCTGTTCATTGCTTTTCCTTCTTCTCCCACTTCACCGAGGGGGAGTGGAACAGGCACATTGATGGCCTGTGGATCCAGATGCTCCTCAACTGCCTGTCTGCCTGATGGAATCAGACTCCTTCACTGTGGAACTCCTCAAGGTTTCTACTTTTTACCAAAGAAGTTTGGTAGTTTTTCCTGACATGTGAGGTTGCTTGGGACATTTGTCTGAGGACACGGGATGCTGGGACATTGTCAAGTCCCTATGAACATTTATCTATCTCAAGGCAACTTCAGTTGTGATTCTGGCCGTTCCAATTTTTTTTTGAATTGAATTAAATTGAAAAAAGGGCAAAGAGCTGGGCTCCTTTGCTTTCAAACGACCTGCCTAAGGAGATTTGCCTGCTGACATTTGCCTTAAATATCACCCACATAACCCCAAGAAAAGAAGAGTAAGAGTTGAGTAAGCACTGAAAGAACAGGGCAGGTAATGCTTCAGGAGCTACACAATCAAAGATAATTAACCACACCCTTGGTGGAAAACAGACCGTCTCACAATCTAACAAGGCTAACATTGCTAACATGAACAGTGTGTCTCCAGAGGGACCGCCCCCTGGCTTGCAGCCCAGCCTCATCCCCGGTGCAGGCTCCTCGTGCCCATACTCGCTGGACAGGGCAGTGGACATGACATTACCACAGACTGCCCTTATGTTGTGTGAAATGCAGCACGGCATGCAGCGTGACACGGCGTCACTGACCACTTACGGCAGAGCTCAGAACTGTACTAGAACGGTACTAGAAGCTGATTTCATGGAACTGAAGGCTGATCAAATCACTGAGGCAGATAGCCACAATAGACTTAAGTGACCATGCTCCTATCTACATTACTGTAGACTTGGGGGACAAACGGAAAACACACTTTGGAGGTGAAATGCCAGCCTGCTTAATGACCTTTATTAAGGAAGAAATGCCAAACAACATTAAGACATATCTGGAGGGGAATTACAATTGTGTTTTTTGGGGGGGAAATTATTAACATTGTCTCAAATAAGCAAAACATAAAATTACTGGAGGTAAACCAAGCCAAGAAATAAAACAAATAAGATGAGAAATTAATTATTTAATTTAACAGGAAATAGTTAAGAAGAATCTCTTTATCAAACAAAGGTATTACGAGAATAGATTAACATTTCTAAATTATAAGCCTGGAAACTTCAAAACAACATCCAGAAAGAACAATTTAAAAAATATGTGACATCTTAACCAAAAAAGACCAAATTCAATCTATAAAAAAACTTTTTTCTAAAATCTCAGTAGAGTATAAGAAGTATTAAGAAGATTAAATGAATTATTTTCTGGACACCCTAAATCTACCTTTTAGGACCAAAGAGCAAAACAAAAAAATTAGGTGCTGAAATAAAATGATTGGAAATACAAGGTGCAACCAAGAGACGAAAGAACAAGAAATCACCGGGGATAGATGGGTTCCCCTCAGAGTGGTACAAGAGAATCACTCTACTTTTAACAACTTTTAACTGGGCACTAAAAAGACTCGGACTCCTTGTTGGAAAGAAGCCATCATATATCTAATAGCTAAAGAAGGGAAGGACTTCTACCTTCTTTCATTTAAAGGAAGGCTCTCTCATTCCTGTTACTGAAGAGTGCAGACACTTTCCTTGCTTGCTCCATCTTAGTCCATATTTATTTTGCGTTTAGTACATTTTTGTCTCCCATAAATGTTGAATTATTACTTTTTTAAGCAAAGCAAGGGTTTTAAGATCCTTTTTTTTTTTTTTACATGTTTAACAACCTGTCTGATGAGCCAGCGACATGTGCAGGGGAAGAAGTCAAACAAACTTGTGAACGCAGTCATAAATATCAAAAAGAAATAAATGAGCTACAAATACACATATTTGTTTGAGAATCTGAAAAGGGATTCCAAAATACAATTTTAATATCATCCAGGGGTAGAACTCTACAAGAAATTTGCTATTTTCAACTTTAACCTGAATGATTGTTTCTTTCACAAACTTGTGTAAAGATCAGCCTGCTGGACCTTGGAACAAACTTGATTCAAAGATCATGTGAAGTCACCTAAAATACAGTTCACTAATATTTACAGCTATCAGATACTGACTTAAATGAAAAAAGACAAAATGGGAGCCAAATCTGTGTCAAATGTCAAGTTCATAGAAATGCTCCTTGTAGGAGATGGCGCTATCAGTGGTGTGAATAGAAGAATGCAAACATGTTGCTTTCCCAGCACCAATCGCCACCAATCATCACTCCTTCCTAATGTTTTGCCCAACTGTTGAACAGTTGATTGTGCATGTGGGTGCAGTGAAAATCCAAAGGGAATGCTGACGGAAAACCACATTAAGCAAAGGATTCATCAGAAGCAGTACCAAAACTATCTTCACCCCAGTAAAGGTTTCAGTCCCAACATCAGTTCCCTCTTCCCTGGGGTCCTCATCACAGGCCTTGGACCTGTCTGTGACAGCCCCAGCAGCGGGGTCAGGCCCAGCAGCACCATTGTCACCTCCTCTACCCTCAGACTAGCCCTGAGCCCTCCTTGCTACATATATTCCCATTAGCGACTCCTCACTCTCCTTTGCATCCTCCCTTCACCCAGGGGTCTTCCCAACATCTTGAAAGTTTGATTAAATCTGGCATTAAGATGGCTCCACTCACACCTAATTTTGCAAGATCTAGAACTCTGATGTCAACAATGAAGAGCTTACCCCGTACAAAACTGTGGCACCCAAGCCACACAGGAGCTTCAACTCTCCTGCTTCACTCATTAAACCTCTGATAAAGAGGAACAGTCTTGATGCCACTCTAATAAAATATTAGAGACCCATCTCATATCTGCGGATGTCCAAGAAAAAAAAAAAAACTTTTCACGAATTAGCCAAAAATTTGCCAAAACATTCCCACATTTTAGCCAAATTGTTCCCATGAATTAACATGTTGGTTGTTATGCGCTGTCAGATGACTAAACGAGGCCTGTGGACTACGAGCTGGGCAATATGCGCATGTTATAAATTGGCTTAAATTAACTTGAATATATAGAAAGATGCCATTCAATCATACCAAGTATGCAGTCTATCAGCATAAGCCTATAATAGTTGCATGATGAGCAGCAGTATAGCGCCTGCTGAACTTGTCTCCCGACGCACGTAGGCTACTTCATTTCAACACAGTACAGACAATTGCTCAGTGTTTTGTGTTGCACCTTCATGCCGAGACAAGTTCCTATGTCTGTGAAGTTTGTTCATTGACAATGGCAATAAACCCCTTTCTGATTCTGATTCTGATTCTGACAAGTCCTTAATTTTAAACTGCTAAGAGCGTGTTTCAAGACAATTATAGCTCTATGAGGTAGAGACTTCAAGGGGCCAGACGCATGAACTCAATTGTACATCTGATTGAAATAGCAATTGTCTTTATTTTCCACGAGTTAGCATTCATAAACAGGTTATCTATCAGAAGGGCACCCAGTTCTTGCTTGAAGAAATTAAAATCCAGCAACGATAAATCGGCCTACAAACAGACCAGTGTAATCCAAGCAAATCTGTGCTTCTAATTTTGAGCCTCTGAGATAAAAATGCATGCTAGATCCTGAATAATGTGCTCTCATTCCAGTCATCAAATGTCCTTTAGTCACAGGTTAGACTCAAGGTCTGCGTGTAACAGCGTAGTTCCAAATTACATGAGCACCACCGCAAGCACTTTTCACTGGGGATTAGAGCATATTTTCCCTGTGATGGGTTTATCAGTCTGCTCGGACTAAACCAGGACTAAACTAGGTCTAAACCAGAACTAAACAATGGTCCGGAGGCAAGTAGCACTATGAGTGATCTTCTCCTTGTAAACGTATGATCCAAAATCAGAGACTGTACAAAGTGTAGAAAGCAAAATGTTTCTTCTCGGTCTCAAGAGGAAGACAACAGCACATCCACATCCACAAAGCCCATACCCAGGCCTCTCCATCCGTCTGAACCTCACTCAGTCCCGGTGGCATGTCCTTGTGCATGGTGAGGGATTGGGGTGAAGTTAGTTTCATGCAACAACAGCGGAAACTTTCACTGACTATGCCCCACCGGCTGCCAGTCAGCTCTTGTGTGTGTCCCTGCGGAGATAATCAGAACACTGCATGCAAAAACACAAAAGTGTGTCAGGAGGGAAAGAAGTCTGCGTCTCAGTGCTTATAAGAGATTGTCAGCAAAGTTCACTGGGCCCTTATGCATCATTACAACACAATTCTCCACGATCTACAAATGAAGACTGCAGTGGATTTAGTTTCACATTGGACATTTACCGCCGCAACTCTGGCTGGGATTTGTTTTTAAAAATTGGAAAATTATCATATTCATTTATGAAAACAGAAGATTAACTGTAAATTAAAGTTATTATACTAGTTCTAGTTTCCATATGAGTTCACCAGGTCCTATGCTGCTGCTGATCATGCAAATATTATAGGCTTAGGCTAATAAGCCACATATTTGGTATGATTTAATGGAATTGTTCCATATATTCAAGTTAATTCAAGCCAATTGTACAACCTATAACATGTCTGCATAAATAGCATATTTTATATAGAATTAGCAATCGATCAGCGGCAATGTGCCGAGTTTTCCGCACGTGTAAGTGATGTTTACTTTGAAAACAATTCACGGAGATGTTTTACTGCCAAGAATGTATTTAGTAAGCAGTGAGGTGGTCCGGACAAGTAATGCACCAGAACTGACAAAGAACTGTTACAAGGGTTGAATCAATACTAAACCAGGTCAATAGTGAGCAAAAGAAGCAGCAGATACTTTACATAGGACTGCAATAGGATTAGAGAGTTTTCCTTTGAAAAAAATATCAAGCCTCAGAAGGTTAAAGAATATTCCAATCCTAAACATATCTAAATTGAATATAAAACTAAGCAAAATACAGCCTATTGTTATTATTTGGACTTTAGACTACCTTTTTAAATAATTTGGTCCAAGATACAACCAAACTCATTTTCAAATCAAAATACAACATGGGTAAATAACATATTAAGGCCTAAAAGGTAAAATAAACAGCTCTTTACGGACCCAAAAAAGGGCCTTAATATAATGCTTAGTGCCCTTTTAATGGATGCCCGGACCCAATTTGTATCTGGGTTCACTCTACTGTATGTATGTATGCAATTTAATGCATTTTTGTCTTTCTTTCTTAGAATTATTTATGTACGATTTGCCTTAATTTGAAATTGAACAAATTTGAAAGACTTTGGACCCAATGGGACATTTACATTGGACAATTTGTGCCTTTATTATCTTTTTAATATATTTTTTATTTCATATTCTCTCTGGTTGTGTTCGGTTTATTGTATTTTTGTTCCATGTTTAATACTTAAAACTGGAAGAGAGATAAAAAAAAGAATCATTCTGTTACAGTTTCCAGGTCCCGCACTTATGGTAAATTAACCTTTCCAACATTGCTTTAAAACTTAACTTGAATAACCTATAATCTTCATGTTATTGGGTGAAAATCTTTGAGTATTTTCATTTGTGTTTTCACTTATGTTTAAATATGCAGCTTTTCCCACCTCTTCTCAGTAAAACACAGGCTAATAATCCATCAAATTTGATCAACAATAGATGGGTCAGGTTGGAATTTCGTTCCGTTTTATTGTCAGCCTTGTGTTCTTATGGCTTCTTTACAATTCTCTTTACCCTCTGTCACTGTCGCCCCATTGTTCCTGACAGCACAAAGAGAATATTCAGGCCAGATGTTCATAGATGCTCATAGTATTGGGGAGGTATTTTTTTAATCGAGTGATGTGAAGAGACATGTCCAGCACCAGCAGATAAATATTTTTCATCTCTTTATAGAGGACTAATGTTTGTTAGCTTTACCCGGGACGTAAATTGGAACTGGAAAAAAAAAAAGGAAGAGGCAGTTACTTACTTTGGTACAGTGTTGGTACTTTGGATTTTGGAGGTCTGTACAATAGTACTCGCCCTCTGGCATGTCAGACTAAAAGCGATGCCATTGCCATTGTTGCACTACGCTTCTGTCTAGGTCGCACTGAATGATAATCTGCTTCCTCTGGTTCATCCGGGATTTCCCAATAGAAACGAACACTTGGCTTTGTATCTTCAGGTTCAGAAGCTTTTGTAGTTTCCCCATCATTGGCATTGTCGGCTGTATTGGGTCTAGTGTTGTCCTTGTACGTTCAAGGTCTGAAGGTCGTTAGGTCTGAAGACTGCCTAGGCCACTCCAGAATCTTGATATGCTTCTTACGGAGCCACACTTTGGTTATCCTGGCTGTGTGCTTCGGGTCATTGGGTTGTTACCCAAAATCTTGCAATACATGGTCCCATTCATTCACTCCTTAATACAGTGCAGTCATCCTGTTCCCTCTGCAGAAAAGAACCCCCAAAGCATGATGTTTCCACCCCCATGCTTTACAGTAGGGATGGTGTTCTTGGGATGGTACTCATCCTTCTTCCTCCAAACACGCGATTGGAATTTATACCAAAATGTTCTATTTTGGTCCCATCTGAGCACTTGAGCTCCCATGACACCCCTGGATCATCCAGATGGTCATAGCTTACTTCAGATGGGCTTGGACATGTGCTGATTTAAGCAGGGGAACCTTCCGTGCAATGCATGATTTTAAACCATGACGGCATAGTGTATTACCTTTGAAATTGTGGTCCCAGCTCTCTTCAGGTCATTGACCAGCTCCTCTCATAGTTCTGGGCTGATTCCTCACCTTTCTTATCATCATAGATACCCCACAAGGTGAGATCTTGCATAGAAACCCCAGTCCGAGCGAGATGGACTGTTATCTTTAGCCTCTTCCATTTTCTAACAACTGTGGCAAAAGTTTTTTCAAAAAGTTTTTTTTTTTTTTTTTTGCAATTTAAATGTATTATTATTTTTAAAACCCTAAAAAAAAACTCCCATTATGTCCAAATTCTGTCAAATTTAGCCTTTTTCGATTGAAGTCCTTCTTACATATGTCCATTACATATGTCCACATATGTCCATATGTTAGTCCAGTCCTTGATCGTCTGTGCATTTTGTGTCATACATTTTTTTTGTGAGGGCATTTTTTGAGGCCGCTAGCAGGATGCTCCAGAGATAGCTGCTGGTTGTGACCATGGCAGAAGTCCTGAGGTCCAAATAAATAGTTCTGAAATCCATTCGGATGGTGATGTCATAAACTGTAAGGCTTTGTTGATCTCAGTCAAATACTTTTGTACGACAAATCACATGATTTGCCTCCTGGCTGCCACATCCTCTCTAACAGTCAGCATTTCCCTGTGAGTAATGGGCACTTTGACATGGGGTTATAAAGAAACGAGACACACTTTTTCAACAGAATTCCCTCCAATAATGTGATCTGGTGGTTCTCCAGTGAGATGTACATATACTTTCCCACTCTTCATCAACCAGAACAAAGTGACCCTCCCTTTCCCATTTACCCTTAATGTAATCAGTAGAGTGGCTGCCCAGATTGTTAATACATTTACACAATAGAGTCCAGATGACTCCCCTTGAAAGTTCAGATTTATAAGCTTTAATAAATGTTTCAGTCAAAAGGCAACATGATCATCATCATTTTAAATTTCTTGGTTATAATAACTCCTTATTTGTAAATACCTATAAAAGTCCTGTGTGTCCAAGCCAAAGGATTTTTTTTTTCTTACTGTCTGCAGATCATCCGTATTGCCTGAAATACTTTGCTCAACCTCATCCATGCGTGCTCCGGTTACTCCCTCTGCTTTCAGCTGATACGGCCAGGCCCATGTCAGCTAACTACTCAGCGGGGAGGGACTGCGGCCCTCCGAGTCAGGTTTGCTAGCCATGTTAGCCTTGTTAGCTTCGTTAGCTTGTGATGCGAGCTGTTTTCCAATAGGAAAGCTGATGACTGTTGGCCATCAGCTTTGTTTATTTTAGTCCCGTAGTGTTACTGTATTTGGTCACTCATCTCTTGTTCTTCCTATTGGGGATTATCATAGTCAAACGATGATTTTAAAGCCAAGTTTTGCAGCAGCGGTGTGAGGTGCATCTACTCAAAGCGCCGCCAGAACCGGCAGTCAGTTTATTTTTTTTCACCAAGCTACTTGCCAATTGCCCAATTGAGGTCTACAATTTTGTTTCTGATGGTAATAGTTGAAGAATTACTGATTTGGGGGGTGGACAGGTGTCTTTATGCAGCTAATGAGCTCAAACAGGGGCTACTAATTTAGGTTAATAAATGGAGTAGAGGTGGACTTTTTAAAGGCAGACTAACAGGTCTTTGAGAGCCAGAATTCTTTATGATTGGCAGGTGTTCAAATACTTTTTTGCAGCAATAACATAATAATCATACAAAGTGATTTCCAGATTTTTTTAGATTTTTTTTTTTTTAGATTGTGTCTCTCACAGTGGATCTGTATCTTCGAAAATGTCAGACCCCTCCATACTTTCGAAGTGGGAGAGCTTGCAAAATCACAGGTGGTTCAAATACTTACATTCCTCACTGTAAGTAATCACAGCCTTAGAACTGACCTGAGATTCAAGGTCTGGATTACAAATGGTATGAACCTTTTTCATGTGAAGGAACGCGTCTTGAAGGCTGCAAGGGTTAAAGAAGAACTCCAGTACAAAGGCAAGCGTGTCTGCTTTGCTCAAGATATTCCATACGAGGTTCGCAAAGAACGGCAAAAGTTCCACCAAATCTGTGGGGAACTCCGGAAGAGAAAACTGAGACATGGATTCTCTTTCCCCGTGAATCTTCTGGTGAAAAACGTGCTCAGAACACCAGGGGAAGCAGAGGTACTCTTAAGAAAGATGCAAAACACAGAGAAATTAACAGTACAGAGGATGGAGCCACCAGTGTGGGGCGTGTGAGTTCGGGTTGTGGTCACATGGTGATACATATCTGTTCATTTGAAGAGACTAATGACCTGGTTTTTTTTTTTTTTAATATCCGACTTTATTCCCCATGGTGGCTTCTGCTTTTGTACATAAACTCTGTGACTAAACTACTCATCGATGTGTCAAATGTGGGAGGTAGGATTTGTGGGAAAGTATATGCAGAGTGCAGCAGGGGGACTTGGTGAGCTAGGGATCTTATATAGCCAGTTCCTTCTGAGGATTGGTGTCAGGAGTGCCTGGGGAATTTTGTTGGGAGGGCCCTTCATTAAGTTTGGACTTCCCAGCCTTTTGCGATCTATTTTGATCGGGTTTTTGGTTCGATGTCCGTTTCCAGCATGAGCCCTTTTGTTTTCTTTTTTACATTTTCAGTTGTTCTGTGTTCCTATGGCTTGTGTGTATGCTTGTTGTTTTCAACCAGAGAGATTAAAAATATTCAAAAGTCATCGGAGGGGTCAATACAAACAACCCAGTGGCATTGGAAGTATTACAAGTAGTATCCTTCAATGTGAATGGCATACTGAGCCCAATCAAATGAACAAAAATGTTGACAAAAATGAAAAGAGAAAGAATAGACATTATATTTTCACTTGATCAAAAACTACGAAATTCTGTTATAAAAAATACTAGTATTCATCATACAGAGGCAAACATAGAAGGGGAGTTGCAATATTGAGCTCAAACCGAATAGTTTTCTAACAGAGTTTTGAATTTAAGGATAAAGAAGGCAGATATGTACTGGTTAAAGGGAATATTAATGTAAAGGTTTTCACTCTTTTATATGTGTATGCTCCACCAGGGAGTGAGATCACTTCCTATGCTGATGTCATGAACCTGATTGTGCACCCTGAGGGAACCCTAATTTGTGGTGGCGATTGGCATCTTCGCATTCAGCCTACATTAGACGTGTCGAACTCAAGAGGCACTGGAGGAACAATTAACAAGAAGTTCTGTCTCTTAAGACTATAGGATTGATTGACATATGGAGGAAAATGAACCCTTGGGCACGCCAGTATACTCATTTTTCAAATCCACATAGACTTTATTCCAGAATAGACTACTTTTTAATTCTTAATAAAGACAGATCTAAAATCACTGAAGCAGATAAAGGCTCAATAGACCTAAGTGATCATGCTCCTATCTAAATTTCTGTGGAATTGGAAGAAAGACGAAAAAAGAACACTTTGGAGGTTCAGGTCCAGCTCGCTTAATGACCCTTTGTTTAAGGAAAATGTCCAACAACATCTGGAGGAAAATAATACTGGGGAAATTTCTCCGCCCATCCTTTGGGATGCTTCAAACCCTAACCCAGTCTTGAGAGAACAAATTATAGCCATAACCTCTGAAAAGAAGAAACAAAAGGGAGAAAAAGCTAAATGATATGCAAGACAAATTTAAATGATTGAAGGAAAACCATGCCAACAAGGGGTATCCTAAAATGCTACAAGAAATTAAAAAGATAAGGGGAGAAATTAATGATCTGACTTCACAGGAAATAGTTTAAAAAATGCTCTTTACCAAACAAAGATATTAATGAGAGTGGATCAAAATGTTCTAAATACTATCTTGGAAACTTAAAGAACAAGCTGAAAGAAAATTTTTTAAAATACGGGACAGGAAAAGTGGTGTAATCTTAACCAAACAAAACCAAATTCAATCAGCATTTGAATCCTTTTATAAAAAAGGTTTTTCAATAATTACAGACGACAAAGATGATGATATAAATTCCTTTCTGGACACCCTCAATTTGCCTGTTATGTCAGAAGAACATAATGAAAAATTAGGAGCTGAAATAATGTATTATTATTATAATAAATCTCCGGGGAGCGATTGGTTCACCTCAGAGTGGTATAAAGCTTTAAAAGACACTCTTTTAGCAACTTTTAACTGGGTACTTAAAAAAACTCAGACCCCTCAGAGTTGGAAAGAGGCCATCATATCCTTAATACCTAAAGAGGGGAAGGACCGACTGGAATGTGCCTCATACAGACCCATTTCTATTCTGAATGTAGACTCATGTAGATCATATTTACACCTCAATTATGTCCAAAAGAATGGAATGAATACTCCCAATCTTAATCCACAATGATCAGACAGGGGATTTATTACCAAACGCCAAACACAAGACAACATAAGATGAGCTTTGCACATAATGAGCCAGAAACAACCAAACAGAGCAGTAATAATAAGTCTGGATGCTGAAAAAGCTTTTGATTCTGTTAGCTGGCCATATCTATTCAAAGTGCTAAACAAATTTCAAATTGATTATCTAATTATAAAAAAATTTGGGGCTCTGTACGATCGTCCAACATCAAGAATTAAAATCAATGGTCATCTGACAGATCCACTGACTCTGGAAAGAGGGGTCAGGCATGGCCTGATCCCCCTTCCTGTTTGCTTTGTATTTGGAACCATTGGCCCAATTTATTAGACAATCAAAATCAATTCACAGTGTTACAATTGACAGGACGGAACATAAAATTGCCTGCTATGCAGATGATGTTCTATTGTATTTGACCAAACCAGACATTTCCATACCTAATGTGATGCATTTTCTTCAAGAAGTTGGTCCAATGTCTGGATAACAGAATTTCTTAAATATTTAGGTGTGGTACTCCATAGAGACCTAACAACAATTATGGAGAAAAATGATACCCCCCTTTTTACTACTGTCAAAAAAGATCTTGAAAAATTTAACCTTATACCCTACTTAAGTCTAAGTTAGAGGATTGAAACTATACAAATGAGTGTTTTGCCCAGGTTTCTCTATCTGTTCCAGACTTCCGGTTTCCATCCCCAACCAGCTGTTTTAATGAGTGGAATAAAGCAATCTCAAGTTTCATATGGCAGGGAAAAAAAACCTGTATCCGATTCAAAACCTTACAATTATTAAAAGAAAAAGGAGGCTGGGGTTTACCTTCTTCGAAAAAATACTTTATTTCAGCTCAGATCACAGCCCTGCTGTGCCGGTGTGACCCAGAATATGAAGCTCTCTATGTGGTGTTGATGGGTCTTAAATCTGCACAAACCCAACAAACAAATATAGAAGAAAGACAAGAGATCTAATGTGTTACTCCGGAAGAGGGCGATCAGAGAGAGAAGGCTCCAGTTACATCGCTGGCGTACACTCGCTCCGAACGTCCTGAAGTCTCTTTGCCGGCCTCTTCCTTTTTATTAGAAATAAAAGGAACGCCCTTGTTACATGACCAGCTGCCACCTCTAAGAGCAGGGGTCAGTGGAAAAATACAATGTTACATAAAAGACATTTAGCTATGTTAAACTTTGTTTGAACTTTGTGTAGGAGCAAGCCGTCTGAGTGCAGCTTCCTGTTCCTCTCGCTGGTTCTCAGTTTCAGTCTGCTAGTCTCAGAAGGCAGCTTCGAAAGCGCCTCTGCAAAACAGTCTCATAAACAGTTTATTAAGCACACAAGCAATGCAAATGTAAAACACATAAAAGAGAGATAAAGATATTTACAATTATTCCAACAGGTGTCTCTATACTTTATGTCTTGGGACTGTCGAAAAAACTGTAAAGAATTTTTAGACAACACGAAATCCTTGCTTATTTTAAACCAGGCAACACTTTAAGACAAAAACTGGTTCACCCCAAGGACAAGATGCATACACAAAAACAGAGCAATGTAGTGTTTTCTATCCAATCCAGTGAAGAAAGTTGTAAAGAGAGGTACATAGGTGAGACAAAACAGCCTCTTCACAAGAGGCTTAATCAGCACAGAAGACACTCGAGTTCAGGACCTCAGAGCGCGGTGCATCTTCATCTTAAAACCACAAACCACTCTATTGAAGACAGTGAGAGCTGAGAATAGCTGGGATTGAGGGCTCTACTGCATTGACAGTTCTTTAGCCTGGCTACAGTGCTTAAAATAAATCTAGTGTTATTTTTGTTGACTTCTATTCAATTTGAATAGTATCTGGTTTGGGGCCTTACACAGAGCCTGCTTATAGGACAGTAGGCAGATTTTCCATGCTTTTAGGGATTCTTCCGTGTGGGGTTGATGAAATGGTCTTTCTAATTTTCTAACTCTTTGTTTATGTGAACTCAGATCTTCATTGTACCAAGTGGAAGCGCGCTTTGGCCTAATGACCTTCTGTTTTAACGGAGCTGCAACATGAAGAGCAGACTTCAGAGAATTCGACAAATTGATCACTTACATTGGGACTAAGCTGCTCTCAGAAGGATCACATGACATGTGACTGAATATTGGCCCTATTATTTATTCGAACTTTGCGATAGATTATTCAGATATTGTCCTTTTCATTATGACTTTATTCTGTAGGGCTGGATAATCTTTAAGACTAAACTGGAAGGTAATTAGGAAATTATCTGACAGTATAGGGTTTTGAGGGAAGACAATGAGGTCACTAATCTCTATTCCATATGTTAGAACAAGATCTAGAGTGCTTGTGACTGTGAGTTGGTTTATTTACATTTTGAGCAAAACCAATGCTATCTAACAGGGCGTTGAAAGAATTACTGAGAGAGTTATCATTCACGTGGCAATTGAAATCTCCAGCTATCAATACTTTATCCCAGTCCAACACCAAGTTTAATATAAAGTCAGAGATCTCTGTTAAAAACTCTGAATAGGGACCAGGAGGTCGGTAGAGAACTAAACTCCTTTTTAGTTTCTCCAATTTGGACATGTGATTGATCGCATGAGGCTTTCAAATGAGCGAAATGCATTGTTATTTTAAGACTCAAGAGTAAGCTTGAGTGTGAGATCACTGCCACACCACCACCTCGGCCTGTGGGTGGGGTGGACTCGTTTAGTCTTACATAATCATCTTGTTGAAGCAAGGTTATAGTTAGAGCTAGAAGATGTATGTTATAATCACTATTATAATCATTAACAAAAAGCAATTTGGAGGAAATTGGCCTAGTGTTTAGCAGTCTACATTTTATAAGCTTATTTATTTGTTTATTTGTATCATTTGTGAATGGTAATTTTATTAAGTTATTTGGTCTGATGCCTGAAATAGCTTTTCTGAGATTTGACTTTTT
This sequence comes from Chaenogobius annularis, assembly GCA_015082035.1. NCBI lineage: Eukaryota > Metazoa > Chordata > Actinopteri > Gobiiformes > Gobiidae > Chaenogobius > Chaenogobius annularis. The sequence goes on from BJKM01000541.1 coordinate 78,594, forward strand.
GGCATTATTTGCACAAGGGACAAACACAGTGTCTATCTGCCTTGAATCTGAACACTTAATTTGTGACAGAGCGGGTGAGAGATCAGCGACAGAGGAGCATCTTGCACTACTGCTCTGCACCCGGGGCTCATCCCTGGGTGGTCACTTTAGACGACTAAGTCTATTGTTCAAACTCCGAACTAAAAGGGATGTACCCTCCGAAGTCGGATGGTTCCATCCCTGCATATAAAAGCCTGGGCTTTCCCAAAAACGCACTCATTGTCAACAAAGACTACATTGTTTTGATAGCACTAAGTTGTACAACCAGCAGTTGAATACTGAAAATCGGCTCTGTGAACGCTGAGAGCAGCGTACCTATTGTAGACGGGAAGCTCATGGTGCCCTACAGTGTGAAATTTAGCACTTTTTTCCCACCAAACTGTCACAAATTGGTCCCTATTTTGTTCCTGGTCTAGTCCTGGCTCCACGGGAGGCACTAAGGGGGTAGTCTTAGCCTTGCTTGCACTGCTAATGCTAACGCTCCCTGTTGAGCGGTGCGGTAAACCGGATGCTACAACCTGGCTGTAGCTTGACTTCAGCTCCTCCAAACAGTGGATCCGCACTTCTAACTACGTAACCCTTGCCTTCAAAGCTACCAATACACTGCACTTCACGCACCTGTCATCAGAGAAGAAGCCAGGGTTCTGACTCGGCATATGACAACTTGAGCAGGTAAAGGCGGAGGAAGATTCAGCCATGACGCTAGGGGCTAGGCTAGCTCAGACTGAGGCTAGAGAACAAGTGGGTTTAATTCACGAAATACTGAACGAAAGTGAGCTGTATGAGGATCCGGATTGTTTAAGGAGCAATCAAACTTTCACTGGTGTATTGGAAGCAAAAATAGTTTGTGTATAATTCGTGGATTAATGATAAAAAGTAGCGAGTGAACAATTCTCAAAACAGAATACACTCACCCTGAAGGGACGTCAACCCCCACTGACAGAGCCCTGACCATATGCACTTGTATTACACTAATGACCGTATGAGGTAAGTGCTCAGCTCTCCACTTGTCATTTATTACAGTGGCCTGTGCTCCTGTATCCCGTGCAGTAAAAGTGCACCTCACAATTTTATGCCTACCAATCAGTCTGTTTTGTCATTTGTTTGTTTACTCCATATGAACAGTTCTTCATCGGCCTTGAAGAATTGGTTCTCCTCCTGAGTGGGTCTTGCTCCACCGTGTATCTGCAAATTGAGGTGCGTCCGCCTGTCCGTCCGAGGGAGTCGGATCTCTCCTTCACTGTGGAACTCCTACAGGTTTCTACTTTTTCCCAAAGAGGTTTGGTAGTTTTTCCTGGCCGAGAAGGAGGGTCTAAGGCACACCTGGGCATTTGCGGCCTCAGGGGCCGGATCAGGCCCTCGGCCTGTTTTAATCCGGCCCTCCTCCCCCAAGGATTAAATGTGTTTTACTCTTAGTTTCTTTCATTTTTAACTGTCTTGGCACTGTAATATGTGTCTGCACTTGTGTCCTTAAGAAAGATGATATGAAATGAATGAAGAATAGATTCAGTAGCCAGTATTTTACGGAAAAGTGCTTTATAATTATAAAGATTTTTTACACCAATGATCGCAGGCCGGCCCTCCGCCACTCGCCTGGATTCCAATATGGCCCTCTGAGGAAAAATAACTTCCCACCCATGGTCTAAGGACAGGGGAGCTTGGGACATCCGTCTAAGGACACAGGATGCAGGGACATTTCCAAGTCCCTATGAACATTGTTTATTTTGTTTTCCACTGTAGCCCCTCGAGGCAACTACTGTTGTGATTTTGGGCGTTACAAAAATAAATTGAATTGAATTGAATTGTTTGACATACATTGGATATCATCACTCACTATGTGTGATGACCACCTTCTTTCTTCTCTATTACCAAAATATTGTTAGAGTAACCTCACTGCTTTACATGTGTGTTTGTGTTCTTGCCAGTTGTTTGTCTGACATGTTTTGGATGAGACATGACGGGCAGATGAGCAAGTCTGAAGAAGTGCCCCCTCCAGATGACAGTAGTGGCAGCAGCGGGACTCCTGATGAGGTGGCTGGGTCACTGCTGGTCCTGTGGCAGTGGCCCTCTGTTGTTTCCCTAGAAGTGGAGCTCGGGATCCTCGGGAGATGTGACCCGACTGGCCACATTTGAAGCAGTTAGGTGCAGTTGTCTCCCTCGCTGTTGCAGGCAGGTCTTGCAGCCGCTCCTCTGATGGGGTCCCGCATAGTCCATTGGCCTCTTGATATCTTGGGGCTTGTTATTTAAGGAGGCTAGCACCATCTGCCTCACCTCTTTTACCTCAGCTTTGAGTTCTGTCTCTACAGCGAGCACCTCAGGTGGAGCTAGAGCTGTTTTAGTGTTCCCCTTGGTTGGAGCTGGGGTGGTCTATGGGCCGCTGCTTGGCCCCTCTGGTGTCAACAGTTAATTCATCTATGGTCAGCATTGTTCCTCTTTAATTTGTTATGCCTCTCTTCATTCAGTGTCTTTAACCGGGTTTCATCAGTCACATCCAGGTTATCGAGAAGTGACTTATATCCCCTTTCCTCAGGTTTATATCCTACTCTGTGAAAGCCCTGCCCACAGGGAAGGATATAAACCTGAGTTCTCAGACTTGTTTCACAGATTGAGAATGACTTTTGGATGATAGTCAAAATGTTTTAAAACAGAGTCCAGATGACTACAACTGAATCTTTTTCTACAATGGAACGCTCCTGGACGAATGAGGGCGTACACATGCTTTATTTATATTATTATTAGCTCTTAAACATGGTTTTAAGTTCCCTTGCATTGGTATTTCATGTTTTAGAAGTGGTGAGCATGCTAATGCTTTATGAACTTAAAAAAGGGACAGACTTGTGAGTTTCCCATCTGTTGTTATGTAACTGCGTGGGGTAAAAATTAAACAGGGTTCTTTCTGAGTGTCAAGACAAAACATGAAATGAAAAATCCCTGTGAAAGAACGCAACATTATATTGGTGTAGATCAGTAGATATCCTATATCAGTAATTTTAAAAAAATGTTTTCATTCCTCCATGCAGTCCACCAATTACCTTTGTAGCTTGGGCTCCTCGTTTAGAGTGAAGACGATCATGTTCTTTTCTACAGAGAAGAGAGAAATGGGGGATGAGAGAGAAGGGAGGACACAACTCATGATACTGCGGTCGGCTGCACATGGAGCCTGGCAATTGATGACTGAAGTTGAGGTTTAAAAATGAGTGGCACATAAACTGTATTTTGAAAGCAGTTGAAAGGTGACTATTATTGATGAATTACACTCAGCAATCATGTCTTTACTGTACTTTACGCACACAGAGCCTCCCGCTTCTGCTTCTCACTGCCACCTGTCACTCCTCCTCTCGGAGGGGATACGGCTGCAGGACAGACGTTTGCTGATGCTGTGTGTCCTGCCCGTTCTCTGGAATACAGCTGTCCACATCAGTAAACACAGGAAGTTATCTAGGACTTATTTGAGGCTTTAATTTGTTCACATTTGAGTTTTCAGTAAAGTCGTCACATGCGAGATACGGATATACAGTCAATGGACATGACATTGGGGAGCCCTGACACTGTATCAGCTTCTTTCTAAATGTTTCAGAGTTCTCTGGATACTGCTTTATGTTATTTTCCCCATTAAGTTTGTCCTGGAGCGTATAGCATGAAGCATGATGCTAACATACAGCTCATGTGCTGCTGTTATTATTTTCACCTGCTTATGTTGTCGCCGTCACATATAAACACTGCACACAAATACACTATAGTTGCAGTCACTGGCAAGTCTAACTTCTTTAACAAGAGGTCTACAAGTTCAGTAAATAAGCCCAGGCATCGGACTAAGGAGGAAAACTAGCCTCTTGGCTAACTCTGGCTTCTTATGCAGTTACTGTTGGTCAATATGCACTGGCCGTTAATAGGAAAAACATTAAAAAAGGAGAGTTATATAATTTATTTGTTTTTTTGAAAAAAACGTGGGTTTAACTGAACTAACTTAACTTATAGACCACTGGGTAAAAGCATTAGATTTGTGTGTGACTGCAGCTAAGTATTGTTTTATGTGACAGTGAAAGCAGGTGGAAATAATAACAGCTCCAGTCTAGCGTAGCTGTTGGCATCACAAGAAAAAAATCCCACGCTTCACTGTTCTCTGCGTGGATACAGCATGAAGTTAGTTTAGAAGAGGTTTAGTGCATTAAGCATTAAAACTGCTTTTCAAATGAGTCTGCAGAGTACTCTGAACTCACTCGAGATGTGAACAGCTTTAGTCCAGAGGACAGGCAGGACACGCTGCTGCAGCAGCAGAAGAAGCCAGTCTTGTCTGGACACACGCGTCTGAGGAGGAGGTGGAGAGAGAGAGAAAGACAGTACAGTGCACCTGTGTACACGCAGTGTCATAGAGTATTAATTGTTCTCTTGATTATGCCATTTTTGTAATTGTCAGTTTAATCAAAAAACTACACATGGCTATCTGTAGCCATGCCTTTTTTCTGCCTTTTTTTCCACCTTATTTATTATATTTCAGTGACAACCTAATCTACCCATCTCATTCACAGCAGAAAAATTTGAGCCACTTCTCCCACGTCATCTCCAAATGTTAAAACCATACATTTTTGTTTTCTCTGTGCTGTTAGCAAAACAAAGCAATATCCAGGAGGCTGCAGATAACTGTGGATTAAACGTCTTCACTTTCTGGGAAATACTGAGCTGAAAGAACTGATGAGTACAATCAATGACTATGTTATCCAGGGAGCTTTTACAAACTGCTGAATTGACACCATGAAAAATATTGCCTCATAATTTGATGTTGACTGTTTAGAGAATAGAGCAATAATTTGCACAGCTGGATAAAGATCAACCACGGAGGCTATTCTTTTCCCTGACAATAAAAATCAAGAGAGTTAAAATGAAGAACAGTCTGAGTTGGTAATATGCAAATGCATATGTAATTGTTATTCAGGTGAATCGTTCATTGAGAGCTCCTAACCTCAGCGGCTGCTCCTGAGGAGAGGCCACAGGAGAACAGTAAACATAATTACTTTAATGCAGACAGTATTGGAATGGTTTCATTGTGCTATTATAGGTGTTATATTATTAAGTGTAAATTGGTCATCAGTAATAGAGAAATGGAAAAAACACCAGGAATTTGTGACATAGTAGGCCTCTTTCTAATCAATGATACTGGAAAGAGTGGGTTAGCATATTAGAAAACAAAGCAAGAATTCAGGAAAATATTATTAAAGCCCCTCCAGTGTGACTGAGCTCTCCTCTTTATCTCTAAGGGAGTGCCCAGCCACTCAAAGCTCATGACCATAGGTGAGAGTAGGATCGTAGATTGACCAGTAAATCGAGATCTTTGCCTTTCGACTCAGCTCCTTCTTCACCACAACGGGCCAATACAGCATCACTCCAGACACTGCACCGATCCACCTGTCAATCTCGCGCTCCATCCTTCCTTCACTCGAGAAGAAGACATTGAGATACTTGAACTTCTTTATGGGCAAGGACTCCCCACCCACCTGGAGGGGGAAAGCCTCCTTTTTCCAGTCTAGAACCTTGTCCTCGGATTTGGAGGTACAGATTTTCAAGTCCAGGTTTGCTGAAGCCATCAGGACCACATCATCTGCAAACAGCAGAGATGCAATCCTGTTGTCCCCAAACCGGACTCCCTCCAAATCTCGACTGTGCTGAGAAATTCTGTCCATAAAAACAATTCACAGAAAAGGTGACAAAAGGACCCTGGTGGAATCCAACATGCACTGGGAACAGGTTTGACTTACTGCCGGCAATGCAAAAACAGCTTTTGCTCTGGTCATACAGGGACCGGATAGCCCTGAGCTAAGGGCCCCGGACTGGTTGGGCAAACTCACATGAACCCTTGAGCACCCAATGGAGGGTATAGAGCTGGTCAAGTGTCCCACGGCGGGGGAAAAAAACACTGCTCCTTCTGAATCCGAGGTTTGACTATCAGTCAGATTCTCCTCTCCTGTACGATGGAGTAGATATTACTGGGGAGGCTGAGGATGTATGATCCCCCAGTACTAGGAACACACCCTGTGGGACCACCACCTCGGTCTGCCACTCCAGAGTCACTGTCCCTGACCGATGTTGAGATTAGGAGATTGCCAACAACCTTTTCAGTGACTTCAGCGTGGGTGATGGACGAGTCCTCAGTCTCTGCTTTGTTCTTGGAAGACATGACAGTGGGATTGAGGAAATCCTGGCTCAATTTTCCTCATTGTTTGCAAACTTGGATTTGCTTTTATCTTCTTGGAGGGATGTTGAGTAACTGGCTGCATTTGACACTACCTGCAACAGTTTCTTGAACTCCATCACGGCCTTTCGCTCTATGAAGCCAAAACGTGTCTGTGACCCATGGTTAAATGAGACCACACGCGATCTCTGTCGCCAATGTAGACGCAGTGAGAAAAAAATGGCAAAAAAATAAATTGAACATCTCCTTTCAGATGCTCAGGACTTCTTTAGCTGCCTATCAGATGGCTGTTAAAACTTATAAATGTGATTATATGTCTAAACTTGCGTCCACAAATAGCCACAAGCCCCAAGTGCTTTTCAATGTATTGAATAACATAATTAACCCATGTGAGAATGTAGGCAGGAATTACCCGACAAGCTTGTTGGAAAATTTAAGGGATTAGGTCCACCTTCTCCTTGTCCCCAATATCTGACCCTGCTGCTGTTCCTGTGTGTCATGTAGCCTTGGAACAGTTTGAGCCTTGGAACAGTTTGAGACTATAGCTCGTAGTGAATTGGCAAAGATATTTAAGACGCTTAGACCTTCCTACTGTCCCACAGCCTACCGTCTAAACTTCTTTAGGAAGACTTTGATGCAGTTAGTCCAATTGTTTTAACTTTGATTAATGCATCACTTTCCTTTAGCTGCGCTCCCTTTGTTTTTTAACAGAGAGCTGTTGTCCAGCCCCTTATTAAAAAGCAAAATTTGGATCCTAATGTTCTTACAAACTATAGGCCAATATCCAAAGTTTTGGCAAAGGTTGTCCATCACCAACTGTAGTCAAACCTTGCCAGTAATGACATTTCTGAAACATTTCAGTCAGGCTTTAAGCAACAACATAGCACAGAAACTGCACTTTTACTTATTTTTAATGATCTTCTTTAAATACTTGATTCAGGAAATCCTGATGCCCTTCTGCTTTTAGATATGTCCTCAGACCACAGTATTCTGTTGTCTCGTTTCAAACTTTAAGTTGGTGTTAAAGGCCTAGCACTTAACTGGTTCAAATCATACTTGTCAGAACGAACCTCTCTCTGTTCACCTTGGCCCACATCTGTCGAAAACTGCCCTTTTGAACTGTGGTGTACCTCAGAGTTCCATCCTAGGGCCAATTCTCTCTGCATATATCTGTTGCCATTAGGTTCACTCTTTAAAAGATACGAAATCTCGTTCCATTACTTGCTGACGACGCGCAAATATATATTCCCCTGCAGTCAAATACCTCATCATTTGAGCCCCTGACTCACTGCCTCAGAGACAGTAAAGACTGGATGACTCTGAATCTTCTACATTTAAATGAAAAGAAAACTGAAATTGTTGGTTTTGGTGATTCAGATCTATTAGGAGGGGTTGGTTGTGTTCTTGGTCCTCTGTCTTCTTGGTGTACTGATGGATTCATCTCTTAAGCTGTACAAACAAGTCAGTGCTGTAGTCAAAACAAGCTTTTTTTCAGCTAGCTGGCTAAAGATAAATCGTACTGACCTACCAAGGACCTTAAAAGAGTGATTCACTCATTTATTACATCACGCATAGATTACTGCTACTTTATTATAGTCTCGATCTGACCTCTCTTAAATGCTTGCAGTTGCAGCAAAATGGTACAAGGCGTCACCAACACATTACTCCAGTCATGGCATCACTGCACTGGCTTCCAATTTTCCAGATAATTCAATTTAAAATGTTGCTCATTGTTTTTAAGTCTTTAAATGGTCTGGCTGCCTGTTATTCGCGGGAGTTACTGTCCCACCATGTTCCTGCTCGTACCATGCGGTCCTCCTCTCAGCTCCTCCTGGATGTGCCCGGGACAAAGCTAAAAGAAGAGGAGACCAAGCTTTCTCGATGGCGGGGCCCAGGCTTTGGAACATCCTGCCTCTGCATGTTAGCGCTGCTGAGACACTAGAGCAGTTTAAATCCTTGCTAAAAACCTACCTTTTCTCTCTGGCCTTTTAAATACGGATTGAGCTGAGTCAATATTTTATTCATTTCAAGTGTGCACCCGCGACTGCTGCGATGGCTTTGGAGGGGACAAGAAACGGCTATTGGGTAGGTAAAAAAAACGCCGGTTCAGGTGTGAGTGTGCGTGTTGCTGCCATGTTGCCCTGGCCTCCCCGACCTGACTGACCAAGCTACTTTGTCACAACATATAATAGGCTCTTATAAATTCAGCTCAAGTTTTCCACTTACATAAATATGTCATTTTTAAATGTTTATATGGTCTACTACAAGTGAACTTTTATGGTAAAATGGCATTTTAATGCTTGATTAGAAGTAGATGAAGAGATCTAACAAATAAATATTAATCGTGTGGATTTTATTGCCAAAGGTGAAGAACGTATCCTTTTGTTCAGGCAGTTGAACTGAACATGTGAAAGAAAAAAATAAATAATAATAATTGACTCGATTCATGAAACTGTGGGAAATGTTATGGGAATGACCTCCACACAGCCAGAAATATTGAGATTAAAACTTTTTTATTTTTTATTTTAAGTATCTCAAAAAAGGACCCTTGAGTGTCCCAAGGTGACCTGAGAGTTAAACTCCCATGTATTGTTCACTTACCTGAGCATCCTAATTATTCACCACAAGTTTTAGTAGTTTATACTGTAAGTGCTTTTCATAACTTTCAGAGACCAGAGCAGAGTTTACCATAACATTAGCCTGTTAATTGTAAAAGATTCAGTTGTAGTAATGTGGACTCTGTTTTAGAAAAACAAAAAGTTTTGACTCTCATCCAGTCATTCTCAATCTGTGAATCGAGTCTGGGACTCGTTTTGTTTTTCTAAAACAGAGTCCAGATGACTACAACTGAATCTTTTTCTACAATGGAACACTCCTGGACTCCTGCTGACAGCACTCTTCCTGCTTCACAGAGAATAACACGCTCTATGATTAGATGCAGACAGTACACTGCAATTTTATGTTTTTACAATATAGTTGTACTGGGGCAAAATACATTTCACATTTAAAAAAAAAAAAATTGGGTACAGCCCCTTAAAAAAAAAAAAGTGGTCCAGTGGTTAAGGCGGCAGCCACGTCTGGCTCCATGCGCGGTCGGCCGCAGGGTGGTGAATACAAATCCTGGCTCATCCCCATTTCATGCTCAGCTATCCAGTCTAATAAAGCCTACGGGCCAAACGCCGGACCAAAAAAAAAAAAAAGAGTTGCGGTGCTAAGCTACCGTACTTTTCGGGCTATACAGCATTCCTGAATAAAAGCCAGGCAAATAGAAATTGTACATATACATGTCAATAAACCGAAGGTGCCCACGTTGTAACATGAGATATTTACACATATACTACACGGTAGTGATGCGTCTTTTGAACCGGGGATTCTAATTACACCAATTTCTCAGTGAATAAAACTTGTGGGGCAAGTTTTGCCGCGTCTAGATTAACTTCCTCATTAGACTAATTTCTCCGTGAATATGTGTCTGTAATAAAACACACAGCTTTTGGAAGCTAAAAATATAGAAAAACACAATGTGTCCCCTGGACAGTGACCACTGTCCACTGACTTCGTCTAGAGTTTGTTTTTCTTTTTATATATAAAAAAGAAACAAAAAGAAACTCTATTAAGGACATTTATGATTAAATCTCCACTACTGACAAATGCTGTGAGAGGATGTGGTATGGTTGGGGATCCCACTCATGATGTTTGGGAAAATAAACACAACATGGGAGAATGTAAAAAAGATTGCACATACCATAAGAAAGTACATCTCAATGGACCCTCTACTTAATACATGTGCTTTTATGGAGGCAAGAAAAGTTACCGCTCTGGCTGGTTTACAGCGAGTAAAATAAGTATTTGAACACTGCAAATTTGCCAGTGACCATCTGGATGATCCAGAGGAATCATGGGCAAGCACACAGCTAGGGTAAGAAACATATCAAGATTCTGGAGTTGCCCAGCCAGTCTCCAGACCTAAATTCAATAAAAAATATTTCTAGGGAGGTGAAACTTCAAGTTGCAGCCCAAAACCTGACAGACCTGGAAAAGATCTGCGTGGAGAAATTGGCCAAAATCCCTGTTGCAGCGTGTGCACAACCTGCTCAAGAACTACAGGAAACGTTTGACCTCTAATTGTAAACAAAGGCTTCTGTACCAAATGTACATCTGTACATTTATTTTCTCAGGTGTTCAAATACTTATTTGCGGCAATAACATGCAAATACATTTATAAAAAAAATCAAAAGGATTTTTATTTTAAAAAAATGGGTCTGTCTCTTGCAGTGGAAATGCACCTATGATGAAAATTTCAGACCCTCCATAATTTTGTAAATGGGAGAAACTTGCAAAACTGCAGGGTTCTTCAAATCTCCAACTCAAAATTGATGGGGTTTTTTTTAAGACAATGGTCATATTTGCTTTCTCTCTTTGAGTGTATCTTTGTTTTGTACCTGTATACTTCACCTGTGTTCTGCACTGATTTATATATTAGTATATATAATCTCGACACCTGTTGTTGTTTTGTCACAATGTAAATTGCTGTGATTTTGCACTTTTGGCAATAAAGTTCTAAAAAAAAAAAAAAAAAACAACCCTCACCCTACAAACAGATAAACACACATAAATAAGCTTTACAAAGTTGACTTTAAAAGAGAAGACTGTAGGGTATAAATACAAATTCCCATGAACCCCATGGAAGACCTCAGCACCTCCTTGGCCCCACTGACGAGAACTATATTGAGCCAACCCTGTGCCAGAATGAATAACAGAGCAAAGTGATGTTTTTTTTTTTTTTTTAAATGGAATTCTTAATTGCATTTTTTAATGATTGCTTTTACTTGTGATTTAAAAGGAAAATCAAGTTATTTGAATTAAATAAATAGCTTGGGGAAAAAATTGTTTTTGTCACATTTCGTTTTTTAGTTCATTCAGAAAGCTCGATTTTGTAAACCTGCTCACAAACTTCAGGAACAGTAATGTGTTAGTCAATGGGAAAGAAAGCTCTAAAGTTAACACATTTCAAACCTGGTGGATAATGTCATACTCTTCACAATTACTTTTATTTTTGAATACTTGTTGTCTACATACAAAATAAAAACCTGATATAATTATTGCAGTAAAAGCTGAATACTAAACACAATGTCTACGTTGCAGGAAGAGAGCAGCTGTGCCCACACTCAGCAGCTGTGGGTTGCCAGGTTTGGAGCGACAGATGGATTGTAATTGAGTGCAGTGTGTGCTATGCCCTTCACATCCAATCTGGCTGTGTGGACAAGGTCACAGTGGAGCTTGAGGGTGAGGCATTATGAAGAATGAAAGAAAAGAAGTAGAGAATAAACACATGATTATATTGATCTGATTGGTTTTGGGGTTTGGAAAAAGGTTTTTTCTTTCTCACTTTGGACCAATATTGTTAACACTTGAAAAATGATGCAAATGAACACAGGCCACAGTTATCAACATGCTCTGACAGAAATGACAGCCACAATTACAGTGTACATGGCCCCGGGAGAACGTGCGGTAAATGCAGAATGAGTCTATTAAAAAGGGTTTTCATTAACATGCTACCAGTTTCAAAACATAAGCTTTTTATTTCGAGGTAAACGAACAGTTTTACAGTCACTTCAAAATCAAATATTTTCTCCATTAGTTATACAAGCAACACATTTTTGTATAAAGTGGAACTAAACACTAAATTAACGTTATTTTTTTTTTGCTAGTTTAAACATAAGTTACAGCTTATTGGTCAACAACTGATTGAGTGCTGCCTTCAGGGGCCCCTGCGATTTCAAAGTGTCACATGACATCACACTGTACAGCCCTGATTAAAGCTAGGTGTTTCTGATTACAAACAGATGGCAACAGGGCAGAGTTTGCAGTGTGGATATCACCAATCACACTGCAATGTGAGGCAGGGTGGTGTGGGCCTGAGGAAAGAATCAACAAGCAGTCTGCAACAAACCTGCTCAAAATATGTGCAGAAACCACCTCTCATCAGGTGTAAACCCAATGTTTGTCTTCCAGGTTCTCCTCAATTTAGCCGCTCTATTTTAGTAGTTTAGTCCCACTTAAGGTAAAACAAATGCAGATACCAATGCAAAAATTCCTAAAACCTTTGTGTAAAATCCATATGAAACTGGTGCCAAAAGAGACAATTCTGTCATGCCATGCCTCAGTGCCACCTTCACACAATGATCAAAACAATCCAAATCCACAGGCCTGACCATTGTAATAATGCCAAATAAATAGGTATATACAAACACATAAACCAAAGACAAATACATAAAACTGTGAAAGCAAGGGGCGAGCCTTTTGCTCAAAAAAGGTTTCCCCTTCTGGCGACAAACTAACCAAACAACCTTGCCTGTTTTTAATGCACAAACACACAACCTATCCTCTCACAATCCCTCCTGTATTAACGATTGAATTGCACCATGAACGATCCTCAAAAGCCACCCCAATCCAATAAACACTTCTTCATTCTTCAGTAGAAAGGGAAGTGGTAGATGGCAGAGATGGCAAAACAAAGGAAAACCATCATTAGCCAGTGCCGCTGTTCCCATTACGCACATAACGTGTAGTGCGTAAGGGCATCAAGTGCTGGAGGGGCACCAAACTGACCAGGCCATTTGGATTGAATGAGATAGGTTATTTGTACAGCAGCCCTGTTCCTTTTGCAATTAAACGGTGAGCGGAGTCTGTCTGTAGTTCACCAATTCAAACTAGGACTCAAGTGTCCAAAGTGAGTTTGAGAAGCGCAGGGGCAGTAAAAAGCCATAGTTTAAACAGACGAAGATCAGGGGCCCTGCTGGGAACAGTTTTAATCCACAATCATATTCTATGAATCACAAGGAGCAATTGTGGATGAAAATATAAATTGTAGATGAAAATATAAACCATTCAATTAGAAACCATGAAAAAGAGAGAATGAAACAAGACTAGCAATTAGTCGAGCTTGAGCTGACACTGTGGCGTGAGCAAAGCTTCAGTGGTTCAACTTCTTACAAATGTCTAAATCATGTTTTCATAAATGCAACAAAAAGCATCAATAGTTTGCAGCCTGTAGTGTTTTCTAGATCCCCGATCTGTTCTGCAGAAGAGCAGGACAAAGCCTTCGGGTGACATTGGAGCAGGGGCGGAGCAAGGAAATATAGGGACTATGGGGGGCCCTCATAATAATCTAGTAAAGTAAGGAGTTGCTAATAATATTCTATCTATCTAAAATGCACTAGAATACAGAAGATTTTTGTATTTTCTGTTGAAAATGCCTTGATGTCTTGGTTGAGGTTCCCTCGGGATTGTGGTTTATGCAATATTTATCAAATTGTATTCATAAAAATGAAAAATTCAGAAATAGTCACCTTAAGGTTGTATGACAGACATCAAACTCCTATGTATTTTTTTACACATTCAAAGGGGGAGGGGGGAATGGGGGCACCACTGAGCTTTTGGCTCAAGGCACCCAAAATGGCTTGCTGAGGCCCTGTCATTACCAGTACTCAACACTTACTCAAACATTCCAAACAAAACACATACAGTTCCTACACACCTCATACGCCACATAGCATAACACAAACAAAACAGTCGTACACAACCAAGACAGGAGATGTAAATATGTGTATTCTTTTGTTGAATGTACTTCTCGGCACATAAGAAATATATATATATATATATATATATATATATATATATATATATATATATATATATATATATATATATATATATATATATGGCACTACTGTACATTTGGGTAACTTGGTGATCTTTAAATAAATATAAAAAAATAGTTTATTAAAATGTCAAAATTCACATTCCTCCCGAAAACATTGTTGCTAGGCAGGTTTGTACATATTGTATACTTAAAGGAAACGTCCATATTTTTACTTTAAATTTGAACGTTAATCATATTCCGTTCCTTTTCATGGGCATTTGAAAAATAAAAATAAAAATAAATGATCACAACAAATATTTTTTGGGGAAAAAAAACACACTTTTTGTAAAATTTTGGTTCTGCTCTGTTCTTTTGGGTGACTTTTTTTTTTGCAAAGATTACAAGTGTCTTTTTTACGTCTTTCAAACAAACAAAAACAGCTATACAGGATGACAATGTGAATTTGTATTCAGGTACATTTTCCCTTTTATGATGCACAGATTACATGCAGCATTACATGCTTGGAGAAAAAAACGAGTCTAACAACTATTCCTTTGGGCCACGGGAGAACAACTTGGTCCAATCTCATGCAAATATTAGTTTCTGTCTCGTACCCGTCTGTCAAGCTCCAAAACTGCTAAACAGTGAAAAGTGTTTTGCGGCGAGAGATTTGTTCAGAAAAAGCGATATGATCGGCTGTGAAAAGCATGTGTATGAAGTAAACAACATGACCTCATGTTGGTTATATCACGCAGGGTGATATAATTAATTCCTATAGACAGTAAGAATCAAACATCATTAATGCATTTTTGTAATTTGGACACATCTCCCAGAGCAGAGCAACTTTAGTTAATTGAATCAATTACACTGTTCAGTGTATGTCAGACTGGCATAAGTTACTTAACCATCTTATAAAAAAGCATATTTATATCTAACATGTTGCTAAATTAGCTTTCAGTAAAGAACCTTACCATGAATCACCAGTTTTTGTAATTTTCTTTTCAAAATAAATAAATATCTCAAAGTAATTCATTACATCCTTCACACATTTCCAATTTCAAACTCAATCAAGTTTGTAAGCTCCTTCTCAATCTTCTGCTCCTCTGGTGGAGCTCCTCAAGAGAGTCTCCTCTGAAGCTGTGTCACAAAACAATCTTGATGAGTCAATGTCAACTGTAATCATGACTGTGTTATAGCCGCAGTCCCTATCACTTTTCCTCCCTGTCTGCTCTCTGTGTTACAGAGCTGGAACCACACTCTCTGGAGTAGTTGCGTGTTTACGGGTTATCAGGTTATTATAGTGTTTGGCCTTCTGTGAGAAATAGTTTTACTTTAAAGTAGAAATACTTTACAAAATCAAGGTTTATGTATATGTTTATATATATTGTATATATATTTGAGTAAAGCTCTATGGTAAAATGAGGTTTGTTAATGCTGCATATTTTGGTTCCATTACAGAGATGAAAAAGAGCAATTCTCTTTGACACAGTGTGAACTTTGATCAAGACAATCTCATGCATGTACCAATATATGTAGGGATTTCTACTTGTACCGTAGTGTTATTCATGTCCTCCCACTTATGAAAGAGGGTGACAGTTGCAGTTGATATCGATTTAAAGAAATGCACTGCATAAGTGTGGGTATATTTATTTTCATATTTTTAGAGTCCCCTGGGTAAAAATCTGTTCTCACTACATCAGAGCTGATAAAGACATACACACTAAACAAAAATTTTAAAATCTTAAATTGGTTGGCTTATGGTCAAAAGTTCACGCCTTACAGCACAGACTCAAGATTTTAAGTCTGGACAACAACAACAACAACAACAACAAAAACACTGAAGAGCTTTGAGTTGAATCCGTTGCCTTAGAGAAAATGGACCTTTACAGGTATTTACAAATAAGGAGAAGTTATTATAACAAAGAAATTAAGAGGCATGATGACCATCATAGCCTTAGGATCAATATCTGAATTATAAAAATGTATTAACAATCTGGGCACTCACTCTACTGTGTCACAGGTACGGTGAGGACCCAAAAGCAGCACTGGCAGACGGAATATCGTTTGGTAATGACCTTTATTAATCACTGCAGTCTTTAACAGTTTATACAGTGGCAGCGTGAAAAGTCTTGGCTCACAGTGATCTTTTTGCAGTCCAATACTTGTTAAGTACTTGTTAAGTATTGGACTGCAAAAAGACCAATATTGGACTGCAATACTGCAGTCCAATACTTATTGTTAAGTATTGGACTGCAGTATTGGACTTGTTTACAAGTATTGGACTGTGATTAACAATGCCTTACAATTTATGACATCACAATCCCAATGGATTTCAGAACTCTGTATTTGGGCCTCAGGACTCCTACCATGGACACAACCAGCAGGTATCTCTGGTGCATCCTCCTGGCAGCAGCAAAAAAGGCCCTCACAAAAAAATGGGTGACACAAAATGCACCGACAATCATGGACTGGACTAATATTTTAATGGACATTTGTAACATGGAAAAAATTACATTCGGACTTAATTTGGAAATGGATACATCTGACAGACTTTAGTCTAAATGGGACAATTTCATTGGGTTTTGTGTGTTATTTTCTCTTTTGTTTTATTATTTGCTGGATGTCTACTGTTTTTGATTTTATGTCTTTTTTTTCTGGTCTTGTTTTCGTTCTTTCACTGAGTTTGTATTGTTTAAAAATGAAAAAAAAAGAAATAATAACAAACTCATTGAGTATGCACGTTTGCTTTTTGGTGCTCATGAATCATAAAAAAAATTAACCATGCATTTAATCTGAAAAAAAAAAATGGTTTAGCTAAATTATAATTATTTACTTTGATTTTTAAGGTTGAATGTGTTTTGTGGGGGTTCACGTTATATTATTTTGTTAGGTTGCATTTAGCGCCTCTTTAGTGTTATCTCGTGTGTATGTGATCAAGAGGGTGAATTGTGAACTTTGACCAAGATATTCTTATGCAGCTATCTTGTTCATATCTCTGTCATATTCATCGTATAGGACACAAAATTCTGTTACTGTTCCTCATTATTTGTAAACCGGTACAAATAATCTTAAAGCTGACATCATGCCATTACATCTGACCCAAATAACAATTTTAACCACAGTTAAACTGTGAGAATCAAGATAACACAATGAGCTGTACTGTTTTGCCTTTTTTCTCTGTATGCATAAAATAAGGAGCTTGAGAACGATCCTCGCCCCCTCTTCGCAGTCTGTCATGGACTAAAAACCTGTCACATTATCAAATTTTTGGAAACTGAAAAGAATTCCATTGTCCATTGTTATTTCTATCAATTTTCTTTAAAGGTTATATAACGGTGTCAACATCTTCTCTGCTTCATTGTCAAAATGTTTCATTTGCACATCCCCAACAGTTCACGTTTTAAGTAATGGTCAGGGCAACTGCCAGAGTTTCTTCTGGGCCACAAATTCCATGCAGCTCCCATACATATGGAATATGTAACTAGGTAGAGAGATCGTCTTGATATGATAGATAATTACATTTTAGGAAAAACTTTAATCACAAATTTACAATTTATTATAAGACTAAAAAGAAGGGCTTGACCGATATGGAAATGCTATTTTACGATTAATAGGCCGATGTTTACAGTGTTTTGGATGGTAAATTTAATTAATTTAATGGTTATGTTACACGTTATATTTATTTGGTTGATAAATACATACATTTAATTTTTATTCAGTAGATTTGCCCATTTAATCAGTAAAGAAGTTATTTCGGCATTCAGTTGCTCTTTAATCTCCGAAGAATATTGTGAATTCCTTTTTTGTGTTTTTTATTTTGTACAACTACTCTGAACAACATCAGAGGACAATTATAGCAACAACACATATCATCGATCAATGAGCTCCACAGCTAAAATCAGTCCCAGCAACAACACAGAAACATGGGAGTACAGACGAGTCCATGGAAGACTTGTGTCAAGACATAAATACAGAAGACACTGGTAACTCAAAACATAGAGACACAGCCTTGTTTCCATTTTATAAATCCAGCAAACTGTAATGTTATATATATATATATATATATATATATATATATATATATATATATATATATATATATATATATTATAGTTATATAATATATATATTATTATATTTTTTTTAAATAATGTTATTTACAAATACAAAACCGTAGTGCGGACAACAGAACAAATGTAGCAAGACAGACAACAATACAGACATTAGACAAATGTGTCCGTGTCGTTTGGGTCTGTTTGTACGTGTGTGGTGGTGCATGGATGTAATGTTTGCGTGTGTGGTATGTTTGTGCATATGTGTGCATGAGTGTAATGTGTGTATGTGCATTCAAACAGAGTAAAAATGTGTTATATTATCATTACTGTCATCACAATGTACATATATTGTTGTACTTTAAAATAGCAATCATTATTATACACATTGCATTGCATATTATATATACTATATTATTATATATATATATATATATATATATATATAGATATAGATATAGATATAGATATATACACACACACACACATATACATACAGTACATATACATGTCTGATGATCCCTCCCTGCATCATTTCTTCCCCTTCTATTTTATTTCATTTTAATTTAATTAAAACAAATTCTGTGTCATGTTTATTGTCTAAGGTGCATTAAAAGTAAGAGGACATTTTACGAGCGTCTCCACTTGACACAGAGATGCTGTCCCAAGGAAACCACCTCTCTTTGGGCCTGCCAGCCTGAGTGTGTTTCAGTGTATGTACATTTCCCTTACTACACTGTGGTGCATTAAAAACACAGGAAATTATGGGGGGGTGTTAGTATTTTCAGGACAACAGTGACAACGATAGTAGTGATATAAATGACAACAGTGATGATAGTACTAACAACGGCAACAATGATAATGATGATAATAACGACAACAAAAATACATGTATGTGTAGGTGCAGGTGTGTGTGTGTGTGCGCAGGTGTGTGTGTGCGTGCGCTCTTGTAGGGCTACATTCCAAATGACAAACAAAGCAGGATAAACATAAGACATTAAACAAAACACGTAAACAGCGAGCAAAAAGACTGATTTGGTGAATTTAGTGTACAGTGAGGGTGCGTGCTGCAGGTATAATGTGTGTGTGAGAGGGAGAGAGAGAGGGAGAGACAGCGAG
This sequence comes from Chaenogobius annularis, assembly GCA_015082035.1. Classification (NCBI taxonomy): domain Eukaryota; kingdom Metazoa; phylum Chordata; class Actinopteri; order Gobiiformes; family Gobiidae; genus Chaenogobius; species Chaenogobius annularis. The sequence goes on from BJKM01000541.1 coordinate 97,636, forward strand.
ATAGAGAGTGCGCGAGAGAGCGAGCAAGCGAGAGAAGTTTAAAGAGCCTGCTCTGGCTGTTATTGCTTGTTGGCTTGTGAAGTGGAGGGGTCAAAGTGCACCAGCAGCTTTCTTAAGCACATGTGTCAATTCAGCTCATCTGATTATGGGTTTTAAGTTATCCTCTTCCACATGGCCACATCGTCAGGCATTACACTATAGTTCCAAAATAATGGCCAGCACATAGTCAGTGTTTCAATTATTTTACTCTATCTGGGCTTTAACTGTCATTCACAGCTTTTATTCAATGTTGGTTTGGATACATAAAAAGTCTGTGCCCTCTAATATTTAAACTGGTAAACTTCTGACTGGTGGAAAAACTCTCAATGTGCACTGCTCTCCTTCCAACAGAAAGATTGCTAAAAAAAAAGTACTTTTCTTTTAGCGTCACATAATTTTGAATCGGCAACAATATTGTCACTGGAAAAAAGGCCCAGGGAAAACACCTTTTTTCATACAGAACAGATGGTAAAGTCTAATACATGCTGTGCTATGTCCCAGCACACAGCACAGCATGTATTTAGCATGTAATTGGAATTTCAAAGCATCCACAAGCCCTGACGAACTGATGGACAGAACATCACAGACGACTACTTCCTTTCGCTATGTACTTGGAACGTAGAGCTTCAGGTGTGCACAGAACCAACTTCCTTTCTTTTTTTAAAGATTTTGTTGCCCGTTGCCTTTATTAGACAGGAGAGGGTGAAATGGGGAATGAGAGAATGAGAGAGAGGGCGAGACATGTAGTATATCGTCGGAGTCAGGATTTGAACTCACGACACTGCGGCCGGCTGCCTTGTGCTTTGACTTAACCACTCGACCACTGGGCACCGCAGGAGCAACTTCCTTTCAACATTTAAAACAAATATCTAAATAAATAAATATATATATATATATTTTTTTTCTTCCTGTCTGAGCCTTCTTCAGATAATTTGCACCACACACACAGCGCTGTTTGACTCTTGCAGAAAACGAGGCAAACCTCATAGTGCCTGCCTACAGCCATACTCATTTTATCTAAATTTGGCCCAGTGCTCTGACGTCATGAAGGCCTGAAATGTGTGATGGGATTGCACAAAGATGATGTATAAATGCAGATATGGAAATGTTTTGAATTATTCTGGGATTTGAACAATACTCTCTGCAACAGGAACATGTTTCAGGAGCATCATTATACAGTTTTAATTGGGCTCTTTCTGTCAATCACGTCACATTATACATTCACATCTCATTAAGAGTGCGGTAATGGGAATATGTAGGAGCTTATGACTCGTTTTGAGAGCTGTAAGACACAGAAACGTATATCTCCTGTAAAAAATTGTGGATGCTTTTGCATAATGGTACGTGCCGACTGACGGTAGGGATTTAAATATTAATCCTATATAGAGGCGCTTGCATGACGAAACAACATGTGGAGCATGTGGAAGCACAAGCGTGCAACATGCTCCAAAATGTGGTCTATTATTACTGTCTTAATTGTATCCATATCAATCACAAATGAGTTTCTCTCTAGTTTCTATCTGGACAATGTTTTAAAAATCAAGACTTCTGACTTACATCAGAATGTCATTTTCAATCTCATAGAGCTGGCCTGAGGAGCAAGACTTTATGCTGCTCTGTTTTCTGACAGTGCTTGCCAGTTCTTGTACCAATTCCAAGGTTTTCTTGCCATTATTCTTAGAAACAAGTTTGGTTTGTTGGATAGTTCTCCACCATCTGAGCAGATGTACAAAACAAAAACAAAAGGCCAAGTAGGCTAGCTTCTGTTTTACATTGCATTACAATGATTTGTTGTCCCAGTTTAATAAGAGTTAATACTGTATGTTAACTGAGGTTTGTGAGCAGGATCCCTCCTAAACCCTCTTTGGACCACATATCAGAATCAGAATCAGAAGGGGGTTTATTGCCATTGTCAATTAACAAAATTCACAAACATAGGAACTTGTCTCGGCATTAAGGTGCAACATAAAACACTGATCAATAATTGAAACAACATATTTGAAATCAAAAGGGCATGCATTAAGAAACAATTTAAAATTACTATAGTATAAAATAAAAATAAAATAGGCATTACTATGTACACGAGAATTACAGTTAAATTTACAGTTGTCTATTACCAAGAAGCCTTCTTATAAAAGCCCAACGCCTCAGTCACCACTTGACTACGCACAGACTTAGTGCTTGTGTGAAGGATATAAAAACCTGGATGACACTTAATTATCTGCTTCTTAATCCTGAAAAAAACAATGTCATTGTACTAGGCCCTTAACATCTACAAGATGCTTTATCTGAGCAGATAGTCACACTGGACAACGTCAGTGAAGCCTGCAGCTCCACTGTAAGAATGCAGCAGCAAGATTACTAACGGGAACTAAAACAAGAGAGCACATTATGCTTATCATCCAAACAGACCACTTTGCTCTCAAATGCTGAACTTCTGGTGGTCCCAAGAGTCTTTAAAAGCACAGTAGGAGGTAGAGCGTTTAGCTACTAAGCTCCTGTGTTGTGGAAACAGCTCCCTTCATTTAAGACCATGCTTAAAACGTTCCTCTTTGAAATCGCTTATGGTCAGGCCAGTTAGGAACAGAAATAATAACCTAGTTTCCCAGCTACACTGCCCTAGGAGCAACTATGCTGGGGATATTATAGTATGGCAGCTCTGCTTCTGACTCCTTTTTCTATCAAACAATATTTAATATTTCTTTTCCCTTGCAATCTGTTCACCGCTTTTCCTTCTTCTTCTCCCACTTCCCTGCCAGGAGAGAAGCATGCACATCGATGAACTGTGGATCCAGATGCTCCTCAACTTCCTGGAGAAACGGTCTGCCGGAAAAATGGTCTCTACTCCATATGAACGGTTCATCATCGGCCTCGAAGAACTGGTTCTCCTCCTGAGTGGGTCCAGCTCCACCGTGTATCTGCAAATTGAAGGGAGTCAGATCTTTCCTTCACTGCAGAACTACTCGAGGTTTCTACTTCATCCTAAAGAGGTTTGGTAGTTTTTCCTTGCCGAGAAGGTGGTTTCTGAGGACAGGGGAGCTTGGGACATCTGTCTAGGACACGGGCTGCTGGGACATTACCAAGTCTCTATGAACAGTGTTTATTCTGTTTTTCACTGTCGCCCTTCGAGGCAACCACTGTTGTGATTTTGGGTGTTACAAAAATAAATTGAATTGAATTGATTCTGTTTATTAATATCACACTAGTATCAACCCAGCAGATTCTTTTTTTAAATAGCTTTTATTTGTTCAACATTTTAAAAAACATTTAAAAAAAACATGGAACAGACCAAAAACATCCTATTTACATACATTTAATTAAAGTTGCCTTAAGTCCAAAGTAAATATCCCATTTAGTCAAAAGTTTGTCAAATTTGTCTAAATGGGATTTTTTTCCATTGCATTTGGCATTGTCTGTTAATGGCCTTGTAGAACCGAGCTAAGAAGCTAGCATCCAAACAGCTAAACATGGACCCAGAAACTCCACAGACAACAGATGATCTTTGTGATATTTATCTGAAGATCCGTAATATTGTGAACTGCAACAATAAAGCACATACCAAATGTACATCAGCATACAGTGCTAAATAGTTATTTCAAATCCCAAACAGCCCAAACAATAACAACAACATGAGTACATCACGATTAGCGTATGAATAGCGATCTAATTTGCATATGAATAGCGGACCAAGGCGTGCCATCTGTAACATACAAAATAAAAGACATATTCAGGTGTCTACATATCTTACCGGTGTCAATACTTACAGACAATGCTTAAACGACACAAAAAGAAAGCCATGAATGAGGAGCCGCATCTTGGGGAAAGCTTGGCTAGAAAACAACAACTTCCTGTCTAGCGTACTTCTTCTACTGACGCTAAAAGGTACAGATTAGACAAACGTCACTAGATGGCGTATTATGACAAGATCATAAACACTGAGGTTCCCAAATACAAAACACAACACTCCCGCTGGATAATAACTATCCACATTTTAAATAGTCAATCATTGTATTTCCTTGGGGGACAAGGCAAAACCACTTGTGTTACTGGCCGTAGAAAAGTCTTTTATGGCCAGAATGAGAAGTAGTGACTTCGACTTTCCTTACGAGCTCCATCTCGCTTGGAACGTTTTGCTGACTGACATCCCAGGACCGAAACACGTCTACACCAAATAAGTGAAGGGGGTGAAACTTGCACACGTTTTAGATGGTAAATTCCCCATTTGCTGACACTCAGCTTTCCTCGTAGTTTCTTGCAGGTGACACACTTGAAAAGCACAGAGCTAATGCTTCGCTTGCTCCTACTAACCAAAACCCTGCTGCTCTAATAGCACCTTCTGTGAAATGTCTCCCCTGATGTTTCACAGTCTCATGGTAGTGGCGTATTAGGAAGGGTCCCCAAGTGATGGTCGAGCAGGAATGATGAGAGGATGAGTGATGTCAATGCCCAGATCGGATTGTGCGATTCGGCCCCCAACTCTTAAAGTCCGTCACTGTGTAGAATGGGGTTGAGCTTCCAGAGGCTGCTTGAGGGGGGATTTTTTCCTCTTCTTGAATACATTTTATTTCCACTTTGTAGTAATTCATTCTGAACACTCTGGATGATGCAAACTTTTGCTTTTGCCAGCTCTTCTTCCGATAGGTCGACAAAGGTGCCAGCCGTGACAGCTATATTTTTGCTTCAAAGAGCTGAAAGAAATGGGCAATTTGAATCAAGCGAGCTATTGCTCCAATGAGGATACTGTTACTTTGAGAACTTTTCAAACGTGTTGGAACTTATGGTCAGCCTCGGAGACTTGTGTGAGATTTGTTGTCACCAAGGGACGTACCTCTACATCGAGTGGGGTCCCACGAGATTGTATCATTTCTTTAGATGGCAATTGCTCTGAAGGTTTGAGAAGAAAAGCTGGTCCTCCTAAACCATGTTGTTGCTGCTCAGTTGCACCTGCTGGTACATGAACGGGACCATAGTCAGCTGGGTTGAGTTCAGATGGAACATACTTCCACTGGTTGGAGGATGTAGACTGGAGGATACGTTGGACCTGTTGCTGCAGCGCTACACATAGAATCTCCGTGACTGGTTGCATATGTAGCCTAGCACAACTTTGCTGTCAGTGTAATACTTCGATGTTGTCGAACGTAATGTCCATTTCTGCTCCCATTATCAAACTCTGCAACTTCAACGTGCAAGCACTGCGGCAACAATAAACTCTAGTCTTGGGATTGTAAGGCCTGCTTGTGGAGCCAACCTTTGCCTTTCCAAACACAAAGCCAACTTCTGTGTTGTCCAATGTAGACAATTAATGTAGGCGACGGCGGCGATAGCTTTAGTACAGATGCTGCTCAGCAAATACACATAGACCTCTCCTTGTAGCATTATTTGTCGAGAGTGAGGTAATATGGACGTGTACTTGGAGACTTTGCAGGTTTTGAAGAGAGTCCTTCCATTTCCACCACTCTGCTTTCATGTTGTCCGGAAGAGGTGCATCCCAATCATCTGTTTAAACTGGTAAGTTCTCTGAGTATTGACCTACCCTGAATTGTGATCGGTGCAAGGAACCCAAGGGGGTCATAGGAGACTATTGACGGTAGAGAGGACGCTCTACGTGTGAAGGGTTTTTTATCATCATCCGCTTTGAATGTAAAAGTGTCCACACCAACATTCCACAATAGCCCCAGACTGCGCTGCATTGGAATATCTTGAGCACACAAGTCTAAGTTTTCAATGTCTTTCGCCTCTCTCTTCCGGCGGAAAGGCTTCCCAGGACGGCAGGTCGGTTGGAGGTAACTTTGTGTAGCCTGAGATTTGAAGCGGCGAGAGCCTGCTGTGCTTGTTTCAGGGCGTGCACAGCTTTCTTCTTCAGTAGTAAATGACTTGAGAGCATCATCAACATAGAAGTCTCGCTCAATGAATCTGCGCACGTCACTTCCAAAGTCTGGTTTCGCCAGTAGCTGCTGCTTTCTTTAGGCCATATATGGCAACGGAGGGGAAGGACTATTCCCAAAGATGTGCACACGCATACGATACTCAATGACTTCGGAGGACATGTCATTATCTTTGTACCATAAGAGCGAAGAAAGTCTCTGTGGCATTCTTTGACGACGAAACAATGGAACATGTGTTCAATGTCAGCTGTTATGGCCAACTTGCTCCTTTCTGAACCTCATGAGCACTCCGACGAGGCTGTTGTTAAGGTCGGGGCCTGTGAGTAACACGTCGTTGAGAGAAACCCTTCGCATGGAGCACTCGAGTCGAACACAACCCTGATTTTGTTAGGCTTTCTTGAATGATAAACTCAAAACAGAGGAAGGTACCAGCATTCTTGATTCTGACCAAGGGCTGGCGCAATTTCGGCGTGTCCTCTAGTGAGCATGTTTTCCATAAACCTCCAGAATAGTGTGCTAATTCATTTCAGGCCTTTTTTCTAGGGTGCTTCTGAGTGATCTGAGACGATCAAAAGCCAATTGTCTATTGTTTGGTAGCCGTTTGCCGTGGCGATCGGAAGGGCAGAGGACCCACCCAAACTATTGTCGTTGTCTTGATAGAACTCAGAGTCCATTAAGTTGAGAAACTGCATGTTCCTCAACTGAGGGGAGCCAGCTTGTGTCGTCTGCGGTGCGTGCAAAAGCTGCTGCCCAATTGCCGTCCACGCTACTTCCTGACACACGTGAACTTGGTATGGTTGTAAACAATACTCAGGAGTTTTTATGAATGTCTCTTTAACAGTTATGCTGACTGTTACATGGTTGAAAGATGACTTGCACGACCGTTCTCCAATATGAAAGTCTTGTAGCTGTTCACTTGTGAGGGTCTATGTACATCCGTCCAGACAGACGTCACTACCCCAACCCATCCCAAGTCGATGTCTTTGCGCTGAAACGGAGTGTCACCTGGGCCGTTTATTTTGCTCTCTGACTTTATGAACCCGTAGCACATCTCTGCCCAGCAGAAGAAGTATGTCAGCGTTAGCGTCCAGTGTGGATCATGTCGGCGATTTGTTTGTAGATGGGCGTGATGATGGCCGCTTCCGGCGTAGGTATTTCTGAGCGGTTGTTGGGAATGTCATTACATTGCAAGTAGTGTTGGTAGAGAAGACTCAACTTTTCGTTCACAGACTCACCCATTGAAGCTACGAGCTCTTCTTCCTGATACTCCTGTGAAGTCCAGCGCACTTCTTTAACATGTAAGGGTGATTTTCTCCCTGGATCTGAAACACACGAAGAACTGGGAACCGTTGCAAGTGAGCGGCTTGCTTTGTTCATCCAGGATAGCGTACATTCTCTTTTGTCTGTTCTTTGTGGCCTGTGGGATACACATTCACAAGCGTGATCTTAGAACATTCCCTTGCGCTTACTCCTTCCCACACACTTCAGTGACCTAGACGTGACTTCTTGGGTTGTTCTGCTTTATCATCTCCCCGCCGTTGCTGGTGGGGTTAGGGGGCGATTTAGACTCCCTTGGTGGTGCGGGGACCTGGATGGAGAGCAGAAAATGTGATTATTGCTTTCACATCAGTGGGCATGTGATTTCCGTCCGTGCAGTTCTTAGCGAGGATGGTCAGTAGATGCGCAAGCAACGAAAGCAGACATTGTATCTTCTGAGAATTTTTGCTCTCATCTTCTCGCCCTACCTCAGTGCTCATACATTACATGAAACACCCTTTCTTCTTAACATCGTTTTAGAGGGTGGGGGCTTATTATGAATTGGACATTGCTTGCTTAGGACTTACTACATTTTTAGCCTTTTCTGCTTCTGGTTTTGTCTTGAACTTGTGTTTTGTGTACAGATATGGGCATTTTAGAAAAACCTTTCAGGCGCATATTTGTCTTTCTTGTTGTCACTGGTTGATTGAAGCTAGGTGAAGGTTAAAGCTAGGGTCAGTTCGGTGTTTGGCTTCGATGCGTATGAAGTTGGCAAACACGGTGTTGAAGGAGGAAAGCTGACAGCATGATGCACGCTTGTACCTTGAGCCAAAGGTCATCCACTTCTCTGTATATTGTAAGGCAACTTGTTGGACTGATTGGTTGAATTCCTCTTGATGTATCTAAATAAGATAAGCGGGTAAATAACCGTCTTGCCTTGCTGCCTCTAACTCTACATTAAGTCAGCTATGGTCACGAGCGGAGTTTGAAGGGCTCTCCTTGTTGTGGATCTATTGGGGAAGTTTTCTACTTTGTTAAACACAGCTTTTTTTGCCTCCTATAGCCTTCTGAAGAGCCATTATTACTTCCTCAAGCCTGTTCCCAAGCCGAAGCCAAACCAGCTTCTGACGACATCTGATTGTTGACAGCTTTCATTTGTTTGACTTGTCTGCTGGAGTCTTTACCAAGATTACCCTACCAGACAAAGTCAAGTTCTTCACCGCCGATAGATCTAACCCTTCTGTTGCGGCCTTAGAAAGATGATTTCTCCATGCCCAAGTAAGTTCATTGGGTTGGTCATCGAAGCTGATTTAAGGCCTATAGTTACGAGCTGACTGCGCGGCTAAGTATTTAGCCTAGGTCATAGGTGGGTTGGGTTGGGATATTGGCCATTGTGAGCATAATTTGATTTGAACTGGGGTTTTGGATTGAGAGATGTGAATGGTTTGAAGCTGGATGGAAGGAGGCTTCGCAGAATTCACTATTGTAACGGGCATCGTTTACGATCCGTCTTTCCTTTTGTACGTTCTTGTTTGCAACCACTTGTTGAAGGGGGAGTTCGTGACCAATATGTTCAGGTCTTGTACAGCGTCGAGAGGCTCCGTTTCAGTGAGAGCTGCTTGTTCTAAAACATATCGGGCAGTGTGTTTTTCTGCGTTTTCAACAACGGGATGGTCCGTAACGCCGCACCTGACGTGATTTCAATAGCCCAATTCAATAGTTCCGCTTCTAATAAATTGGCTTCTGCTATTGCAAGCTTCTTTTCTTGTTCTCGCTCTGAGTGCGTCAAGTGTGGCTTGTAATAGCGTGCTTGTTCAACTTTGATTTTTATCTCCTTCTTTGCCATATGTGGCTTCTTGTTTGAGCAGCTTCTTGCCTTTGCTTTAGCTCTGAGCAGTTCAATGCTAGCTGTTGAACTGCTTTTGATGTTGCGTCTGTGTGAATGAACTGATTGAGAGTCGCCTCTTCAGGATTTACTTTCAGAACATTTTTGTGCTTTGTAATGTTTGCTTGGATGATTTAAGTTGATTACGCTGACTTCTATTCTTTGTATCCACTTTACTATAGCTCTTTGAGATGGCAGGGCTTTCACGCGGTGGCTCTTTTAGCGTTTTGTATTTGTCGTTGATGCTGTCTTTCACTGTAAATGGCCTTGCTAGCAACCGAGCTAGCTATCCAAAACAGCTAAAACATGGACCCAGAAACTCCACAGACAACAGATGATCTTTGTGATATTTACTGAAGATCCGTAATTATTTTGTGAAACTGCAACAATAAAGCACATACAAAATGTACATCAGCATACAGTGCTAAATAGTTATTCAAATCCCAAACAGCCCAAACAATAACAAACAACATGAGTTACATCACGATTAGCGTATGAATTAGCCGATCTAATTTGATAATGATAGCGGACCAAGAACGTGCTCCTGTAACATACCAAACATAAAAGACATATTTCCAGGTGTCTACATATCTTAACCGTGCAATACTTACAGACAATGCTAAACGAACAACAAAAAGAAAGGCCAGAATGAGGAGCCGCCATCTTGGGGAAACGTGGCTAGAAAACAACAACTTTCCTGTCTTAGCGTACTTCTTCTAACTGACGTAAAGGTACAAGATTAGAACAAGCCACTAGATGGCGTATTATGACAAGAGCATAACATGAGGTTACCAAATTACAATAAACAACAACAGTTGTCAGTCCTGTCCTTCATCGTCGGCTCAGTTTGTGTCATCCATTTTCTTGTGATGGCCTTTTTCCCTGCTAAAAGGAATATGTTCCAACAGTATTCATTGATTGTGTCCTTGGCCGGAATCCTGAGGCCCAAATACATGGTTCTGAAGTGGAATGGTTGTGTCAAAAACAGTCTGCAGCAACTTACTGATGTCTGTCCAATATTTCTGAGCAACAGGACAGTCCCAGAACGGAATGGAAGTGGTTTACCACCTGGCTGCCACAGTTTCTCCCATAGCTAGAATTACCCTGTGTATAATGAGCATTTTGACATGGTGTTGCAACAGAAATCCCTCCAAACATTTGATTTTGAGGTTCTCCATTGAGATGTACATCCCTTTGTCTGTGGTTGCCTTGATTGTTAAAACACTTTTTAAGAATCAATGCAACCACAATTTAGATATTATTCCCCTTGAAAGTCCTGATTTATAAGCTTTAATAAATAATTCAGTCAAAAAGTTGTGGTTGTTGCTTGGTTTAATTTCTTGGTGATAAAAACTCTTTATTTGTTAATACCTATAAAAGTCCTGTTTTTCCAAGCCAAAATAATTCTTTCAAAATTTCCAAGCTGTTCATGTGATTATCTTTTACAATCTGAAATGTTTATACCTTTTGTTAGCCAAACTTTAAATCTCAAATCTGTGCTGTTAGGTGCAAAACTTTGGTCATAAGCCAACCAGTTTAATATTTTAACATCTTTGTTTATAGGTTTTGATTAGTTCCTTCCAAGTTGTGAGCGCGGATTTCACCCAAGGGTTTTCCAGGTCCCCCAAATGATTCAGCCGCTTGTCATCTGCCAGTAAGGCATGTACAGGAACCCCCGGCACAATATTACTCTCAATATTTTTCCATTGAGCTTTATATTCTGGGTCATTGAGCTGAAATAAATGTATGAAATAAATATTAAACCCAAATGAAATACATTTAGCAATATTTATTAGACAAGGAGAGAGTATTCCTGTTTTGTGATATCTGTCATTGTTATCCGAGATTTGCTACAGAGCCGAATTAAGTCAAAACATGACGGAAGGCGGAACAACCCGCTTGAAACACAACACACGATATTCAAAACAAATGTAGGTCCACAGCAAACCACTGCAAAAAAACACCAGATTCGCACTCCAAACAGATCGGGTGTAAAAGTTCAAATACGTGAGGTTACAGACGATAGGGAAGTGACAAAGACGACAAAGACAAAGACGTACAAACACAAATTTAAAATGAGTTGCCCGCCCGTTCTTCCAAAGCGGAATAACTAAACCAAAAACAAACACTAAAAGGACAGCAGTTAAGGTACGTGCAACAACTGCAAAAAAAAATAATACAAGCAATCATCTGCAAAAAAGACATTTTAATTCAAAGTCTAAAAAACATTAAAATACCACATACCTGTGGTGTCGACTACCTGCACAGTCGTTCACCTACAAGCTGCACACAGTCCACAATGCGCAACCCTGTCAGATAAAACAATTAACATACAGAAATTAAAACAGATTACACAACGTAAACAACAATTACCAGATCAGCTCAAACAGTAGAACACAACCGTGTGGGCCCAGCAAACGTCCTGGCCACCCACCGGAACCTGGCACACAGTGGCAACTAGCCATTTCCCATTTTATAGGGAAATGACGCTGACGCCAGAGCGACACCCCGCGGTGTCACCCGTTACACAGTTACACTCCGACTGACTCTATTCAACTTTCTGTGCCATTCTACTCTGACCCATGCTAGCCATCTTACTCCACACCAAACCCATGCCAGCATGCTTCTCTGAACCCACGCACTGATTCATGCTATATATGAGTTAATAATCACATAATTAACAACCCTCATTTTCCATTCAGAATAGAGAAGAGCTCTTTGACAGCCCTGGCCACTTTGAAGTTTCATAGCAAATCAGCAGTGAGGCTATGCAAAAAAAAAACATTCATAAAATGCTAATTTCATGTTGTATCCACAATTTCTTAAAATTGCTTATATTTCCTTGCGTCATAGCCAAAATAATGTGCTTAAATTGCTTGGAAATGTATTTGTCAAGTAATTCAAGTCACTGCAAATCCCCTCAAGTCATCAAACATGCAAGTGTTGCCAAACTTTATATCCTCATCAACTATCTATTAGAGCCACATTGAGCATAAACTTTTGAAAGCAAATCCTCTGCATCAAGACAATAAATTCAACATGTCTGAATTTGGAATATGAAAGTCAAGTAATTAAAGCACTGATAGACAATGATATATGTATGCCTATATTATAGACAATTTACACATGGGCTGGCTGCCTATATACCCTCCATAAACTCTTTAACATGTTCTGACATAATTTGAACACAACCTTTTCCGTGACCTCTACAGTCAACTCAATAGGCAATAATAATAACATGCTCTGGCCTTCTCATATTCCTCATCTATCAGTGAAATGACAACGCAGTTCTGTGGTCACAGGGCAGCGCTGACTTTTCCTGACATTGGCATGTAATTGCAGGCTGCTTTCATTAGGCTCGGTTTATTGGATTATTCTGCCTCCTCCGTCTTGTCCATCAGAGAGAGGATGCCTTCAATGTCCTGTAAGAAGTTACCATTACAGGCCTAAATGGGGTGTTTTCAAGGTGGTGTGTGAAAATTACGTAACAAAATAGGGTTGCATCAATAGTTGATGGTCATTTCATGTATCCTTCTCATACTTGTATTTCTGGGTTTATAATGTTGAATGCAGGTCGGTGGGGAAAAAAATCAATTAAATGGCATTTAATTCAATAATTTTTTTCCCACTGCATCACGTAAATACATGCATATACACATACATATCAATATTACACTTTTATATATAAGCACATGCATACATACACTTACACCCAATATATGCATATATCCTTACAACACATCCATCCATACATACAGAATTGACTCCCTGAGTGAGTGAGTTAAAAATACTAATGGCTAGTGATTTAGATTCTTCATATTTCCCTTTTCTTTTTTCCCTTTTCCCATCCCTTCTTTAATATTGCCACTTTTGTTCCTTGTTTTTCTATTTTTGAAAAAACGAACAAACAAACAAACAAAAAATATAATAATAATAATAATAATAATAATAATAATAATAAATAATAATAATACAAAATATATAAATGATGAGAGTGATAATAAGTAATAGGAAAAATAAGAGATAAGATAATAAAGGTAATAAAGGTAATAATACATAATGAAATTCTGTAGTTTTTGTTTGTTGGTCATGGATGGTACAGTGAAATGAAGTTTGGATCTCCTAGCATCGAATAGGCACTACTGGTCCCCCCCCATGAACAAAGAGAAATACAATGTTTAGTAGGAAAGCCTCAGCCGCGATCTCAGTCATATGTTATAATTTTCCAGTAGCTTGCTTTTTAAGTTCCTTTTAAATATCGATAGTAAGGCAGAGAGCTTAATATCATTGTCTAATTCGTTCCATATTTGTCGACCTCTATAGCAGACGCTAAAGCTAGTACATTTTAATTTCCTGTTTTTCCCTTTTAAGAGAGATTTTTTCCTTGTATTGTGTGGGTGCGTAGAGGAGCATAGTGGAATAAGTTCACACAATCGTTTTTTTAGTTTGTGAACGACACTGTGCATGATATAAGCATTGTGATAGAAGTTACTTTCAGGAAGCATGGACCAGGTAATTGCTCTTAAGGCTTTCTTTTGTAATACTTGAAGTTTCGCAGTGTCAGTAGGATATGTGTTGTTCCATATCACATTGCAGTAATTCAGGTGGGGCTCAAACAGAGATCTGTACAATGTCAACAGCGCTGTTAGTGGAAGCAGATGTCTTATTTTAAAGAATAAACCGACAAATTTAGATAATTTTTTGACAAGCTCATTACTGTGCTTTTTAAAGTTTAAAGAATGGTTTAAAGACTGTAGATACTTAGAAATTTAGTCGAGTCCACTTTTTGGATAGGTCTGTCGTCTATGTTTATGTTCACGGCCGTCTTTATGTCTGTTTCGGCTGAAAACAACTGAAGAAGTTTTACTGATGTTTAAGGACAGTCTATTGCATTTGAGCCATGTATTTACATTTGCCAAATACTCATTGAGATGTTTTTCTTGCTGGTCCATGTTTTTATGAGATATAAAAAGGTTTGTATCATCGGCGAAAAGTATTTTGTGAATGTCACTGGAACAATAAGCAAAATCATTGATATACATTATAAATAAAAGTGGCCCCATATTAGATCCTTGTGCGACCCCAGTTTCAATGTTTTTTGTGTTTGAAATTTGCCCCTCAACATTCACATATTCTTCCACAGATATAACTTCCAAACCACTGGAGTGCTACTCCCCTGACACCATAGTGCAATAGTTTACCAAATAAAATGTCATGGTCGATGGTGTCAAATGCCTTTGAAAGATCGAGATAAACACCAAAACCATACTCACCTCTTTCAAAAGCATCATTAACTTTTTCCACAAGGTCTAAAATGGCCACACGTGGTGCTGTTTTTCCTAAAGCCATATTGTGAGGGCTCTAGTACATTATATTTTTCATAATGCTCTGCAAGTCTTGAGTATACAACTCCCTCTAGAACAGGCATGTCCAAACTACGGCCCGGGAGCCAAATGCGGCCCTCAGACCAATTTTTGTTGGCCCTCTGGTTTCCTGCTAAATTGGTTCAAACAACAAAAAGTAGTACTTTTTACTGTAAAATTGGAAAAATTAAAGCATTTTGATGTTATACCAACCAATATTAATGTGCTAAGTCTTTATCAAAGGTGTGGAGGCTCATCGAAACTATGTCAAATGTAAAAATGTTTGTTATTCACTTCATTGTCGGTTTGTCTGTGGCCCTTTGCTCCGTATAAGTATCAAAATGCGGCCCTCAGTGAAAAAAGTTTGGACACCGCTGCTCTAGAACATTAGAGAGGGTTGGCAATATTGATATTGGTCTATAGTTATGGAGATCATTTTTGTCCCCAGACTTGTAGATTGGTATTATTTTTGCTATTTTCGTCATTTTTGAAACAAAAAAGAGAAAAGTTGATTTTGAGGGTAAGAGGTTCTGCTATTTCATTTACTATGGCTTTAATGATTATACTAGACTTTTTTTGATCTCCGGAAGCACTTGTTTGATTGAGCAGTAAAGTAGTTTTGTTTACTTGTTCTTAGTATGTTTGTTAATTTATTGTTGTATTTTATGTATATTTCTTTGTTTTGGGTGTTTGAGTTTTTTATATATTTTGTGGAGAGTTTATTTTTCTTTTTTTTATAGACTTTAGTATTCCATTTGTTATCCATGGTTTTGGTTGTATTCATTTGGTTTAATATTTTTTTCAGGAATGGTTTTATTAATAGAATCAGTTATTTCAGAGATTAGGGAATTATATGCCCAGTCTGGATCTGTGGTGTTAAATACTGCATTCCACCTTTTAGGTGTTGACTCAAATTTGCAAGGGTTTTGTTGTTTAAAACTTTCACTTTCCTCTTTGTGCATGGATTCAGTTCTTTTTTGTAAAAATGTGTGTGCTGAAAAATAGGATAATGATCTGTGATATCTGAGTACACAACCCCTGATTTATATTCAATACTTTACCGTATAATAGTTACTATATTGTCCAAAGTTGACTGACTTCTCTCTGTAACTCTAGTATGCTCATTAAGTAGTAGTAAATAATGATGAGGAATAAAGGGTATCTATAAAATCTGCTTCAATGTTGTCTTGTTTAGATAAATCTATATTAAAGTCTCCCATAATGAAACAATTTGTATTTGCTTGGTTTATATGGAGTAGAGCGTCATCAAATTTGTCTCTAAATATGTCATAATCGCAGTCAGGTGGGTGGTTAATTACCCTGATGATGATACTTTTTAATAACATTTATTTTCATTTCTAAGAATAATGAATCAGAATGCCCATCGTCTAACTTGATATCTGTTTGTTCTTTTACTGAGTATTGGGAGCTTACATAGACGTACCCCTCCTCCTGTTTTTCCAAGTCTATTTTTGTAATACAAGGAGTATCCATCCAGTTTATTAATGTCTGAATATGTATGTTAATTTCACTACAACCTATTATATCAAAACTGTGGCCTATACTAGCAAGTAGTGCATTAATGAGAAGGAAAAGTCATTCTTTATTAAGTCCTCAGGGTAATAATATTCACAGTTTATGTTTTCTGGGGTACCCAAGTTGTGCTGTTCAAATTTTTCATACCCACTACAACAATTTACAGTATATCTATCAGACCCATATGTTGATTGTTTTAAAACTAAGATTGTTACTGGATCCCATAATCGTGCAACCAACATTGTATTAACACGTTTTCCTGACCACGGTGATAAAAAGAAAGCTGCCGAGCAATAACAGCCCATAAAATTGAAAATGAAAAGGGTTGGTACTTCAACAATACAGTTGTTCTGGGCTTTGATCCTTATCTTATCTGTAGGCAGGCTGGGAGATCTTTTACACAATCATGTTTTTGGTTCAATGCATGTTTTTGGCATGAACCTTTTTGTTTTGCTTGTCTTTTATTCTGTTTCAAGTTTATGTCGTGTCTGTGTGTTGTGAGAGTTTTATAAACTTAGAAAATGAATGGGAGTAAAATCAATACAATCAACCCAATGGAAATAGGAAAAGTTATGAGTAGAATCCTTTAATGTAAGTGGCATATTGAACCCAATCAAAAGACTGACAAAAATGAGAAAAGAAAAAAATAGACATTATAGAGAAATACAATGATTTGTATTGAATTTTGGTTTGTTTGGTTTAGGGAATTTAACCGTAAGCCTCAGGGTGTCACAAATGCACCTTCGACATTCCAGCGGTTAATGGAAAAAATGCATGGGGAATCTAAATCTGAAAGAAGTCCTGGTGTTTTTGGATGAGCTCATAATCTTCTCAGGTACACTTGAAGAGCATGAACACCTTCTATGCGATTGTCGAGACTGAAAGAATATGGGCTGAAATTGTCCCCCGACAAATGCAAATTCTTTCAAACTTCCGTCAGGTATTTGGGTCATATCGTGTCAGAGGAAGGCGTTTAGACCAATCCTGATAAGGTCACCACACTGAAATCCTGGCCAATTCCGAACAACCTGAAGACCTCGCGTTCATTTCTTGGCTTTGCAGGGTACTACCGGCGCTTCATAAAGGGGTATGCCGCCATTGTCAAGCCGCTCAACGACCTGACTCAAGGGTACTTACTAGCACGTCAACCATCAAAGCCTCCAAACAACATTATGACCCGAAACAGTCCTTTGGTGCCCGTTGGACTCCTCAATGCCAGTTAGCTTTCACCACACTCATTGAAAAGTTGACTACTGCTCCTGATTTGGGATTTGCAAATCCATCGCTCCCATTCATGCTTCACACAAATGCTAGCACCACTGGACTGGGCGTTGCCTTGTACCAGGAACAGGAGGTGAAGCTGAGGCCAATTGCCTTTGCCAGCAGAGGATTGTCCCAGAGTGAAAACCGCTATCCTGTTCACAAGTTGGAGTTCCTGGCACTCAAGTGGAGCGTCACTGAAAAATTTCAAAATTTCCTGTATGGGTGCCACTTCACGGTCGTCACTGACAGTAATCCCCTTACGTTACCTGACATCTGCCAAACTGGATGCAACCAAACATCTTTGGTTGGCTGCTCTTTCGACTTTTTCATTCAAGCTTCAGTACAGAGCTGGAAAACAGAATTTGGATGTGGATGCTCTTTCCTGACCTCTGGACGAGAGCACTAGTCCAGCAATTGAGGATCCTGATCCCTTGAACCAGTTTACACAACATTTTGCAGACACAAATTACATGATTTTACCCAAAGTTGTTGAAGCAATTTGTCAAGGCTGTCTTGTCCGAATCTCTCTCGGTCCTTGCCACTTCTGTTTCGGATGCCTTCTCTGAGGTTCTCCATGGCATGCCCATTGTTCCCGCATTGTCTGATCTCGACTTGCAAGAGAAACAGAGGGCTGACTCAAGCATCAGGGAGTTTATTCATCAGATGGAGTCTGGTGAGACGATTCCACCGTCGATTCCATCAGTCAGAAAAGAATGGCCTGAAATCCAATTTCTTCTAAGGGAACTGGGCAAGCTGGAATTGATCAATGGCATATTGTATCGCATTGTATCGCATTGTATCACATGAAAACAAGCAACCCTCATACTAAGTGGTCTTACCTGCTGTACTCCGTCTCGCTGTTATTCAAAGCCTCCACGACCACATGGGTCAAATGTTTGTCAAGAGCACTCTCGATCTAGCTCGAACCCAGTTCTATTGGTCAAGGATGGCAGCCGACATTGAGCACATAGTCAAGACTTGTGGCCGTTGTGTATGGCGTAAGACACTGCCAGAAAAAGCGGCACCACTTGTCAGCATAAAAACATCACGCCCATTAGAACTTGTCTGTATGTATTTTCTGACTCTAGAACCTGACACAAGCGTATTGCTTGTGTCAGCAATTCTAGACATTCTAGTACTTACAGACCATTTTACAAAATTCGCAGTTGCCATTCCAACACCTAACCAAAAGGTGCGGACTGTTGCCAAGTGTCTCCTGGACAATTTCATCGTGTACTACGGAATTCCAAAGAGATTACACACAGATCAAGGCCCGGACTTTGAGTCTAAGCTGATTCACCAACTATGCATTGTCACTGGTATTCAAAAGTGCAGAACGACCCCTTATCATCCCAGGGGAAATCCTGTTGAGAGATTCAATCGCACTCTTCTGAACATGCTGGGGACATTGGAGACAAAGCAAAAGTCAAAATGCCGTGACAATGTAAAGCCACGAGTGCATGGGTATAATTGCACAAGAAATGATGTGACAGGATTTACTCCCTACGAGTTGAAAAATACTGTACTGGAAAATACTGTAAAAAGCACTACCGTGGAAGCAGGTGACCGTGTGCTTGTACGCAATGTGTCTCTACGAGGAAAGCACAAACTGAGTGACAAGTGGGAACAAGCTATTTCTTCCCTTCTTTTTAAGACCATAAATAAAGATCTTGAAAAATGGAACCTTATGCCCTTCTTAACACTAGAACTCCAGGCCTTTCATTTGACGGTTTTCAGAAGTCTAATTTTCAGTCTAATTACTCTGGTTACGCTCTTAACTTTTTCTTTACCTTTGTCTTTATCATCCCCATATTGCAATTCAACTGAAATAAAAATGTTAATAATTCCACCTCTAACTCCCACGCCCGACAATTTAACGGCTCTATTAATTACATTATAAATGTTGGCTGCGGATGACAGCGCAGCGCGAGCGTTGCATCACCTTTAGTGTCTCTCACAACAAAGCTAAAGGTAAAATGGATTTGAAGTGATTATCCATACAAGAGGCCCAGGCAATGTTTCAAAACATTGAGGTTTCATTCGGGAGGCGAAGGCGAGTCCGACGAGGACACTCGTGGGTTTTGGGCAGCTCAGCTGAACCAGGAAGCGAGTCGGAGACTAAGAACTTCGTCCCTCGCTTCAGCTGCCCTGGTAACATCGCCAGGTGAGCAACATATTCTTGGCAACGGCGACAATATTCAAGGTATTTACGAATCCTGTGTTTATAATGGTATTTGGCTGGCTTTTTTTAGAAAGGTGGGTCCAGATTAATGAATGAATATGCGTATATTCTCTGTAACAGCGGCTTCGCTATTGCAAACAACCCTCCTCCTCCTCCTCCACCTCCTTCCTCCGCTGAGGCTGGTCAACTTCGACACACTGAATAATAATAATATCCATTAATGAGGCTAATAGACTAATTTGTAGCGTGTTAGAAGAATCATTCTTTTGATTACGTCATCACCAGAGTGAAACCGTGAACAGAGTGAACTCTTGGGAGTTCTAGTAGTTATGAAATCCTGGTAGTTCTAGTATTAAGTCTGTCAAAGGATTGAAACTATAATAATAAATGTTTTGCCCTGGTTTCTCTCTGTTCCAGACTCTTCAGGGTTTCCATCCCCAACCGGCTGTTTGAGTGGAATAAAGCAATCTCAAGATTCATATGGCAGGGGAAAAAAAACCATATTCCATTCAAAACATTACAAATATCAAAAGAAAAAAAAGGCTGGGGTTTGCCTTGTTTGAAAAATTACTTTATGTCAACTCAGATCAGAGCCTTGCTGTGCTGGTGTGACCCAGAATATGAAGCTCAATGGAAGAATATTAAGATTGGTATTGTGCCGGGAGTTCCTGTGCAGGCCTTACTGGCAGATGGCAGACGGTTGAGTCATTTGGGGGAGGTGGCGAACATGGACGGAGCTGATCAAAACATACAAACTAAACAAAGATATCAAAATCTTAAATTAGTTGGTTTATGATCAAAAATTCAAAGCTAACAGTACAGACTCAAGATTCAAAGTCTATACTTTTCCCAGATTGTAAAGGAGAATCATCTGAAGAGCTTTGATGAGTTGAGGGAATCTTTTGGCTTAGAGGACTTTTATAGGTATTTACAAATAAGGAGTTATTATAATCAAGGATTCAAAAAGAATGATGACCATCATAGACCCTTTGACTGAAATATTTATTAAAGCGTACAAATCTGAACTTTCAAAGGGATTAATATCTAAATTGTACAAATGTATTTACAATTTGAGCACTCACTCAACTGATTACATTAAGGGTAAATGGGAAAGAGAACGTCACTTTGTTCTGGTTGATGAAGAGTGGGAAAGTATATGTATATCTCAATGGAAAACCACATCACATGTGGAGGGAATTCAGTTGAAAAAATGTGCCCATTACTCACAGGGAATTGTAGAATGTTGGAGAGGATGTGGCAGCCAGGAGGCAAATCACTCATGTGTTTGGGGATTGTCCTGTTGTTCACAAATATTGGACTGAGGTCAATAAAGCCTTACAGACAATTTATGACATCACCATCCCAATGGATTTCAGAACTATGTATTTGGGTCTCAGGACTCCTACATGGACACAATCAGCAGTTATCTCTGGTGCATCCTCCTGGCAGCAGCAAAATCCCTCACAAAAAAATGGATGACACAAAATGCACTGACGATCAATACAATCCATTATATTGATAATGGACATACGAAAAATGGAAAAAAATACATTTGGACTTAATTTGAAATTGGACAAATTTGACAGACTGGACAAAATGGGACGTTTTCTTTTCTTTCAATTATTTTTTCATTTATTTGTTGGATGTCTGCTGCTTTTATTTTGTGTCAGTTAGTCACACTGGACAACGTCAGTGTAGCCTCAAGCTCCAGGGTAAGAAACCTTGGAGTCTTATTTGACCAAGAGCTCTCATTCAAAGCGCACATAAATCAAGCCTGTAAAACAGCCTATTTCCATCTGCGTAATATAGCCAAAATCGGAAAAATCTTGGCTAAAAGTGATGCTGAAAACTTGTCCATGCGTTTGTAACATCTAGATTAGACTAATGTAACTCCCTGCTCGCAGTGCGTCCTAAAAGCTGCATGAAACATCTTTCAACTGGTTCAAATGCAGCAGCAAGATTACCAACAGGAACTAAAAGAAAGCACATTACGCCGGTGCTCGAGTCTCTTCACTGGCTCCCTGTTGAGTTTAGAATCAAATTCAAAATCCTCCTCCTGACTTACCGTTTTCCCTGGACGAGAAGGAGGGTCTAAGGACAGGGCTTGGCTTTTAAAAAAAAATTTATTTGGCAATGTGAAATATTTTTTTATATGATTATACCACCTTATTATGCTAAAGAAAGAAAGGGGGAAAAAAAGAAAAATTTATGTTGTGTCTATTTTTTCTGACAATGTATTTTCAAAAAGGACCTGCAGGGGGAGCTCTATCGCCAGAGTCACTGAGTTCTGCTTTAACTCGTTCCACATATACAGCTGTGAGAGACAGCATCACCATGGATACTCACTCCGAGGGGAAAGAGGCGGATTCTGCGACTTTAGCCATGAAAACATCTGTTATAAAGTAGTTAAGACTCGTCAAGGATTATTTGTTAGACTCTTCCCGAAAATAGCCACGAGGTGAAAGCTGCTCTTATGAAGAAGTAGTGGGTTGCTAAATACTGTAGGTGCGAAGTTTTAATTGGTCCTTTCTAGGGAGAGGCGTGAAAAGCTGGTAAAGTTGTGTGCATAAGGTTGAGGTCATCGAGCCATTTTTCACATTGTCACTTATCACAAATTAATCAAATTAATCATATTCATCACCCAGAGAAAAAAGAATAGAGTTAATATCCCACAACCTGAACAATGTGGTCATACTAAAGCTGCTCAACTTTCATCAGCTAATCCTTTTATCTGCTACTTGGTACAGTCACAAGGGAAACCACATTAGTGTCTTCAGTTTTCTGTAGCAGTAGGATTGACTGAAGATTAAATGAAAAAACAATTCTGTGTGATGCGGCGTTTACAGTGTTGAACAATTCAAAGGAACACTGCATCCATAAAGCAGGGGTCACTAATAAACTCTCACCAAGGTCCAGTTTGACAACATTTCCACAAGCCAAGGTCCAGAACTTCACAGCATTTCTGCCACTTTTTATAACATAAAGAGTATTATAATGGGCCTCTTTATTTTTTTACATTTTATCAATTAATTCTATTTTATATTAAATTGTGTAATGATTGTTTGAAAATAAATTGAAATATGTTATTGTTCTTTTAAAAATGTATTTCAAGTAGAATATAAAGCTGACTTGAGATCTGGAGCAGAATTCTGCTTGTTTTCTGATCAGAACATCACACACTGGACTCAAACTTCCCTGCACAAAACAATGCAGCAATGTGATTGGCTTTACATGTGTGGCAAGGGGTGCGTTTACGGCCATTAAATTAATAGTATATTAAAAGCACAAACAATGCCACCAGGGATAGGCCCAGGAGCAAAATTAACGGACACGCTGGTTTGTTATTGACAGACCGCGTCACTCGGTGAAGTTTAAATGTCATTTAATTGTGTAAAAGTTCTGTTACTTTGATATTTTTAGTTTGTCCAGTTAAAATGTATTGCTCACAATTTATATTCACAATTCAGAAGAGGTCAGCTCACATTCGCTCTTACGGAGCCCGCCACGCCAGGTGCAGGACTGTTAATAAAATCAAATCAAATCAAATCAAATCAAATCAAATTAAATTAAATTAAATTAAATTAAATTAAATTAAATTAAATTAAATTAAATTAAATTAAATTAAATTAATTAAATTATAATAGATAATCCATTCATAAAAGTAAAACAAAGTTGATTAAGACAAGACAGCAGTTAATTCCCAGTGCAGTAGCTCCATACAGCTGCTCCAGGGATGCCCTATTTACCTATGGACAGTATTATTAGTACAACAGTAACCATTTTATGTGGGGCCTGAGTGATCGGGCAACACGTACCACTTTACTAACGTACTATGACTCAATCCACAGGCTTTACGCCAAACAGCCGGGACAGTGGAACCGATCAAATGTAGACAACGAGGTGACTGACACTGGGGCTGAACGAGCCACTAGGTACACGCAGGAGGTACAATAAGGCTTGTATTAAATGACAAAAGTATAGGTAAAATAAAGCTCACATGGCACATCATACATGTGCACGAGTGAGCTGGAATGCCCGCGCAAAACGTTGCTGGGGTGAGGCCCAGGAGCGACGGTACTAAAGCCAAAGTAATTTAGAAATTAATTCAAATTGTCCAATATAAGCAAATATTTACACCTGGTACCTGTGAACGACGGGGAGCCCAAACCCAAAAATGACAACGGCGTAAGAGGTCAGAGAACGCGAGCTAGAGCGAGCGCCACCTTTTGGCAGAAGATGGCAGGCGCGCACTGCAACACGTGCAAAAACCTTTACTTTCCTCTCGTTACTGTAAAGAGCAGAAAAGTTAAGGGTTGCAAAGCAAACTCACCAGTCTGAGAAAGTTTTCTCATTCTGCACCGCGATCTGACGCTCAGTGATGCGTGGACAGTGGGCTTGTGGTGCGGGTCGGGCTCCTCTGTGTTTAAAGCAAGAGGAAGAGAGAGGGGACGCGAAGGAAAGATGCAAACCCCCAGTTCATTTTAAACAATTTCTTAAAACCTGCTCATCTCTAACGAATTTGTAGGCTGCACTACTAGTCAGTACCATAAGACAAGGCACATTACCATAAAAGTCTCATTCGCTGCTTTTAAAATTCATAACCTAAATAACACACATTTGACAAAATGCATATTTAAAAACCAATTGAAGCCACAATAAAGCATCATATGTTCACTTTAAAGGTGTGGTGGCTCAGTCAAACCAATTTCAAATGCAATATTATCAATCATTCCCGGTGGTGATTCATAGTTCATAACAGCTGTACTATTAATTACTAATTACATAAAATCATAACCATATTTTTAATTAACCTTCTGAAATGAAATAAACACAGAAATTACATATATTTTGTTCCAAATTTCCTGGGGGGACCCCAGACCTCCCTTTTGAGATTTGTGATAATATAAAATATGATGTATGTAGGGTGTGATTTTTCCAAAAACTGAACACACCTCATGCCAAGCCCCCTCCCACTCCGCTCCTCTTAAAAAAACAATGCATAGTGAGTCAATAATGAGTAAGTCTAACTGACACACAGACCAGAAGGAAGGGTTCAGGGAGAGACACTGCTGCAGGAGACACTGAGCCTTCCCACACTTACTTACTGTCCATTCAAGTGCAAGATGTGCAAATTGTGCAAATTGTGTGAAACAATATCCTTCCCATTTTGCTCTGAGCACCCTGAACAAGCACGTGTGTCTGTGCTGTGGTTTGCGGGTGTATGAATGGTCAGGGTACATCTGGACAGAATCGGTGTGGTTTTCTCACACTGTAGCCACACACAGGTCAGTGGGCTTGTGTGAGAGGCAAATAGAATAGCTGTGCGTAGTTCTGGGAGGAGTGGAGCCGTGGTGTTGTGTATGTGACCGGCGTGTGACTTTGGATGCGTGCTTCTTCTGTGGATCAGTTATAGTGGGTCAGGTTTGAAACCAGCGATCATTTCACAAAGGGACACAATGAGACTGCAGGATCATCTTGTTTGGTTGTTTATTTGGTCGGAACAGTGCATGTCAATGAACATAAGTAAGATTGGATCCATGGGCTAATTTCCATCCATTGTCATGCATTCACTCTTTCATACACCAGCATACTATTGTACATGTTTTTAAAAGTAGGGGAAACCCGGAGTACCCAGAGAAAACATGTGCAGACATGGGGAGAACAGGCAAACTGACTTCAGTGTCAGGGCTGATGTGTTTTTCCACACATGAATAAATGAAACTGAAACCTTATTTCTTTAGATCACTCAAATCATTGAATTAAATAGTGAGAAAAGGTTAGTCAATTAAGACTCCTTCAAACTCTCTCCCCACGTCTCCCCTCACTGCTCTTCTCGCTTCTTAGTCAATCACCTGTGAAAAGTGCGTACTGCATACGCCAGCTCCACACTTTGTGTGGAGGTGCGCAATTTCAGTTTGTCACCAACTTTGAGGCCCAAGAAAAATGTCAGCAGAGTTAATCAGGGCTGTTTATCACCATACCAAATATAGAAAGTCCTTCATAACTAAACTTCCAGTCACATTTTTCTCCATAAATCATCTTTATCTAAAATACGTTATTGATCCATGGCTTATCTTCCAGAGACAGTTCTGTTTAGTTCTCTAAAGACCTTCAAACGTTTGTGCCAGTCTGTTTGGTGTTTCGTTCAAAATGTATGACTCATTTCAATCTATTCTCATGATTGTTTAGCTTGGCACAAAGTCATTTTTATGAGCTTTAAAGCCTACATCCTTTTTCCTGCAGGTGTATTGTGTATTGATGCAATACAGTTAGACAAATGGACCAAACGCATCCAAACTGCACTTTCCGTTCTGATGAAGCGTTGGGTTCAGGGAGGTATCACTCTGTTCAGTGTTGAGCATCGAACAAATCAAAACGTCATCACAAGGCATTAGACCAAGACATCTATTAGAATAACATAAAACAGGATAATCATTAACAAACTGAAAAATTGTGAGTGGCTATCACCATCTTATTGAATAGATTGAACATAGATTAGAGGCATATTTGTACAACTTTCAGGTAACACCGCAGAGTCAGATTGTAATGGGAAATCTTTTATCTTCAACAACTCCTAACTTCCAGATTTGTAATCGATAAACATGCTTTATCAGAATCAGCTTTAAACGGAACAAACTACATGACAATTTAGCTGATCTAGGCCCCGATTTGCTTTGCCCTGCCTTCAGGGAGGGAGGACCTGACTTTGGTTCCTCATGAGGTTTTTTTTTAGCCGCTGCACCCTTCATGTGTGCGGTGTCAATGCCACTCTACACTACACTAACAGTAAAACATCATCGCAACTGCCACAGCCAATAAATCAGCGCGTCAGGGACCAACGGACTGCTGGACACAGAGGAGCAAGATACAAACACGAGAAATAGCAAAAGGCCTCTGTATTTCTCAGTATCTAAACTGTAGCTTTATCATCCATTTCTACACAAATTCATGACACCCAGTCCACAAAACATTTGTATTAATAACTCCAGTTTATTAAAGCATTCAAATTGGATTAATGACAATGTTTTGTGGACCGGGTGTCATGACTTTTTAAATGTTTAAAAATAAAAAGTGAGAAAATGGCAAAAATAGATGCTCGGGTGTGTCACTATTTACACAAATCCACGCTAAAGGGATTGGAGAAGCTGCTGCAAATTAGCTAAACCATTGGTTCTCAAATTTAGGGGTCGTGATGGAAGATTTGTAGTGACATGGGTGTAAAAAATATTTTTAATCATGTATTGTCCTTGCAATTGCATCTTTGTTTCACAAGGGGGAGCGCTTACACCTTTTCTTGCTGGTGGCCACCTTAGACAAGACAGAGGTCAAGCTTTAAGATATTGTTTAAAAATCTATTAGGATGTTCATAATGGATAGGTGATGGATCCGAAAGAATCCCAGAACACGTTATGCCTAATATTTGCACTGATGAAGAAGATAAACCGCCAATGTGAGAAGTTGAAGGGCAATCTGAAGAGTTGAAAAATGGAAAGCGGCCAGCCAACCTGGGAGAAGCCAAGGGACGCAGTATGTGCCCCAGCCCCATGATGACACAGCCACGCTGTTTGCACTTAGACCTGAGCAGGGAGAACCTCCCATAAATAAATTGTCCAAACCACACAAATACTATTATCTGCAATATTGTTAAAAGCAATAAAATACAAGAAGTATGCCCATGTGTATAATATGCAATGAAACCCTTCCAGTTCCAGTGCTGCAACACAGATTAGGAGCAGAAGTATAACCATTAAAAACTTAGAAATAACTCTTATCATGCAAAAGTTTCACTGTTTTGGATAATTAAGTGTGGACTGGATTGGCACAACTGCAAGGGAATCACAACAGACGAGGTTGCAAACATTACAGGACAAAATCGCGGCATTGTAAAAAGGATAAAAGATGCAGCTGGAGAAGTCATAGCTTAAACCACAGGCACGCTTTGGCATGCAAAGGTATGCCCAGCGATCTCCACAGCAAAAGTAGCAGCAGAGCACCCCAACTTCCTTTTATACTCACGTTATGTGGCTTTCAAAAGTAAAGGTGCTCACCCCGTCCTGACTCAAGAGAAAAACCACACATTTAGTGCTGAAATAACAGTTCAATAAAAGAATAAAAAAAAAAATATCCCCGGGGAGTGACAGGTTCACCTCAGAATGGTATAAAGCTTTAAATGTCACACTTCCTCTTCAAGTATTTACACACACACACACACACACACACACACACATAAATAGATATATATTCATTCATTTTCTACTGCTTGTTCCCAGTAGGGGTCGCAGGTGGCTGGAGCCTATCCCTGTGACTTTGAGCCTTAGGCGGGGTACAACCTGGATAGTGACCAGCTCGTCGCAGGGTTAACACAGAGACATAGACACACAGACAAACATTCACTCTCACATTCATTCACTAGGGCCAATTTTATTTTTTTTCTTCAATGTTTTACAAGAATAAACTTCAAACATAGAACACAACACAACCAGAGAGGGCAAATCAAAATAAGAACACAACTAGACATCAACTAGACATCAATCAAAACAAAATCACGGCACTTTTAAATTAAAATAAAAGTCCCACTTAGTCCAAAGGCTGTCAAAGTTTTCTATTTCCAAATGAAGTCGGACTGTCAGTTTTTCTATTTGATGTCTGTTACTATGTGCTTGATCGTTGGTGATGGTATGCTTCAAAAGGTATCCAGTTATTGTGTCCATGGCAGGAGTTTTGAGGCTCAAGTACATACTTCAAAATTGAGTGGAATGGCAATGTCAATAACAGTCTGCAGTTCCTTGTTAATTTCAGTCCAATATTTTTGAGCAACAGGACAGTCGCAGAACACGATAATGGTGGATCTCCTGGTAACAACAATGTCTCCAACATTTAGTATTTCCCGGTGAATAATGAGCACTTTGACACATTTTTCCAGCAAAAAAAGACTTAAGTATGGGACAAGAGTCAATTTTCCAATTTTTTTCCACAGTAGTAAAAAGAGGGGTATAATTTTTCTCCAAACTTTTAGGAGGACTACACCTAAATATCAAAAAGATTCAGATAGATTCAGATAGGTCTTTCTAAAAGGTTGAATGGGGGTCGCGAGATTGAGATCATTTCTGTTCACATTTAATTTGTATTCAAACATTGGACTATTTTATTCAAGAAAATGTGTCACCTTGGGTATGGGCATTTTTGCTTTGATCAAATATAATTGAAGAAATTCTGCGTAACAGGCAATTTTATATTTCATCCCATCAGTATATTGTGCCAGATGTTCCAAGTACCAAGCAAACAGCAGGGGGGACCAAGCACAGCCCTGTCTCTCTCCTCTTTCCACAGTCAATGGGTCTATCAGGTGATCACTGATTTTAATTCTTGATGTTGGACCGTCGTAGAGAGTCCCAATATTTTTTGTTAAGTTGTCTATTTTAAGTTTCTCTACAGGCCTTACTGGCAGATGACAAACAGCTGAGTCATATGGAGGAAGTTTAAAATCCCTGGATAAAATATGTGCTTACAACTTGGAAAAAGCGAATTAAAATGTACAAAGATATTGAAGGAATCATATTTACAAATGTGGAGTTATTATGACAAACCATTAAACAAAGCAACTGCCATTATGACCTTCTGACTGGAAGCTTTATTTAGTCACATCAATCAGAACTTTCAAGGGGAATCATATTTAATTTATATAAATGCATTCATAACTTGGATAGCCATTTGGACACTCAGAACACTTCTAAACACCTGCCACTTTTAACGCCAACTATTCAATAACTCTTTCTGCACTACAACTGTAAATGTAATTGTAAATTCTTGTGTACATAGTAAGCCTATTTTTATTTCATAGTATAGTAACTTTAAAATTGTCCTTTAATGCATGCCCTTTTTATTTCATATATGTTGTTTTTATTATTGCTCTGTGTTTTATGTTGCACCTTAATGCCAAAACAAGTTCCTATGTTTGTGAATTCTGTTCATTGACAATGGCAATAAACCTTTTCTGATTCTGAATTTGCAAAATATATTACAAATAATTTGGAAAGAGAGAATAATTTTGTTTTGACTGATGAAGCGTGGAAAATATATATACACCACAATGGAGGACCACAAAGTCACATGTCTGCTAAGAGTTTTGTCGAAAGAATGTGACCCGTACGGAATATGAAAATGGGCAAATTTGACAAACTTTGGACAAAATGGAACATGTAATTTGGACTTTGTGTGTCTTAATTTTCTTTTCTGTGGATGTCTTCTTTTTTTCTTAATTTTGTTTATCTTCTCTAATCTTCTTCCATTACTTGTTTTTGTTGTTTGTTGTGTGTTTGTTGTTGCATATTTTGCAGATATCTTCAGGGAAAATACAACGCACTCTTTAACAACTGGTGACATGTTTATGCTTAACAAAAGTCTCTTCAGCTGTGACTTGGGAGACATAAACAGCCCAAACCAAGTTATCACATGTTTCCCACCATGTTAAAACACACTGAAGAGAACAATGTTGCCAACAGAAAGTTGATGTGACGAAATAAAAAAGGAAAAGTAATTCAAGTGTACCTCACAGCACTAACTGACAAATTTGAGAGGTATTATCCTCAGGAGGGACAAGAAATGTAGAATGGAGAACGCTAGATTCAATATCCCTTTGACTTTGAAAGCCCAGAGTGGCTTTGGGGCTCACTCCTGATGAAGAGGCGGGGCTGCTGCAGCTGACCTGTGACCAACTGTGTTTTCTTTCTGGATAAGTGTCTTTTCGCAGTAAAACTACTTCACACTTCTTCTCCCGATCACCTCACAACCACATACAAATGTGAGCTGGGTTTCTCAGCACTAAAAATAAAGACAAAATGCAGCAAAAACTGGACGCTGCACCTGATATGTGCATGGCACTCTCCACTTTGACACCAGACTAGGACATTCTGTACTGAATGCAAAACAGGCCATCGAGATCGGGACCTCTTTTTCAAGGGTGACCCTGGGCAATGGGAAAAACATGAAAAAAGGCCAATACCAGACGTTCATAAGCTTCAAAGGTAAAACAGGTTTTATTATGGTAAAAGAACCCAAGCTTTATGTAATATATAATATATAAAAACTCCCTTCTCACCCTTCACAGATGGTCTCATTTTTCTAAGCTTGTGTCCATCAAGTTCATCATTGTTTACATCAGGACTCTTGATATTGCTACATTCTGTGTGAGTGGGACCATATTAAAGCCTGATTTGATCAGACTTTCAAGATGGTTCGCAAAGCCCCTAGGTGAAAGTGGAGATGAAAAGGCAAGTGAGGATTCCGTAGCGAGAGTCGATGTTGGGGGGGGACCTAGGGCTGGACTGAGGGCAGGGGTGATGACAGGGGTGCTGCCGGGCCTGTTACAGATGGGTCCAAGGTCTGTGATTCCTCTCTTGTCTAGCTATCTGCTCAGGACCCTGCCCAGGCCCATTCTGATGCCTCAGAGCGTGGAGCAGGTTCTCTGTCAGCATCCTCACTTGACCTCAGCATAGGTGTAAACCATTTATCTTAAACAGGTCCTCTCGTTTCCAAGGATATAAGTTCTCAATGTAGTGCAATCCTCTAGGTCAGGGGTCTCCAATTATATTTTCCAGGGGGCCAGATTTTTCGAAGGGTTAAAGTCTGGGGGCCGGACTACAAAATCCCACCACAATTTCATGTTTTATCTCTAAAAGATCCACAAACACCTCACAGTGGCACAATCCAACAACATAAATTCACATAGGACTTTATTTTCAGAGAAGGACGGAAACAGGACTAAAACAGGACTAAAACAGGACTAAAGCAGGACTAAAGCAGGTCTAAAGAACAGGACTAAAGCAGGTCCATTTCAAAATGTCATTAGAACATTTGGTTCAAATGATATTAAAACGTAGTAGCCTACAGTGGCTGCCAAAAAAAAGAGCACTTTGCATTTAGTTCATAAGAACAAACGCAACATGCACAGTATCACAGCATGTTTTTGGAGTTCTCTGACCTGCAGCAGTCTATTTAAAATAGCCCAGACTGAGCATTGAAATATAAGCAACGTAATGAAATGGACAACGGGAAAAAGTTCCTGAAAGCACTAAACTGGTGACAACAGCTCTGCACCTGAGAAATAATGTATTTTTATCTTTCCTTTGCCTCACATTAAGCTGTAAAATGATTGTGTGCTTTATAATAATCAGACACATATTCACGGAGAAATTAGCTGATGAATTTAGAAACAGAAGTGCACATGTCTTGGGACGAGACCGCAGTCCAGCTTTTATAACCTGACCCGAGAAGCAATCCACACAACACGCACAGTGATCATGCAGACCTTTCAATCCAACAACAGAGCCCGGAAAACACGCGTAATGTTCCTCGTTAACAAGCAGACTTCCAAACACTCGGAGGACATGGTCCTTACCCATGTTACATTTACACCAAATCATCAATGAAGCTGTTATTTACTGTTATCACACGTTTGTGCTTTGACAGAGCAGCGTTTCAGAGGAACTGGGGCTCTCTGACCAGCGGTGGAGCTGCAGCACAGCAGCGCAGAGTGCCGCAGCTTCTCCGCATCTGCAATTATGGGAAACTGGGCCGTGGGCCAGACCAAATTGCTTCAGGGTGCGGACCTGGCCCATGGGCAGCCTATTGGAGACCCCTGCTCTAGGTGCACACTCTTTGGACAGCCACGTATTCAGCTGAAGCAGCCAGCTAAACTATCTTCCTGTCTATGTTTGGAATAGGTCGACTTATGAATGCCTTGATTTCCACTTTATCAAGCACCTCGAATAACTTTTCAAAACGTCAGTCTGTTCCTTTCGGATGTTCACACATGCACTGTTTAACTCCTTGATGTGTGGGCAAAATATTAGGAAAGAGTGATGCTATTTCAGAGACTCTGAGGAAGCAACATGTTTGCATTTTTCCATGCTTCACACCAATGATAGCTCCGACTCCAAGCGTATCTGGTATGACCTTCACATGACACAAATTCTCACTGTCTGCCTTTTACCCAAATCATGGCTCCTGTTTTCTCTTTGTTTATTTACTTCAGTCTCTTATAGTGGTAAAATAGGCTTGTAAGCCCTATTTGTATTGTTATGGCTTTGCACCGGCTTTGCTCCAAGATGCCGCTGGCTGGTATTTACACAGTTTTGGGAAAGACACAGAGTCACTCCGGTTTAAGTTGAAAGAAGCAATTTTTCTTGAAAAACCTGTAGATTTCCAAGATGACACAGGAATTGTATCGTGCGGGCCTTTTATATATTCTAAAACAAATATCTGTTCTTATAGCTCATGCATTTCTTAATGATGGTGTCAAATAGATAATACTGTATATACAATACTATAGCGGGTGCCGGCCTTTAGATTATACTGCCAGCTGTCTTGAGCTTCTAATTCTGCAGCCACTGCTGCCCTGGAATAGATTGATGAAGGCTACCAATCTGCGCCATCTCTGGCCACAAAACACCCACACACTACATTCATAATAGACAAGGTGTGTGAAGTGCCTTGATCATAGACTCAACAACAGTATGCACTGGTTTGAGCCAGGAGCCAAACACAAAACCATTGGTTTCTCTCATGTCACCCCTGGAGCTGGGTTTGCGGAAAATTGTGGAAAATAGCAGACTTTGCACCGAACATTTGTAATGTTGGAAATGTATGCTTCAATATGATAAAAAAAATAAAAAAAATAAACGGGTTTCCTTAAAATGATTTATTTGGTGTGCTTTCAAAAAGAGTGAGATGACTGGCCTTTTGAGTGAGATAATTGGCCTTTTGTTTCTATTTTCTAATTTGTTTCTTCTAGGCTTTTCCTTTCAATTATTTGCAGAATTTCAGTGTGTATTAAGGCGTGTGTTAATGCAAGTATAAACAGAAAAATGAAGATCTTGCTCTTTTTCATGTTTTCCATGGCAGATGCTTCTCAGTGTGTATCCACTTATAATGAGCAAAGCAACTCTTTGGTGTCGAAAAGCCCTGCCCAGGGGAAGTACAGGCTGCTATCCTTGAACACACATTTTCTCAGCACAATAGGCGCCTCAGTCGATCAGTAGTAGCGGAAAAACAAAGATGACACATAGAGACACGCTGAGTTTCATCCAATGCCATACGGTCTTCTAAGGCCAGAGCATTTCTCTCTTACCAGGGCTCCAGAGCTGCAGGCAGTGTCCAGGCTGTCCATACACTGGCATGGGGCCCCGGTTTGGCCCTTTGAGTGGCATAGACCCTGAGTGAAACAGAAAACAGATGGATAATGTCTAAGAAGAGGCACACAACAGTCTGCTGCAAGGGAAGCGTTACTTTATAAGTTTGATTATTTCACTGAGAAGTCAATGTTATGGCGTAGGATTTGTATTTCCAATAGTATTACTTCGAATAATGTGCCTGTATAATGAATACCTGCAAGTTCTAGTAAATTATCAGATGTAAAAAAAAACATAATTTGCTGCCATATTGAAAGCAAAACAGGTGTGTAACAGGCTAAATCAGAATCACCCTCTGCTGATTTGGTGCAACATACAACGATGAACAATAATAAAAACAACATACCGGTATATGAAATCAAAAAGGGAATGCATTAAAAGAAAAACAATTTGAATTTACTATAATAAAATAAAATAAAATGGGCAAAATTTGCAGTCAAATTTACAGATGTAGTGCAGAAAGTGATTGATTAAATCGTAATTAAAGTGGGAGGTGTTGAAGTGTTCATGAGTCCAACGGCAGAGGGAAAGAAACTGTTCTTGTGGCGGGAGGTTCTGGTCCGGATGGACCGTAGCCTCCTGCCTGGGGGGAGTACCTCAAATAGTCAATGTCCAGGGTGAGAAGGTTCGGCTGTGATCCAACCTGCTCGTCCTAGAGCCCTGGCAGGGTTTTCCATTTTCTGCCAGTTGGTCAAATTGGGATGTCTACACAAGGGGGACCCATCAGCAACTTCATTAGAAGGCCTAAACATTTCAGTATTTAAATGTTACATTTTGTATTATAATTACTGTAATTTTGCATTAATTATGTCATATAATTTTTGGGAATGATGAGAGGTAATGTTCTGAGTATAGACAACTACCGTGTCCAATCAGATTTGGTGTTGTTTTTGAGGTCACACGTTCATCTGCTGCTCATTTGCTTGGCCTTCAGACAGCAAGTAAAAGGCCCTGTGTTGCAAGTGCTGGCTTGGCACTGACCAATCAGTTCAACCTTTTACAGTTTTTTGAAAGGCTGAAATCAGCTCTAGTGGCTCTGGTGTAATGTCTGAAGGGGCCATTAGTGGGCGCATTCTGGTAGCGTGGCAGTAGCAGTTGGCGTTGAAATGAAGGCTTGCTTTTGGGTCTTTTAACATAAGATTTTTCACTTCTGGCTGAGTTTAAGAGCAAGAAATAAGTGAAGTTTGATTAGTTTGAAGCTTTCAATTGAACTAATAATGGGATTTATTTCAAAGAGGATGGAAGTTGTCCTGAAACATGCACAAGAGAATCTAAAATCAACCAGGCTAAGGATTGGAGCTCTTGTAGCACAGGATTAATACATTTTTGGATTTTGATGATTACACACGATACTAATATGTACAACAAGCAATTAAATTAAATCAAATTTATTTTTGTAACTCCCAAAATCTCAACAGTAGTTGCCTCGAGGGGCTACTGTGGAAAAAACGATAAACAATGTTCATAGGGACTTGGTAATGTCCCAGCATCCTGTGTCCTGAGACAGATGTCCCAAGCTCCCCTGTCCTTAGACCCTCCTTCTTGGCCAGGAAAAACTACCAAACCTGATGAAGAACTGTTTATATGGAGTAGAGTTTCTCCAGGCAGTTGAGGAGCATCGGGATCCACAGGTCATCGATGTGCCTGCTCCACTCCCGTCGGGGAAGTGGAAGAAATAGAAGGAAAAGCGATGAACAAATTGCAAGTGAAATTAAATAGTAAATATTGTTTTGATAGAAAAGTAGTAAGAAGCAGAGGATAGTGCTCAAGCTGTTCCTAACTGGCCTGACCATAAGCGATTTCAAAGAGGAACGTTTTAAGCCTGGTCTTAAATGAAGAGACTGTGTCGGAGACTGTGTCGGCCTCTTTAAGATGGACAGGAAGCTGATTCCACAACACAGGAGATTGGTAGCTCAACGCTCTACCTCCTACTGTGCTTTTAGAGACTCTTGGGACCACCAGAAGTCCAGCAATTTGTGGATGCAAGATTGATGAGTGTGACCTAATAACCGTGATGTAATAAGATCATCCTAATGAGAAATACAAAACAACAAACGGATGTTGTGTTAAGTTGTTATCGCTAGAACCGCCACAACGTTCAGATTGATCGTGAGCCTATTAAATATGCTAATTGGTTGTACTTGTACTTTACAAAATGCGTCTGACACTTCGAAGCTTCAGACAGGTCCCATTCCATTCTTTGCTGTTAAAAGTTAAATTTGAAGGAGAGCACATGTATGTGCGCCAGCTCCTTATTATGTTCACATCCGCGCCTCGCCTAAATAAGCAAAGTAGGCCTACTATTTCATAAGATTTCCATTCAAATGTAAATAGTCTAGTCAGTATAACGAACTAACTAACAACAATAAATGTGTACTTTATGAATAATAATTCTATCATTTGTCCAAATGAAATCTTCATCTTCTCTCCGCAAAAAAGTTAAACAGTTAGCGAGCATCAACAGACTTGGCAAAGTAACAATTTGGTTGTAGCTCCAATCATTACACACAGGGCCAAGTCTAGCCATGGATCTTGCGGTGGGCTGTGAGCAAGAACTGGGATGTGACTAAACCAGCACTAGTGCTTGTTTGACCCTGACAATCAGCTGTAAAGGGAGAATATGATTGGTCAGTGCTAATGCCAGAGCTAGCTGCTTGAAGTTGAAAGCCCTGCACAAGAGACAACATTTTTCAAAATGAATCCCCCAAAACAACACCAATCTGGGTTTTCTCAATTTCTTGCTTGTTTGTTAATCTTTCGCAGCTGCTGATGGAGACATTGTTTTTATTTCCGATGATAAAGGTGGCTCAACAACTGACTGTTCTGTGGAGTGTTGGTTAAGAATCAGTCCAGTATAAAAGGCTTCTCAATAAATTAGTTCAATACAGCCTCCTCATCCCTTAGTCGTTCTTATGTTGTCTCTGATTACGTTTCCAGTCTTCGCTCTTTTTTCAGTGGTAGGTTACAATTCCAGGGGATTGTAACCATAGTGTCCAGCTTGCATCGTTAGTCGATACCTAAACTAAATAATAATATTGATTCAAAATGATAGTGTTTATTTATTTATGTATTTATCTACGCTGATGAATAATACAATTATGTCAAACCGCAATCTACATCTACACATTTTTTAAACCTACTTCCAATACATGTCTTCTGAGTGAGCCTTCTGAGTCATGACTTTATATGCAAGATTATAGCTCAAAATAGCCTCTTATTATTGTTTTCCCATATGCCATTGAATAAATTGCCTTTTGGAGGACCAAGGTTCCAAAATGTTTTCAGATTTTCGGATGATGTTGGTTTAGTGTGGACGTCTCTGTCTGGCTGCAACATATATATATGGAAATAATAATAAATCTTTATTACGAGTTCCCCTTGGGAGACCCAATATTATACGTGGGAGTAGACATACAGTGAGGAAAGTAAGTATTTGAACACCTTGCAAATTCTCCCACTTAAAAATTATGGAGGGTTCTGAAATTCCTCATAGGTGCATTTCCACAGTGAGAATCTAAAATCCGGAATCACATTGTAGGATTTTTAAATAATGCATTTGTATGTTATTGCTTCAATTAAGTATTTGAACACCTGAGAATGTGTTAATATTTGGTACGGAAGCCTTTGTTTATGATCACAGAGGAGTAACGTTTCCAGTAGTTCCTTACCAGGTTTGCAGCAAGGATTTTAGCCCACTCCTCCACGGAGATCTTCTCTAGATCTGTCAGGTTTCGGGGGCGGTTGCTAAGCAACACAGAGTTTCAGCTCCCTCCAAGGATTTTCTAATGGAATTAGGTCTGGACACTGCCTAGGCCACTCCAGAACCTTGACATGCTTCTTATGGATTAATCCTTGGTTATCCTGGCTGTATGCGCTTCAGGTTATTGTCATGTTGGAAGACCCAGCCATGACCCATCTTCAATGCTCTGACTGTGGGAAGGAGGTTGTTGTACCCAAAATCTTTGCAATACATGGCCCCATTCAGTCTCTCCTTAATACAGTGCAGTCGTCCTTTTCCCCCATGCAGACAAGGATTCTCAAAGCATGATGTTTCCACCCACATGCGCTACAGTAAAGATGGTGTTTCTCGTGATGGTATTCATCCTTCTTCCTCAAAACAAGTGAGTGGAATTTATACCAACATTTTTGCCTCAAAAATCTGACCACATGACTTTACTCCTATGACTCTCTGGATCTGCAAACTTCGGATGAGCCTGGGGGCATGTGCAGGGGAACCTTCTGTGCAAAGCATGATTTTAAACCATGACGGTACGTAGTGTATTACCTTTTGAAACTGTTGTCCCAGCTCTCTTCAGGTCATTGACCAGCTCCTCCTGTGAAGTTCTGGGCTGATTCCTCACCTTTCTTAATCATCATTGATACCCCATGAGGTGAGCTCTTGCATGGGGCCCCCAGTCCGAGGGAAATTGACAGTCGGCTTTAGCCTCTTCCATTTTCCACAATTGCCCCGCCAGTTGATCTTTTTTCACTAAGCTACACTAAACTCTTTCCAGCCTTGTGGAGGTTTTTTTCTGGGGTGTTTTTGCAGCTCTTTGGCCTTGCCCATGGTAGTAGTTTGAGTCTAACAGATTTTGGGGGTAGACAAGTGTCTTTATGCAGCTAATGAGCTCAAACAGGTGCTACTAATTTAGATTAATAAGTGGAGTAGAGATGGACTTTTTAAAGGCAGACTAACAGGTCTTTGACAGCCAAAATTCTTGCTGATTAGCAGGTGTTCAAACATTTATTTGCAGCAATAACATACAAATGAATTATTTAAAAATCATACAATGTGATTTCTGGATTACTATTTTTTTTAGATTCTGTCCCTCACAGTGCACCTACGATGAAAACTCCAGACCCCTCCATAATTTCGAAGTGGGAGAATTTATTTCAGGAACATGTCTATGAAATAAAAGAGGAAAAACATCACAGAAAATCAGGCTAGCAATGCTACACCTAAGCAAACTAGCTTTGTACCAGTGCTAGCCTCAGCGCACTCAGCGGTTTTGGCCGTATCTGAACCATCCACCGCACAGCTCGACCCGGTGATTATGGCAGCTTTATGAGAGATTACTGACAAGATTACAAAGACAGTGGATACAAAGATATATGGATGTATTGAAATCCAAGAATGGCAAACTGGATACTGGTGCGGTGGCCGAGGAGGAGGTCTCTGACCTGAAGGACACTGTGTCTACTTAACAAACCAAAGTGGCAGGACCACCGCCGGATCATGGTCGTCCCGGGACGACTCCACACAGCACAGATAGTCAGGACACTGACCGGCTACATCAGTTGTATAAAATATTAAAATCAGACATCAAATAGTTAGAAGTAGTTAATCCGGATAAAAATGTAATAAAACACCATTATAGGCTGTACTTCATATAAAACGTATCGTTAAAAAGTATAAAATCGACAGTTTGGGGAGCTCTGTCTTTTGACTAACAGAGACGCAGACCGGAAGTGACCAAGTAAATGCCCAGGTGAAAAATGGATAGGCTTTTTTTTTTTTTTACCTTTAGAAATGGTTTTCCATCCACCAAGATATTGACAAAGACGAGAAAAGTGATAATTGATCATTTGATCATTATATGACGACAAGAACAAGAAACATTTAAGACAAGAAACCCATTTAAACAACTCAGAACATCAACAAGTTACTAAATGGTTACATTTATATCAAGCTTTTATAACCTTCAAGGCACTCAAAGCGCTTTACATCAACAAACCAGTCACCCATTCACACACCAGTGTACGCAGACACTGCGGCCAAGGGGGATGATGACTGCTCTACCAGAATGTTAATGTTAAGAGTGGGATTCGAACCGAATCGGATCAGAAGACGAACACTCCCTGCCGCAAACATACGAGGGGTGTGGCTATATTGAACTCAAGTAGAATTGTCTTTTGAACTGAATTTTTAACACAAAGATAAAGATGGCAGATTTGTACTGGTCAAAGGAAATATTGATGGAAGTGTGTTTACTTTGATAAGTGTATATGCTCCTCCTGAAGCGAACACACTTTCTATACTGAAGTTGTGGAACTTGCATGTTGCAACTGACACTGGATTCAAATCAATTCAATATTTTTTTGTAATGCCCAAAGTCACAACAGCAGCCTCAAAAGGCGACAGGGAGAACAGATTAAACAATGTCCTTAGGGACTTGGCAATGTTCCAGCATCCTGTGTCCTTAGACAAATGTCCCAAGGTCCCTTGTCCTTAGACCCTCTTTCTCTGCAAGGAAAAACTACCAAACTTCTTTGTGAGGAGTAGAAACCTCAAAAAGTTCCACAGTGAAGGAGAGATCTGACTCCCTCCCCTCACATGATAAGCTATGACATGTTGAAAATCAATCCTTTGGCTTGGGAAAACAGGACTTTTATAGGTACTTACAAATATTGTAATTGTAACCCTGTGACTGAAATTTTCATCCAGGCTTCATCAATCAGAACTTTCAAGGGGAATAAGGTAAGCTCTAAATCATATCAATGCATTTCTAGTCTGGATAAAACTACTCTACTAAATACATTAAAAAACAAATGGGAAAGAGAAGGTAATCTTGTTTTGACGGACGGAAAGTGGGAAAATGTGAGTAGATCCCGGTGGAGGACCTCAAAAATCATATGTCTGAAGGGAATTTTGCTGGAAAAATTTGTCAAGTTTTTTCATTACACCATGTCAACGTGCCCATTATTCACAAGGAAATGCTAACTGTTCGAGAAACTGTGGCACCAGGAGGCAAACCACTATCATGTGTCCTGTTGCTCACAATGCACTGCAGACTGTTTTTGATATTGCCATTCCTTTGAACTTTAGAACTATGTACTTCGGCCTCAAAACTCCTGCCATGGACCCAATTAATGGATATCTTTGGAATGTACTTTTGGCAGCATTACTAAGAAATGGCTGAAACAAACATCACCAATTGCAATTCTGATTTAAAGCCCAATAGTTCTTGAACAGAGTTTTGAATGTAAGGATAAAAAAGGCAGATATGTATTGGTTAAAGGGAATATTAATGGAAAGGTCTTCACTCAGATATAGGAACAATAGACCTAAGTGATCACGCTCCTATTTACATTTCTGTAGATTTGGAGGAAAAATGTAAAAACTCACTGTGGAGGTTCAATGCCAGCTTGCTTAATAATGACCCTTTATTTAAATAAAAAATGTTCAACTGGGGTAATTTCTCCGCCCAACCTTTGGGATGCTTCCAAAGAAGTCATAAGTGGACAAATAATAGCCATAGCCTCCGAAAAAAAAAGAAACAAAGGGGAAAAAAAGCTAAATGATCTGCAGGAAAAATTAAAATTGTTGGAGGAAAGCCTTGCCAAAAAAGGGTGTTCTAAAATGCTACAAGAAATTAAAAAGATAAGAGGAGAAATTAATGATCTGACTTAACAGGAAATAGTTAAACCCTTCTTACCCCTCCTAGTTGGAAAGAGGCCATCATATCCCTGATACCAGAAGAGGGGAAGGATCGATTGGACTGTGCCTCATATAGACCTATTTCTGTTCTGAATGTGGACTATCGTATATACACCTCAATTATGTCCAAATGAATGGAACAAATACTCTCAAACTTAATCCACAATGATCAGACAGGATATATTACCAAACGACAAACACAAGATAACAAGACGATATTTACACATAATGAATAATCATACACAAAAACAACAAAAGGAAGCCGTAATAATTAGCCAGGACGCTGAGACAGCTTTTGATTCTGTTAGTTAGCCATATTTATTTAAAGTGCTAAACAAATTTCAAAATCGACGATTTAATTATAAAAAATATTGGGGCTCTTTACGATGGTCCAACATCAAGAATTAAAATCAATGGTCATCTGACAGGTCCACTGACTCTGGAAAGGGGGGTCAGGCAGGGCTGTGCCTGGTCTCCCGTCCTGTTTGCTTTGTATTTGGAACCATTGGCCTTATTTATAAGACAATAAAAGACAATTCAGGGTGGTACAATTGATGGGACGGAACATACAATTGCCTGCTATGTAGATGATGTTTTATTGTATTTGACCAAACCAGAAATTTCCATACCCAATGTGATGCTTTTTTTTTTTACAAGAAATTCGTCCAATGAAATTATTTCATTCTGTCATCCCCTCTGACCATTAGAAAGACTTACCCGTTTAAATGGTAAACCTCTCTTTTTATTACTTGAAAAATGGAACCATCCCCTACTTAAGTCTAAGTCAAAGGATTGAAGCTATAAAAATGTTTTGCCTCTAGCAGTTCCAGACTCTTCCGGTTTCCATCCCCAACTGGCTGTTTGACGAGTGGAATAAAGCAATCTCAAGATTCATATGGCAAGTACTGGTGTGACCCAGAATATGAAATTCAAAATGGAAGAATATTGAGATTGCTGTTGTGCCGGGGGTTCCTGTACAGGCCTTACTGGCAGATGACAAAAGGTTGAGTCATTTGGGGGAGGTGGAGAACCCATGGGTGAAGTCTGTTCTTGCAACATGGAGGGAGCTGATCAAAACACAAACTAAACAAATATTGTAAAATCTTAAATTGGTTGACATTTTACACATAACAGCACAGACTCAAGATTCAATGTCTGGACTACAAAAGGTATAAAGGTCTTTTACCAGATTGTAAAGGAGAATCATCTGAAGAGCTTTGATGAGTTGAAAGCATCCTTTGGCTTAGAGAAACAGGACTTTTACAGGTATTTACAAATAAGGAGTTATTATAATCAAGAAATCAAAAAGAATGATGACCA
The DNA here is from genome assembly GCA_015082035.1 of Chaenogobius annularis. Classification (NCBI taxonomy): domain Eukaryota; kingdom Metazoa; phylum Chordata; class Actinopteri; order Gobiiformes; family Gobiidae; genus Chaenogobius; species Chaenogobius annularis. The sequence continues at coordinate 139,993 of BJKM01000541.1, forward strand.
TCATAGCCCTTTCACTGAAATATTTATTAAAGAGTATAAATGTGAACTTTCAAGTGGATTAATATCTAAATTGTACAAATGTATTAACAATTTGGGCAGTCACTCTACTGATTATATTAAGAGTAAATGGGAAAGAGAGGGTCACTTTGTTCTGGCTGATGGAGAATGGGAAAATATATGTACATCTCAGTGGAAAACCCCAGAATCACATGTTTGGAGGGAATTCTGTTGGAAAAGTGTGTCTCGTTTCTTCATAACCCCATGTCAAAGTGCCGATTACTCACACGGAAATGCAAACAGTTGAAGAGGCTGTGGAAGCGAGGAAGCAAATCACAATCATGTGTCTTGGGATTGTCCTGCTGTTAACAAGTATTGGACTGGGATCAACAAAGCATTACAGACAATTTATGACATCACCATCCCAATGGATTTCAGAACTATGTATTTGGGCCTCAGGATTCCTGCCACGGACACAACCAGCAGTTATCTCTGGAGCATTCTCCTGGCATCAGCGAAAAATACTCTTACAAAGAAATGGATGACACAAAATGCGCCGACGATCAAAGACTGGATTGACATTATAATTCGTCAAATGGAAAAAAAAATCTCATTTGGCCTTAATTTGAATATGGACAAATTTGACGGACTGTGCGCAAAGTGGGACATTTATGTGGGTTCAGTCTTTTTTTAAATTCTTACTGATATGTGGGATGTCTTTTGATTTGTGTTTGTTGTTCTCTCTCTGGTTGTGTTTTGTTTGTTTTTTCATTTTTGTTCATTGTTTTTTAAAGTTGAAAAATAAAAACATTTAAATGTTTTTTAAAAAAGGGAAGCTTCTTGAAGCCTATCATTTCAAGTCCCCTGGAAAATCTTTAGCTTTTTCCCCTAAATTTCTGAATCATCCATAACTAATATGTCACAAACAGTATCTTCTATAGGAAAGTCTTCATATAGATTTATACTTATAGTTTTTTGCAGAGCAGCACCACTTTTACCTAGAGAGACAAACGTATTAACTCACAAAGTATTCACAAATTTACACCGGACTCTAAACATACCGAACACAAAGTAGTCATTAATTGCCACTGTCGTCATCATCGTTGTCTACTTATTTTGCAGAAAGAATCTTTGTCACCAGTGTCCTCCAACCAGTCAATGCTAAAAATAAAAAAAAATAACTACCTTATCATGTAATGTCTGCTCACATGTATTTTACTAGTTTGTAAAAGAACATCTTACGTAGCATTTTTGACGTCATTAAACTCTTCATTTATTTCTGGGGCATTCAAATCCAAAGATGTCATACTAATAAAATAGATGAGATGATAATTTTTACACAGAGAGATCCAGATGAAATGTTGGATGAAGATGGATTGAATGCCCCAGGTTTCAATGTGTATTTTTTACTGTTGTTTACTGTGTATGTACAGCTCACTTATTATCATCACATGAAGCCTCACATAAACAGGCTAGTGTGCAAAATAGCATGAGCAACATGTTTACTACAAATACAGGTTGAATCTGTTGACCAATACTCTGACCATGGAGTAGCACAAAACAACTTCAAACAGAAATGTCAATGTTACCTTTTTAAAAGAGCAGCTAGTTCAGAGTCCAAAGTTAGACTGAGTTGGTTCCGCAAATCTCTCCATCTTTAATAGCATACACCAATATTTACTCTACTTTTATTTATTTTATGATCTTGCAATCACGTCGCTTCTCTTATGTCCTCATCTGTTCATTTCATTTTAGGTTGTTTGGCAGTATGGAGTATATTGTGACAGCCAGTGGAGGAATAGGCAACTTGCAGTCTGCTTTTCGGCGGCCATGCTATTGTATTTACAGGCTGAGCACACGCTTTCAGGGAGAGTGAGAGGGACAGGGAGGGCTGAGCAAACGGCTGTGAAAGGCCAGAGAGGTTTGGATTTCAGCCATCGCAAATGACAAAATGCTTAGTTTCACTAAATATACACCGCTATCAAGTCATTTATTATTATTTTTTTATCACAAAGGGTTGCTTTTACAACACATCACATGCTATTAAATATATTGTATAAGGTAATTTTATTTTGACAGATGATGAATGGGGAAAATAAAGGAGGACCACAAAATCACATGTTTGGAAATAATTCTGTTTAGAAAAGTGTATCAGGTTTTTTAATTACACCATGTCAATGAGCCCACTATTCAGGAAATACTAGATGCTGGAGAAACTGCAGCTACCAAATTGCCCACCCTTACCATTGCTCCGAAATATTGGACTGAGAACAAAACACTCTAGTCAGTTTTTGCTCTCGTCATCCCACTGGAGTTCAGTACTATGTATTGTATTTGGGCCTCAAAACTCCCTGCAATCTGCGGATATCTTTGGAACATAATATTGGCAGCAAGGAAAAGGGTACCCAATGATCAAAGATTAAAAAAATGACATTTGGACTCAATTTGAAAATTGATAAATTGGACAGATTGTGGGCTGATTGGGACAGATATGTCCGACTAATCGTCGGACTATTTGGATTTTTTATGTAGACAGTATGTTTCCTCTTTGTGTCGTGTTCTGTTGTATGATGAGTTTAAATTAAAATATATATATATAAAGTTAAATAAAAAAGCAGGTGGCGGACCCTCGTCATGAAATAGTCTTGGGGACTCAAAATTCTTGACCCTACATATTCGACATAATCCAAAATTTTGCTCCTCCACAGGCTTTATTAGACAAGACATTTTAGCTTGAAATGGTGATAAGCGAAGAGAGGACATGCAGCTAATTGTCAGGGCCTAGATTAGAACTCAAGAGCCTGGCATATGTGCTGCTGCCTTAACCACTCGACCCCCAGGCAGCGCTCTCCTGCGTATCTTTAAAGTTCATTTGACTTTACCAGTCTCGTCCTGATCATTTCATTGCTCAAATTTTATTTTCATACGCAACTAATCAACTTGGTTGCTAGCTATCATTTTACCCCTGATTACAATTATAGCTCTATTACTTTGTCTTTATTCATTAAGCATGTCGGTGTAATCCCATATGTATTGAAGCAAAATACATATGGGATGCTCAATGTCTACAGCCTTGTGGTAAAAGAAAAATGCCCCCAACACACTGCACTGCCATAGCAAACATTTCCCTATGAGAACTAATTTATAATTGTCTGATATTGACAATCTAAGTGGCTGTTATTAATGAGCCCTAATGATACTTTCATTTGTGATATTGATGTTCTGTCAGAAGGGGATGAAGGTGGTTAAATTTGCATAGCCACAAAGTGATGATTTTGAAACTTCGCTCAAGGGCGTATCGATACTCACTACGAAATAATTTAACCAATCATTCTGTCGGCTCGTATTGATTTAATATGAAAAGTCTATATAATGTAGGATGTTTTCCCTGTATGACTCCAGTGGGAGAAATTATAATATGGTATTCCCCTTTCTATTTCTGCATGTCTGCACTAAAACAGCGAATTCCCCATAATGCATTTCAGTGTAATATTTTGTGCTACCCTCAAAAGATAGCGTTAACTATTTATGTATTCAAAATAAAACAACAAAAAACACACACAAAAAATAAAAAAAGCCTTTGGGTCATCCAGACTCGAGGATAGCACGAGGGCTATAAATTTAATAGCAAACTCTAATTTGATACAATGGAAAGGAATGCTTTTTACAGTTAAACATTTTAAATAAATATGTGAAAAACAAAGATATTGTCACTTGTGTGTTTGATAACTGTTCATACAAATCAAACATCTTTGAGAACAACGAATGTCATGAATGAATAGTTCAAGGTAAGGGGAACCCTGAAGATTTTGCATGGGAGGGCCACAAGGCTCTATTCTTGGCCCCCCTGTTTAAACTTGCCCGACTGTGTGTAATACAAAACTAATTACCGTATTTTGCGGGCTATAAGCCACTACTTTTGTCAGATGTTTTGAGCCATGCGGCTTATTTAGAGGCTGCGGCTTTTCTGTGTTTTTTTTCTTTCACCGCTAGGGGCGAACTAACCGGAATTGGAATCAAAACTACAGAAAAGTTAAGCAAAGAAGCAGATGTTGCTTTTTTATTCAGCTAGCAAATAGAACACGGACGACAAATTACCAACTATAAATTATTTTCAAATTCTTGCCGCATCATTATGGAACCCAAACGAAGAAGTTCGTACGAAGCAAGTTTTAAGCTGAAGGCCATCGATCTTGCTAGGAAGCCGCGCGGCTGCACGCAAGCTTAACATCAATGAATGTACGGTGAGACGCTGGAGGGGAGAGCACGCTGGAGGGGGGACAGCGGGACGAGCTCATGCGATGCCAAAAGTCAAGGAAAGAGTTCTGCGGCCTATACAAAAGGTGCGGCCTATGTATTGTTTCATTATCGTTTTTTTTAAAATAGAGCAAATGCGGCTTATATAGGGGAGCGGCTAAAAGCCCGGAAAATACGGTATGTATGCTTATGACACTGTGGGATATACACATGGTAAAACCATAGAAACACATTAAAAAGTTACTAAACACTATTTTACATGGCCAACTTCAGATACTCTCTAACAATTGAGGCTTTAAATGCTTTTTTTGGCCCGAAAGTCTTATTAGACAGGAAAGGTAAGCGTGAAATGGAGGATATGCAGTACATTGTCAGAGTCAGGATTTGAATTCACGACACTGCGACCGGCTGAACTTAGAGTCTGGCATATGTGTGACTTAACCACTCGACCACCGGGCAGCACAGGTTTTAAAATGCTTATCTAAATGCAATGATAGTTCTACATTATCTTTACTGCATAATAAGTTAGTCACAGGCCTTTAAATCTGCCCTGAGACCATTCAAATCATTACATAAAACCTCTCTCAATATCCATGACAAGAAAACGTTGTCTATTTCATTGCTGTCACATCCTTGTAAAACATAGCATTTTAAGTTTTGAAAACCTAATTATGTATACAAATGTTTGTCTGTATAAGATAATGGTACTGCTGCTCCTCTGCTAAAAAACTTTTATTTCTAGGATATCTTGAGGCACTTGAGCAACTATGTGTGGTGAGTGCAGGATCCCTAAATGCCGGACAAATTCACCTTTTTCTTGTGTGGCCGTCAATCAGTAGAATACAGTATGTTACCAACTGAGCTGATCACATGTACTAACATACACATTTTGGTGCCTGGCAAAAGAGTGTGTGTGCATGTGTGTGTGTGTCAGTGTGTGTGTGTGTGTGTGTGTGAGCTCTGGAGAGGGACTGAGTGATCTGGAGAACAGTTAATTATTTCTTGGATGAGAACAATGAATTTATGCTGCAGAGAGGACTGGATGTTAATGATGTCACAGAAGGTTTCTGATCTCTGGTCATTATAGTACCATTCCCTGGAACGTATTTTTTATTATGAACTAAATCATCAGAAAAACTTTTAATGCTTTTAATGCTGAAGGGACCGTAGCCTCCTGCCTGAGGGGAGTTGTTCAAATAGTCCATGTCCAGGATGAGAAGGGTCAGCTGTGATCCGACCTGCTCATCCTAGTGACCTGGAGACGTAGAGGTCCTGCAGAGATGGAAGTCTGCACTGAGCTTCTGAGCAGAGCGCACAATGCACTGTAGTCTCTGTTTGTCCCTGGCTGTGGCTCCAGCATACCACACGGTGATGGAGGAGGTGAGGATGGACTCAATGATGGCAGTGTAAAACTGCACCATCATCTGCGCTGGCAGCTGCTTCAGGAAGTACATCCTCTGCTGGGCCTTCTTGATGAGGGAACTGATGGTGGCTCCCACTTGAGGTCCTGCATGATGGTGGTGCCGAGGAAGCGGAAGGAGACCACGGTGGTGATGGAGGTGGTGCAGCAGTTTGTATACAGGGAGAAGAGCAGAGGAGAAAGTACACAGCCCTGTGGAGAGCCTGTGCTGATGATCCGAGTGTCTGAGACATTCTTTCTCCAGCCACACATACTGCCTGCGATCCGTCAGGAAGTCAGTGATCCACCTGTAGGTGGAGTCAGGCACGTTGAACTGGGAGAGCTTGTCCTGGAGCAGAGCAGGGAGGATGGTGTTGAATACAGAGTCCACAAACAGGACCCTGGCATAGGTTGCCGGGGAGTCCAGATGCTGCAAGATGAAGTGGAGTGCCAGGTTGATGGCTTCGTCTACAAACCTGTTGGCTCTGTAGGCGAACTGCAGGGGGTCTAGCAGGGAGGAGGTGAAAGACTTGGGGTGGTGCAAAACCAGGCTCAAATTACTTAATGACTACAGACGTCAGCGCCACAAGCCTGTAGTCATTAAGTTTCTTGGGGACAGGGACAGTGATGGACGACTTGAAGAAGGAGGGGACACGGCATGACTCCAGGGAGGTGCTAAAAATGTCTGTGAAGACAGGGGTCAGTTCTCCAGCACAGTGTCTTAAGGTGGGAGGAGAGACGTGTGGCACAACAGCTTTTCGGGGGTTGGATTTCCTAAATAGTTTGCCCACATCCATTATCTGAACTGAGAGAGTGGTGGGTGGTCTCAAACCGATGCTTCAGACGTGTATTGTACTGTGATCTAGACGCATAGGTTTTCTGATATTGTCTTGTATGATAATTTACAGTAGAATTTCATCTAATAGCCTACAATTACTAAAACGCAGTTTATTCACTTGTTTTATCTTGTCTTTGGTCATTGGGCCTTTGTCTTTCTTCTGCTCTATAGTTAGGTGGTACATGGAACAGCAATTATAGCAATTCATGAATAAATAAAGTGCTGTAGACTGCAGCTGCTTGATCCTCTATTTCTTTGCACCATTGCTAAAATAAATGTTTTAATAAAATCTCTTATTCAGCTACTTTAAGAAGGCACAGTCAGAGCAGAGGTCCATCCCAGGGTCAAGACTACAGGAGCATTGCCCTGAAGAATAACTGTGCCTTCTGATCAGTGAGGGACATCAATGCAGCTATGCTTAGTGGAGTCATTCTCATTCACTCATAGTTGTGTATGAAAAATAATTTAAATTTTGTGCTCACAGGTGAGATCACAGACCGGACATCATATAGCAGCCTGACTGTCCAGTGCCCAGAGACCACAAGAGACCAGGACCACAACAGTGTGCTCACTGGAGGTAAACACTTGGATTTTTAAGCATCTCCTTGATATTTGAGTGATGACCAACTTTCTGTGAAATGTTAGTCTGTGGTATAGATTGATGTAAAGAATGTATTGTAAATCTGATTCTGTATTTGTATTTTAGGACACTACTTAACCAAAGCCCACTCTGTGATCTCTACTCATCAGAGGTTCATGTCATACGTCCATGACATGAAGCAATTACTCATAATCAGCAGTAATGCAACACATTATCCTCCGAGGTTCTGGTGTGGTCATAACATTCTTGCTCACCTGTATAAACTGCATTTTGGATTACTGAAAAGTATACATATATATATATATATATATATATATATATATAGCTTAAGACTTTATCATCCAAATTCAAAATGGCTGTATCTGAACCATTTAGAGTCAAATGTCCACATGTTGACACTTCAGCTTTAACTGCAGTTTAGTTTCTGTGAATAGTGTCTGAGGATTTGTCATATTTTTGTCTCTTGTCTCAGTGACTGCTTTCACTGCACCTTCTACTGGCCACAAGAGCCAGCTGCTGTTTTAAGTGTAAGAGTCTTGTACAGCCATCTCAATTGTTCATTATGGTTTGTGGATTTCAGTCCACTTCACGATTGTTGTGTCTTCCCGCTTTAATTGTATAGTAAGATTTTTAGATGTTAACATATGCAGCAGTTCCCTCACATTCTCTCTGATTGTCAGGGTGCGTTCACACTTTTTTGTTCCTAGTTTTAGCCCAGTTGGAGTCAAAATGTATTGTATCCTGCTGTAGTCCTGATCTAGTACAGCTTTAGCTCCAGTTTTGTCCCAGTTTTGATGATGTGGTGACTGTGAAAGTGTGAACACACCCTGAGACTACGGTGGCACAGACAACCTATTAAGTTAAATGTTCTTTTAAAAACTTAATAGAGTGGCCCTATAGTTAATACATTTTTAATTTCTGTATTACCTGCTAAGGGATAACAGATAGAAATGAGCATTTTTGCTATAATTAGGCACATTTACACTGTAACTGTCACTGATGTTCATCAATATAAACTATCCCTATCAAATAAATCAAATACATTTAAATAGTATTCCCCTTGAAAAGTCTGTTTTATATGCATTAATAAAATATTTAATCAGAGGGGTTATAATGGGCAACATTGTTTGGGTTTATTTCTTGGTTTAAATAATTATAGCAATTATTTGTAAATATCTATAAACGTCCTGTTTTGCCAAGCCTTCAACAGACTAAAGCTTTTGTTTTCTTAAAAAAAATTAAAAAAAAAAAATCTTCAGTTTTTTAAAAGTTGAAACACATAAAACACAACACAAGAACATGAAATAGATAGTAAGGAAATAATATAAAATTAAGTATAAGAGTCCCATTTAGTCCATAGTCAGTTAAAGAGGTCAAATTAATTCATAATTTAAATTGTTTCCATTTTTCGAATGTCAGTCCTAATTTCAATCTAGTCCTTGTTTGTTGTCTGCGTCTTCCATTTTTTTTCTTCTTCATTTTCTATATGTTAATATTGGTCCTCTCCTTGATCGTCGGTGCAGTTTTTGTCATAATTTTTTTCCTGATGGTCTTTTTTGCTGCTGCCAGGAGTATACGCCAAAATATCCATTTATTGTGTCCATGGCAGGAGATTTGAAATTGAATGGGATGATGTTGCCAAAAATAGTCTGCAGTGCCTTGTTAATCTCAGTCCAGTATTTTTGAGCAGCAACAGGACAATCCCAGAACACATTCAATTCAATTCAATTTATTTTTGTAATGCCCAAATTCACAACAGTAGTTGCCTCGAGGGGCTACAGTGGAAAACAAAATAAACAATGTTCATAGGGACTTGGAAATGTCCTTGCATTCTGTGTCCTTAGACAGATGTCCCAAGCTCCCCTGTCCTTTGACCCTCCTTCTTGGCCAGGAAAAACTACCAAACCTGATGAAGAACCGTTTGTATGGAGTAGAGTTTCTCCAGGCAGTTGAAGAGCATCTGGATCCACAGATCATCGATGTGCCTGCTCCACTCCCGTCGGGGAAGTGGAAGAAAAAGCGATGAACAAATTGCAAGTGAAATTAAATATTAGATATTGTTTGATAGAAAAGTAGTAAGAAGCAGAGGATAGCGCTCAAGCTGTTCCTAACTGGCCTGACAATAAGCGATTTCAAAGAGGAACATTTTAAGCCTGGTCTTAAATGAAGAGACTGTGTCAGCCTCTTTAACATGGACAGGAAGCTGATTCTACAACACAGGAGATTGGTAGCTAAACGCTCTACCTCCTACTGTGCTTTTAGAGACTCTTGGGACCACCAGAAATCCAGCATTTTGAGAGCTAAGTGCTCTGTTTGGATGATAAGGTACTATAGCATCTTTGAGGTAGGATGGGGCCAGGTCATTTATGGCTTTGTAAGTTAGGAGGAGGATTTTGAATTTGATTCCAAACTCAACAGGGAGCCAGTGAAGAGACTCGAGCACCGGCGTAACGTGCTCTCTTCTTTTAGTTCCTGTTAGTAATCTTGCTGCTGCATTTTGAACCAATTGAAAGCTTTTTATGGCGCTTGTAGGGCACGCTGCGAGCAGGGAGTTACAGTAGTCGAATCTAGATGTTACAAACGCATGGACAAGTTTTTCAGCATTACTTTTAGGCAAGATTTTTCTGATTTTGGCAATATTACGCAGATGGAAATAGGCTGTTTTACAGACTTGATTTATTTGTGCTTTGAATGAGAGCTCTTGGTCAAATAAGACTCCAAGGTTTCTTACAGTGGAGCTGGAGGCTACACTGACGTTGTCCAGTGTGACTATCTGCTCAGAAGCATCTCGTAGATGATTAGGGCCTAGTACGATGACCTCGGTTTTTTCATGGTTAAGAAGCAGATAATTAAGTGTCATCCAGGTTTTTATATCCTTCACACAAGCACCAAGTCTGTCTGCTTGATCGAGTTTCATTGATAGATACAGCTGTGTGTGTCATCTGCATAGCAGTGGAAGTTAATGCTATGCTTTCTGATGATGTTACCTAACGGCAGCATATAAAGAGTAAACAGAATTGGACCGAGAACTGAACCCTGTGGCACACCGTAGGTTACTTTGGAACAGGGTGAGGAGCTTTGGTTTACATTAACAAACTGGTACCTATCTGATAGGTAGGATTTAAAGCTGCTGAGGGCTGTCCCTCTGACACCTACATCAGATTCTAACCTCTGCAGTAGAATGTTGTGGTCGATGGTGTCGAACGCTGCACTGAGGTCCAATAGAACCAGGATTGAGACTTGTCCATCATCATCAGCAGCTAGTGCAGTTTCAGTGCTGTGGTGGGCTCTGAACCCTGACTGGAAAACTTTGAATAAGTTATCGTCCTGTAGATGGCGACAAAGCTGTTTAACTACAACTCTTTCAAGGATTTTAGAGACAAAGGGTTGATTTGAAATAGGTCTGTAGTTTATCAACTGGTCAGGATCAAGATTAGGTTTTTTCAGAAGCGATTTAATGACTGCATGTTTGAAGGACTGTGGAACATAACCACTTTTTAGTGAAGTATTTTATTATATATTAAGAATAGAATCTATAATTAGGGGGAGAATGTCTTTGAGGAGTCTGCTTGGAATCGGGTATAGAATACAAGTTGACGTTTTAGAGGACATAATGGCTCTCTGCTTGATCAACAGCAGTGAACCTTTCTAGTGTTACTGATGCATTTATATGGGAAACTAGTTTTACAGCTTGGGCTTGTTCAGGGCTAATAGTGGGAGTAGTTTCATCTAATTTATCCCTGATTGTTTATATTTTATTGTTAAAAAATAGAAGAAAATCATTAGAGCTGAGAGTAGCTGGGATTGAGGGCTCTACTGCGCTGTGACAGTTTGTTAGCCTGGCTACAGTGCTGAAAAGAAATCTAGTGTTATTTTTGTTGACTTCTATTAAATTTGAATAGTATCTGGTTTGGGCCTTACGCAGAGCCTGCTTATAGGACAGTAGGCAGATTTTCCATGCTTATAGGGATTCCTCCGTGTGGGAGCGACGAAATGGTCTTTCTAATTTTCTAACTCTTTGTTTATGTGAACGCAGCAGTTCTTCATTGTACCATGGGGAGGCACATTTTGGCCTAATGACCTTCTGCTTTAGCGGAGCTGCAACATGAAGAGCGGACTTCAGAGAATTCATGGTCAAGTCGACAAATTGATCACTTACACTGGGACTAAGGCTGTTCTCGGCAGGATTACATGACATGTCGCTGAATATTGGCTCTATTATTTCTTTGAACTTTGAGATAGATTTTTCCGATATTGTCCTATTCATTATGACTTTATTCTGTGGGGTTGGATAATCTTTAAGAACAAACTGAAAGGTAATTAGGAAATGATCTGACAGTATAGGGTTTTGAGGGAAGACAATGAGGTCACTCATCTCTATTCCATAGGTTAGAACAAGATCTAGAGTGTGCTTGTGACTGTGAGTTGGTTTTTATTTACATTTTGAGCAAAACCAATGCTATCTAACAGGGCGTTGAAAGAATTACTGAGAGAGTTATCGTTCACGTTCATGTGGATATTGAAAACTCCAACTATCACTATTTTATCCCAGTCTAACACCAAGTTTGATTTAACATCTGAGAACTCTGTTAAAAACTCTGTATAGGGACCAGGAAGTCGGTAGAGAACCACGAACAGGACTCCTTTTTGGTTTTCTCCAATTTGGACATGTGATTGATCGCATGAGGCTTTCAAATAAGCGAAATGCATTGTTAATTTTAGAACTCAACAGTAGGCTTGAATGTGAGATCACTGCCACACCACCACCTCAGCCTGTGCTCCTGGCGGTCTGAAAGTTAACATGAGTGGGTGGGGTGGACTAATTTAGTCTGACATAATCATCTTGTTGAAGCCAAGTTTCAGTTAGAGCTAGAAGATCTATGTTACAATCACAAATTAATTCATTAACTAAAAGTGATTTAGAGGAGATTGACCCAATGTTTAGCAGTCCACATTTTACATACTTGTTTATTTGTATCATTTGTGAGTGTTATTTTTATTGTTATTTGGTCTGACGCCTGAACTAGCTTTTCTGATGTTTGACTTTTTGACATTATTTGCACGAGGGACACACACAGTCTCTATCTGCCTTGAGTCTGAACACTTAATTTGTGACAGAGCGGGCGAGAGCTCAGCGACAGAGGAGCGTCTTACACTGCTGCTCGGCAGCACTTTAGACGACCAAGGCTATCGGTCAAATTCCGAACTAAAAGGGATGTACCCTCCGAAGTCGGATGGATGCCATCCCTGCGTATGAGCCCGGGCTTTCCCCAAAACGCACTCCAATTTTCAACAAACACTACATTGTTTTGAGGGCACCAAGTAGATAACCAGCAATTGAATGCCAAACAGTGGCTGTACAGTTCAGCATTGATCCGATTGGGCAGGGGACCAGAAAATATTATGGTATCTGACATCGTCAGATACCGTAATAATGGTCTGCCTCCTGGCAATCAAAATTTATCCAAACATTAGCCTTTCCCTGTGAATAATGAAAATTTTGGTTATGAAAAAACGGTAGACATTCTTCCAACAGAATTGTGTCTTTGTGGTACTCCATTGTGATGAAAGTTCTAATCTGTATACCATAATACATATTTCAGTCAGAGGGTTGTGGTGATCATTGCTTTGTTTAATTTATTGGTTATAATAACTCCTTATTTGTAAATAAAGTCTAGTTTCTCCAAGCTAAAGGATTCTTTCAACATATCAAAGCTTTCTTTTACAACTTGGTAAAAACTGTTATACATTTGGTTATCCAGACCTTAAATCTCAGATCCATGCTGTTAGGTGAAAAACTTTGATCATAAGACAACACGTTTAAGATTTTAACATCTTTGTTTAGTTTGTATGTTTCACTTTCAATATTTTTCAATTGAGCGTCTTATTCTGGGTCACACCAGTACAGTGCTGATTTGAACTGAAATAAAGTAATTTTCAAAATATACCCCACCCTCCTTTTTCGTATGACAGTTGTAGGGTTTTAGGATAGGTTAAACTTTATTGTTCCTGAAAGGAAATTAATCTTGAGCTCACAGTTCTGCCGGTCACATTCCACACTACAATCAGACACACACTGATTTCTGTGTCTGATTGTTTTTCTTTTTAATTTTTTTTGCCTAACCGTACAAATCTTGAGATGGATTTATTCATCCAACAGCTGGTTGGAGATGGAAATAGATTGATTGAGAAATTTGGTAAAACATTCATTTTTATAGTAGAAAAAGATTCAGTTGTGGTCATCTGGACTCTGTTTTAGAAAAAACAAAACGTTTCGACTCTCATCCAAGAGTCATTCATGCACGCTCTTATAACAAATATATGTATGCTATATGACAGAGCTTGTAAACTTGTGAAACCAGAGGTGAACAGTCAAAGAGTTGTTATAATAGTAGCACTCCTGACAAAGTAGACAACTGGACCTAGACTTGCCTGGCTCACGTATTCTATTGAGCCATAAACTCTGTTGTCATCTGTATTTACACCCATCACAAATAGCAGCAAAATAGTGATAAATAATCCAACCATTTAAGTAGTAGTAGTAACAGTGTTACTAATGGCGTTATTTTTTGTCAGTTATGACTAATCTAACTAATTACTCTTTCCTCTCTGAGAAATGCAGTTGGGAGGCTCGAAAAGTTACATAGATACATTTTTGTATACATTTTGCTTCCATACTCTGTTGTGATGTTGTTCTCCACGACTCCGTAAAACTGATCAAGTTTGCCGACGACACCACCCTCATCGGGCTCATCTCGGGCGGGGGGTGAGTCTGTCTACAGGAGGGAGGTGGACCGGCTGGTGTTCTGGTGCAGCGGTAACAACGTGGAGTTCAACGCCCAGAAGACAGTGGAGATGATCGTGGACTTCAGGAAAGTCACAGCCCCCCAGCCCCCCCTCACCATGACAGACTCCCCCATCACCACCGTTGGAACTTCCTTCGCTTCCTCGGCACCACCATCACCCAGGACCTACAACATCTGGAGCTCCTTCAATCCAGCTCCCTCACTCAAGAAGGCCCTAGCAGAGATGTACTTCCCTGCGACCAGCTTAGGGAAAGCCAAGCTGCCCTATTTTAAGTCATATTAGCCAGTGCAGATGATGGTACAGTTTTTCTCACGGCCATCATTGAGTCCATCCTCAACCTCCTCCATCACCGTGTGCTACGCAGAGCCACACCAGGGACAGACAGAGACTACAGCGCATTGTGTTCGTGCTGAGAAAGGTGATCGGACTGCAGACTTCCATCTCCTGCAGGACCTGTACGTTCTCTCAGGGCTCTGAGACGCAGCAAGTCGGATCACGCCAACTGACCCCCTTCTCAACCCTGGCCTATGGATCCTATTTGAACCACTCCCCTCAGGCAGGAGGCTACGGTCCATCCGGACCAGAACCTCCCGCCACTAGAATAGTTTCTTTCCCTCTGCCGTTGGACTCATGAACACTTCTAAACACCTGCCACTTTAACTGCAACTATTCATTATTCGTGAATTTTGTTCATTGGCAATAAACCCTTTCTGATTCTGATTCTGATTCTGATTCTGAAACTGTAGAATAACAAAAGCATGACAGAGCTTTCTTTCTTGTAGGGCGAAAATCAAATGAAAACATGCATTCACTGTTGATTGTTATGTATTGGCCTCATAAAAGCAGACTACGTTTTAGATATTCTTCTTTAATATTCATCGCTGTCAATGAGGGGAATTTTTTTCACACAGCTGCTTATCTCATAGGGGCAGTTTACTTTGAGTTCAGTGTTAGGAATATTAATATACTAAAAGGATTTTCTGAGGGGATGTTGTGGTCAATTTAAACTCCATCTCCCCATATATATAGTAGCTCAATAGTTTCAGTTTTATACTGGTAAAGTGTTTGTGAAGTGAATCTTTTTTTAGCCCAGGGCATCTCCCAAAATAGCTCGATCCTACTCCATGGTGTGAACATGAACAGTGTTGGGTAGCGTTACTTTTAAAAGAGACTTGTTACGTTAGCTCGTTACTGCCCTGGAAAACTAATGCGTTATGTTACTGCGCTACTGTGTTATAAAAGTAATGCGTTAGAGTACTCTTGCGTTACCAATGATGAACATTATTGTACAACCTATGTTGTTTGCCGACAATCCCTTTGCGTTGCTGAACTCAGTAACATAATCATTCAAGTGTAAAATAAACAAGCAAAGTAGATGTGTTTGACTGAGCTTTAATTATCTTTTATGTTGACAGATTACACACAATACAATGCCATACAATAAGCATGTGAAAGGCCTGTCCTCAAGCAGTGAAAAACATCGTTAAATTAACATTATTGGATTGGCAAAAGCACTGACGGACAATGACAAACCACGCTTGTTTTAGCTCTGTTGTTTATATAATATCAAACTCACCACATCGCTGTTACCCTACATTTACACCTCAGAGTAGATAGAGGGAAAACAAAATAACAATAAACCATCAATTACTCAGAAACAATATTTTAAACCCTGATTTGAGCAAATCTCCTTTTACTCCCACTGATTCCCTCTGTGAGAAGTTTGGCGCCCACTTCCTGGGGAAGATAAATACGATCAGATGAGACATTTTTGTCAAACTACACATTGGAGGGTTTGTCTTTCGCTAAGAAAACACTGAACAGTTTTGTCCTTGTCAATGCTGACATTCTTGATAGTTTTCTCCTCTGTCAGACCGACCCAATCCCAACTCTATTTAAGTCATTTTATGGATCTTTTATAGACGAGCTTTTAAACATAATGAATTGCTTTCTTCAGATGGGGTGATTTCTCTTGCCTTTAAAGCAGCAGTGGTGCCCTGAAGAAGAGCACATTAGATTTGAATGATTTGCACAATTACAGACCAGTATCTACCATGTTTAAGTGATTTAAGCAAAGGATTTTTCTAATAATCAAAAAAATGTGTCAGTCGGGTTTTCTGGATCATCTATTTCACAGAAATGTGCTATGAAGGCTCTTAGGGCCCTGTTGATGTTGTACATCTCCAAGCATTTAGTGATCCACCTGTGTGGCATTGAGTCATAGGCAGTACACAGTTTGGTGTGTTGGATTCTGCAGTCTTGAGCAACTGTTCTGTCAACCAGGAGTTGGTGTTTGGCTCCTCTGGTGTCTGCCAATGCCTTTCTGTGCTTTACTCATGTATTGCTCCATGTGCCAACTTATCTTAGCTGCACTGATGCCTGACATAACCTGTTGTAGAGAGACAGGATATTGACCGATAGTTGGGCGGGACTGTATCTTGGAGTGATCCTAGGATCAGGATCGTTCGCCCTTCGCTAAGCCATTCAGGATGAGTCCCATCCGTTAGCACCTTGTTCATTTGTGCTGCCAGGCTCATGGAGTGTTGTGAGTTTCTTTAGCCAGTATGCGTGAATCATGTCAGGGCCCGGTGCTGTCCAGTTTTTCATACCTGGGACTCTTTTTTGGATATCTACCGCTGTTCAGGGAGGTTGCTGTGGTCCGCTCTTAGCTCCAACAGCCGCTGTGCATCGCTGTTATGTGTTGCCTCCTTTTTCCATATACTTTTCCAGTACCTTTCTGTTCCCAGCCTTGGTGGGTCTGCTCTGCCGTTATATATAAGTGACATTATGGAGGAAGGAAAACATTATATGAAAAGTGATGGTAAAAAAAATGTCAAGTACCATTTATTGATTGAATAAATGCAAGATTTTGATTCCATACAGTGAAAGAAAATTCCATTCCAAAACTCCATTTATGGAGACACTCAGGTAGCCAACTTCCCACAAGACATTACATTGTGCACCTTTAAATGCACATTCATATAAAAATGTTCTTTTGAAACACAGGTCTGTAAATTGAGCTTCAATGGTTTTGTGACTGCAAGGGAAAGATAAGAAAATAAATGTTAGCACATTCAAATAGTCAAATAGGTTTTAGATCATGCAGCAGGATGCTTGCCGCTGCAGCAGAAGAAGTCTTTGTGGATGTTCCTCAGGCAAAGCTCGGTGAAGAAAAGGCTGGCCTGAAGAGAAAACGTCACTTCTCTCCTTCAGTGAGCAGTGAGCCACACAATGTAGCAGTGCACTCTTGCAATGTTCTGCTGGCAGGTGGCACCTATAAAGAGCACTCCCCCTACCATTCACCCTCTGACCTCTTGTGCTGGTGTTGTGGTCTTATCGTTGGTCGTGCTCGGTGCTTCATGTGAGCAGGTAACTAAAATGACAACTGCTCCTTTTGTCAGCCGTGGGGTCCGGGGAGCGCTTCAGCCACATGCTTGAGTGTGGTTGCTGTAGATTGGGTGTGCGGGTTTCGATGGTCCTGTTTAGGTAGCTGTACCTACCCGAGCAGCGGCCAGGGCTGCAACAACATCACCACTGCTGCCTTTTTCTTATGGGATTTACAAACCTTTCAAGTGTGTTTTGGTCTGAACAGTTCAGAGGAGGAAACATTGAGTAGGTTTGGTTTACTCAACGTTTCCAAATATTATGCATTATTTGTACTATTAATAGCCTTTAACCATGCTCCTGAGTGTTCTGCTGTTTCCCCTGTGACGAACAGAGTTACGGTTGTACAGTTGTACTGTTGTACTGATAGTGATTAGACGGGGGAAATTCACAGAATGAGTCTGGCGATTATTTATGGATTTAAATAACAGCAGAGAAGATTCTCAGAGCTCTCGAGGGGAGAAGATTTTCTAACCAGTATTCATCAAATTAGCGTGAATGAAGCTAAATGCTACTCCAGGTATGTTTTTGATGAGGGAACAATGTAAGCACACGGTTTAAAGCTCCAAAAAATAAATTTTGCGTAATATTTGTCCTTTCAATCATTGCTGTAAGTGAATGAGCTGTCAGAGAACCAATTTACCAACTGTGACATGTGAACTGTCTCATTGTTCTACATTCAACCATTATGAAACCATGCATTCAAACTAAAATGACAATGCAATGAAACAAATCTTAAATATTATCCACTCTTGTAATAAATATAACATAATGGGAAATTTTAGCCTGTCATCAATTACCGAACAAATTTATTATTTATTCACTCTCTTTTTCGTGAGTACACATACAGTGATTTAATTGAAATAGTTTAAATGTGATTTGTTCTACTGACAGGGAGCAAAGTTGCTGAAGTCCTTTTTTCTCAGTATACTCAGTATTGACTGTGTGACTGTAAAATAAAAATGTTGATTTTTAAATATTGAGATCTCAAGCAGTGACTATTTCATCTGAAGTTCAGCAAACATGATAAATATTTAGGCAAAATTCCAACAAGAGCCTTATAAACAAACAAAAGGCAGTGCTGTTCTCTTCTTGCATCCAATGATTGCCATCCTACTTTAGAGTATGATTCACACTGGTGGGTTCTGTATTAATCTCCTGTAATGAACCGTTGTGCTGAATGAGTTCAGAGGTTTTAAAATGGTTGCTGTAGAATGCATATATGGAATATCAACATAAACCAGCACCTAGAATAGTAGTCTGGATTAGCTATTTTCTACTATTAACGGGAATACACTGTTTATTTCTCTAGAAGGCAAGGCATAGTTTATTTGTAGAGCACAATTCGTACACAAGGCAATTCAAAGTGCTTCACACAACAGGAAAAAATGCATTAAAATCAACCAAAGACATGGCAGAAATCACAATCCTTAGTTCAAAGACATAAAAGAGAAAGAGTGCAAAGAAAAGCCATTTCAGTCATATGCAACAGGCAAAACAAAACAGTTTTTAGGTTTGATTTGAAACATTGCCAGAGTAGCGGCTGTCTCACATCCTCAGGAAGACTGTTCCAGATTTTAGCTGCATAAAACTTGAAATTGCAGATTCCCCATGTTTAGTCTGACTTCTGGGCACCAGCAGAGGCCGGTCCCTGAGGTCCCTAAGTCCAAGATGGTTATATGGGCCTAACATGTCCGAGATGTACTTTGGTGCTAGGCCATGGAGAGACTTTGTATACAAGCAGAGCTGCTTTGAAGTCTAATTCTCTGAGCCACAGGGAGCCAGTGGCAGAGGACCTGAGCACAGGACTATTGTGATCGTACTTCCTGGTTTCTTAGTCAGGACCCGAAAGCAGCGGGCGTTTTTCTGGATGTACTGCGCTGTTTTAAACAGCTCGTTTGGAAGAGGCCAGTGAGCAGGCCGTTACAGTAGTCTAATCTACTAGAGACAAACGCCAATGGATAAGTCTCTCTATTTCTATCGTACGTAGTACTTTGTAATGTTTGTTGAAAAGAGAGTTTATTATCAATACAGATGCCAAAGTATTTGTAATAGGGTACTTGTTCGATCCATAATACCATCAAGCGTAAGAATGGACACTTTTTTTTTGTCACTAGAGTGCCTTTTTAAAAACAGAATACATTTTGTTTGACTTGAATTAATAAATTGATTTTAAAATAACAACATTTTGTTGGAAAGGACTGAAAATATTTTTGAATCACTGCAGCTGCAATACCAGGATCTTAATTTCAAAGAGTGGGATTCGAACCGCCCAACCTTTGGATCAGAAGACGGGCACTCCTGCTACTAAGAAAATTCGGATTGAAAGCCATAAAAAAACAGAAACTACTTTGTTTCTATTTGTGAGGTAATCTGAAAACACTTTTTTGTGATTCGTATCGAACCCAATAGCATCCAGACGATCCAAGAATCCAAAAAAAAGGATTACAACTCTTCATGATTTTCTAAGGCAATAGCAAATATCATTTATACCAGGCATGTCCAAATAACGGCCCGGGGGCCACAATGCGGCCCTCAGACCAATTTTTATGTTGGCCCTACAGCTTCCTGCTAAGTTGGTTCAAACAATAAAAAGTAGAACTTTTTACTGGATAACTGGACAATTTCAAAGCTTTTTGATGTCATACCAACCTAATATTAATGTTCCAAGTCTTATTAAAGGTGTAGAGTCTCATCGAAACTATGTCAAATACAAAATTTTGAATGATTCACTTCATTTGTAGTTGTATGTGGCCCTCTGCTCCGTATACGTTTCAAAATGCGGCCCTCGGTGAAAAAAGTTTGGACACCCCTGATTTATACCCTTGGCGGCAGCTGTGATAGTACTATGCCCTAGTCTAATGCAGGACAGGTTGTTGTTTAAAATAGAATATTTAGTTTAAAAAGCACATACTTAGTTACTTTTTTGCTTCTCCAAGAATTTTGCTTGGCAGGATAGTTTTGAGATTGGACGAAAAGTATTAAAATATGTTTTCTTGCCTCCTTAATGCAAAGGGAGAACAAAAGCAGTTTTCTATAAGAGAATACTTTCAGTTTGAATTGTGAGATTAAAAACACGAGTTAAACAATTTACTATTAGTGGAGCTAATAACAATAGTAACCTAGGTTCGAGGGTGACCTGAACCTCACAAAATAACAATGCATTTATCACAGTAGTATCAATAACAGGGACATTTAACAAGAGGACTTTTTAAACATTTGTGACGTTGCGATATTTATTGCGCTTTTGACCAAACTGCTGCCAATCAGCTGCTGATTTGGTCACCTTGACCTCTGCCCAGGTGTCCTCAAGCTCTCGAGATAATGCTGCGATGTCTGGACAAAGCCACCGATTATTCTTATTTTTGATGACTTTTTTAAGAGGGGCATGTTTATCAGTAATGTTATTAAATGTTTTAATTAAAAAGTCCAAGGCTGTGTTGGGTTCTGGAATACTAGTGGTAAAACCATTGTCCCTATAGTACAGATCAGACAGAAACTCTTGCTAATTAATGTTATCGGACTTACTCATTCAGCCTGTATTTCAGGTTAAAACCTCACAATTGTGAACAGTCTCCTGGGCCCACCACTCTCTGTGCAGAAAGTGTTAATGTGGCTGAGAGCGTGCACGGAAGCTGGGATTGCGCACCTGTGCCGGGAGCGTACACATGGTCATCTATGCTCTGTTGGTGCTGGAGTAATAGTGACCAGTGTGTCCTGACATTCTTTTCTGTTCCACGTCAGTGAACACATACACGATCACATCACAGGGAGCTGCACGCCGCCACAGGGCGCTGACCAAACCAGCGGCTGACAAAAAGAGGGAGAGGTTTACATTTAAAAGCAGCCACAGTCCACAGCTCCGCAATATAGCACAGCCTGGGCACAAGTAGCATGGTGAAAAAAGCCCAGAAATCGTAATCAGTTCTGACCAGTGATGGTTCAGCGCAAATGCGAGCCTATAGCAGAGCTAGGGTAAATATTAAAAAGCTAAAGCTAAAGACATTTGATCATGCAGAAAATACAGAAGAATCCCATCAAAACCTGACTCCGATTGTCACTAAGCCAACTAATGAAAAGACTGCTAGCATGTAGTGAGGATGTTACCACACTTTATAGCCTGCTATTTACTAACTTTGATTGTCACCACAATTGATCAGCTGAACCACGACACAGTGTAAATGTGAGCCGGGTTATGATATATATATATATGTGGGTATTATGACAGTCAAACATCTTTTAGAAATAATAATAATCATGACATAGTCTTTAGGCTTCAAAAGGGTGTCCTTGGCAGTGGGACTAATGTTTCCAGAGCCAAGCTGTTCTCTTGGTGCATGGCAGACCAGGTGGCAGGAGAGAGTGGCTTTGGTGTATTTGCTTTACAAAGCCCAACAACGGAGGCAATCGGTTCGGCGGCTTGTCTGGGTCCACCAGATACTTCAAGGGATATCTGAGTTTGGGGAATTTCATCATTTGCTCATTTCAAAATGTAACCTTTTGTGTGCTTATTTTGCCAATGCATTGAAGCCAGTAACTCAGACCACCATCTCTCACCAGGTAAGCTAACATTTTAAACTGTTTGTATGTCTGGACTATGAATGACTAATCTGTGAATTTGCTTTGCTCTAAGTTTAGCTTTGTAGCCAATATTTACATGTAGATAATAGTGTTGTAGTAGGATTAAAAGATTTTATGTCATTAGTGACAGCTGGGTCTTTTCCGAGTCCTGTTTGAGTCTTCTCCGATTCATGCCCCAGTCCTTTCCCAGTTCTGTCCCAGTCCTGTCCCAGGCCTGTCCCAGTCCTGTCTCAGGCCTGTCCCAGTCCTGTCCCAGTCCTGCCTGAGTCCTGTCTGCACAGTAGAAACATGGGCTCAGTGGAATTCTCTTGTCTCATGGTAAATTCACACATAGTATACAGTAAAACATTCTTTGTGACTGTGACCTGGACCTCCAGCCTCTCACCTGCTGCGTGGACATTACTGCTGATGAAGACTCTCCACAGGCACATGAGGGGGGGTTGCATCTCATCTATGCTCTCAGAGCAACTTTCTGCACTTAAATTCAAGCTCCTGCTCAGTCTGAGCTCAGAGCTCTTTCTGGGTTTTATTTTCTGTATAGACTCACAAACTCTCAAATGAGTATCACTGATACTCATTTGTTTCTTAAGTCTGATCAATTGTTTATAGATTTGGGCAAAAACAGTATTGTTAGACTAACTGGTGATTTACAAAAATAAAGATATTTATGTAATTAATGTTGTTTTTTCTTTACTGACTGTATAATATTGATGGACAGCCCTCCCACTAACCTGGCAGAGGGCAGCAGATTGGGAGCGAGGGGAGTGAGGGGGGTAACTGACGTTACACAGTTGTCGCCGCCCGCTCATCTCCCGCACATGCCCTATGGCAGGCACACATCGGGTACACACGTCTCCAATTTCTTGTTTTGGGTTCTACTGCTCGGCCTCAACAACTGCTGAACTTGACCATGGCAAGAACATTTAATATTTGCCTTGATTAGTTTGTTGTTAATGTGAATTTATATTTAGTATATTGTTTTTTTTTTGCTTTATAAAAAAAAGTTTTAGATTAAAATAAATAGCAAACGTCAGATGCAGTGCTGGTATTTTGGACTGTTTTAGAGTCACCATTAGCAGCGTTAGCTTGCCCCTAGCAATTTGGGAACTTAAGAACTTTATTCAGCTTGGCCATAGCAGAGGCAGCTGTCATTTACAAGCAGGCACATTTTTAAAGCAGGGGGCTGCAAACGTATTGCCTCCGTGAACTTCTTTCACTAGAACAAAACAACCGTGAGCTAGTCGTACTCAAGCAGCGACTCCCCTCGGCTCGGCGCACCTCCTCTGCTCCCAATGAGCGCACAGCCTGCCCCATTCAAACCCTCAGGCAGTTCAGCTTCAGACTGTACAGCAACCCACCAACTCCCCTTCTCCTCCTCTGTATCCTTTAATTCATTCTATTCATCCTCTCTACCTTCTCCCCACTTCTACCACCACCGGTCTCTAGGCCCCAGGGGGAGACATCTAATTAATTCTATTATGGAGCGCCCATAATCACAATGTCTTCCGCCGGGGTCTGAGCGCCAAATAACAACGTAATAAAACTTGCTAAACTGTTCTTCCCGTGTTTGTCTGAGTCTCTCCAGGGTGAAATGTCTTTTGTATTTATCTCAATATATAATAAAAACAAATGAGTGTATTTATTATATATAGCTTTTCCACATTCAAAACACTCAAAAGGACATGGTTCAACATTCAAGTTATTTGTTTTTTGGCAGAGGCACAACAAGTGGGTCTGGGTGTAAATGGCAAGAAAACTTTGAAGTGATTTTTTGCATTCTGTTGAATTTTAGATATACTATTGCAGCAGGTAACTTCCACTTCACTTACCTTCATGATATGATTTTATTTCATTTTGAGACACTAGCAGATCAAGGTTACAGTGGGGCCAATAAATATGGGCAACTTAAAAATGTGCAAGTTCACCCATTTAAAAAGATAAGAGAGGTTTATAATTTTCGTCATAGGTACACATTAAGCGTGAGAGACAGAATGTAAAAAAAAAAAAAAAATCCAGGAAATCACGTTGCATTTATATTAAACAATTTATTGTTATGTGAAATATGAGGTTGCCAATAAGTATTGGGCAGCCAGCAAAAGTTACTTTTAATACGTTGTAATGTAGCCTTGGTTGCAGCTTAATGTCAGAGGTCAAACGGTTCCTGTAGTTCTTGACCTAGGTCCACGAAACACTTTAGTTGGTATTTTGGCCCACTCCTCTGCACAGATCTTCTCTTGAGAGCTGTGAGATATTGAGTGGTGCGCTTGGCAACACAGAGTTCAAACTCCCTCCCCAGGATTTCGATTGGGTCTAGGTCTGGAGAACTGGCTGGGCCACTCCAGAAACCTTGATATCCTTTTTACAGAGCCACTCCTTGATTTGGATTCTCCGCAATCCTCCTCTGGAATCGTTCCAGATGTACTTCAGCAAATTATCAGATGGGCCTTTACCATGATTTTTGTGTCAGTAAGGGGAACCTTTCAGGCAATGCAGGATGTTCTCCTCATCGAACGTAGTGTGTTACTTATTGTCATCTTATGTGACAGTGTATGTGTGCCCAGCTAGTCTTCAAAATCATTGACCAAGTTCCCGCCATGGAGTTAGGCATGATTCCTTACTGTACTCAGGATCATTAAAGACCCGCACGAGTGAGATCTTCGGCATTCAGCCCCACTCGCGGGGAGCATTGTCAGTGATGTTCCATAGCCTTATCCTGCTATTTCTAATAATGTGTTCCAACTGTCTGATACTTTGTGGTCATGGTCATGGTGAAGCCACTGGAGTCTGACAGATTTAGAAGCGTGTGTGAGCAGGTGTCTCTTATGCATCTAAATCATGTTCAAACAGTGGTGCCATATCATACTGACGCAAACGAGTGGAGGCCGGAATAACTTCTTAAAAAGCAAGTGAATGGTCTGGGAGGGACAGAACAGTGTTTGTTTTCTAGCTGGCCAATACTATAGTTGGCCACTCATGCTTCACCAATATAAATGTTGGACTGGATTTTTTTTTTTTTACAGTTCTGTCTCTCACGCTATAATGTGTACCTATGATAGAAAGATTGCAAACCTCTCTTATCTTTCTAATATCGGCAGGGTAGAACATTTTTTAAGTTGCTCAATACTTTTTGGCCCCATTGTATGTGGCTATGTCAAGGTTCTCCTTGTTGGGTCCTGATCACTCCCGTGCATCTGCTTGTTTTTGAGATCCTTAAGTACGAAGACTCTGCCTGCTGCCAGTGCCCCATAGTAAAGAGAAAACGGAGAGAAGAGAGAAGTCGACAACTTCAAAGTGCTCAAGAGAAGTAATTGCAGAGGAAAGAGGAGAGTAAAGTTTGTGCCGGATCTTAACACGGAGAAGTAGGACCCGAGCGGGCGTAGTCTAAAGTAACAGTTAAGCATCAGTGATCAATGCAAAAATCAATAGACACGCATCGCATATCCACAATCCAGCTGCATCCAGCAGATCTAGACATGCGCTTGTCATGAAATGTTGTGGAATTAAAATGCAGAAACCCACTCTTTTATAAAATAGACTGGATTGGACGCATGGATGGCTTGAGACAGCCAATTTGGAAACTCTCTTCGGCGCAAGCTCGTCAAAATGGGGCTTGCAAGCTATATGGTTGTTTTAAATATTTTATTAAGCAGGGAAACTCTACTGTGTTAACAACAGAAATCAAATGAATCACACTGAATGATGACATCAAGATTGCATTGCTTCTACAAAACCATACCCAGGCTGTATGCCCATTTTGAATTAGAGTCTTTCCCGTCTCATATAACAGCTCTGACAATCGTTGCATGGATGATGAGTGCAGTTAAGAAGAGGATTAGTTGCAGCCTGACCAAGGTTCTTGGATCTATTGTCTGGCTGAAGGAGCCAACAGGCGGCACACATAATCGCACTCGGCTCAGCGCTCTATAACGTATACCATGTTGTTTCAGTTAGCAAATTATTGTAAATAAAGCAGAGCCAATACATTTAGGATAGCATATTCAAAGAAAGGAAAGACAATAAAAAAAAACAAGTCCTAGAAGAAAAAAGGAATGATCAAAACCTAATTATAATATATATAATATCCTTGAAGTCATTTAATTGAATGAACGAGCTCAGTTACTAGGTGCTCACTTTTGTTCTGAAGCAATTTACATTGGTATGGTTGCACAATAATAATGTCTATTAGAGAAGAAAGTATATTATATATAATATATTAATATAACTATTTTATATAGGATTTTAATATATATATAATATATATTATATAGCTTGCAGAAGAAGAGGGCAGCGCACAGGCTGTGACAGGGCGCTACAAAATGCCAAAGTTTTGATTTACAAAGAAGGTATTCCTCGAGCAGAGATCACGTAAACAATACGTCGTCTGAAGGCAGACTAGTTCTCTGACAACAACACCCCCTCTACTGTGGAGGGGCTCCCCGTGCTTCTCACCAACCACAAACGCCGAATCCCCCCCTGCTAACAGACAATCGAAAACTAGGCTGAGCAAACTCAACACCTGTGCACTCCAGTTTGATTGTGCCACCCCCGTCCCCCAACGTGTTGGCCTACCTCCGCCAACCACACATGGTCCCCCCCACATTCCCCCACCACCTCTCTAGTTTCAAGGAACATGGGGGAATGTATCAAGGCTAATGTCGGAAATCCAAACCCCCGAAAAGCTGCGGAACTTCATTAGCAATGGGCTCTCTGCCATCCTACATGTAAAGACATTCGCAAGTTGGAGAGTTAACCCCGTCTTCACAGATCATTTTTAACACATGTGTGACGCATGCCATGCCCAGCCTGCTTCCAAGTCTGCCACATTGTCCCTGTTCCCCGAAGAAGCCCCGAGATCACTAGGACTTCACAGGCTGTGGCAGCTAACTCTGATATCATGACAGTATTTGAAAACGGCTACTGCTTGCCCGCACCTCAAGTCCTTCACCTCCTCCCTGCTGACTCTACCTTGCCAGTTCGCTTAGAGAGCCAAGACAGTCTGTAGAACGACACAAAATCATACTCTGACATCCACTACATTCAATCCTGCAGCATCGGACTCCCTGGAACCTACGCCAGGATCCTGTGTTGTGGACCTTCAGTTCTCTTGGCATTCAACAACCCATCCTGCCCTGCTGCTGTTCTCTCTGTGAGGACCAAGCTACTCCGCAGCTCAATGTGGCCTCGACTCCATCGCTGCAGGTGGATACCCACTGAACCTTCCTGGAACGGATACGGAGGCAGTCGCGGTGCGGGGCCTGGGAGAATGTCTCAGCACTCGGACTATCAGCACCTGGAGGCTCCACAGGGTCGTGTACTTCTCCTCTGCTCTATTCCATGTACACAAACTGCTGCACCTCCAGCGCATGACTCCGTAAAACTCATCAAGTTTGCGGACGATACCACACCTCATCGGTGCTCATCTCGGACGGGGATTGAGTCTGTCTACAAGGAAGTGGACTGGCTGGTGTCCTGGTGCGAGCGGTACAATCTGGATTCAAGCCCAGAAGACAGTGAGATGATCGTGGACTTCAGGAAAGCCATAGCCCCCCAGCCGCCCCCTATCATGACAGACTACCCCATCACCCACGTGGACTCCCTTCACTTCCTGGACACACCAAGACACACCCAGGACCATCAAGTGGAGCCTCCATCAGCTCCCTCATCAAAAGAGGCCCGAGCAAGGATTGTACTTTCTGCGCAGCTGAGGAAAGCCAAGCTGCCAGTGCACATAGAGTGTGCCAGTTTTACACGCGGCCTCATTGAGTCCATCCTCACCTCCTCCAATCACCGTGTGGTACGCTGGAGCCACAGGCCAGGGACAAACAGCAGACTAACAGCGCATTGTGCGGCTCTGCTGAGAAGGTGATCGGCTGCAGACTTCCATCTCTGCAGGACTTTGTACGTCTCCAGGGCCCTAGGACAAGAGCAGGTCGGATCACAGCTGACCCCCTCTCACCCTGGACATGGTCTATTTGAACCACTCCCCTTCAGGCAGAAGAGCTACGGTCCATCCAGCCATCCAGGAAGGCTACGGTCGCATATATATATATATATATATATATAATATTTATATGATATATTATGTATGGCCAAGGTCTCCAAATTAGAGGTTATTTAATTATTGTAGAGGCCTATATGTCACAAAAACCTTTTAAAGACATTCCTTTTAATAATTCAAGACACTTGGTGAAACTCAAGTCACTGTTGCAGAACAAAGCAAAATATTGGATGGGCCGAGAAATGTTACTCATTCCCATGGACCAGCAACACTGCCTTCAGCAGATGCCCCCCTTTCCCCTTTGGGTCTACACCTCTGCTGAAAGAACACAGGACACGCAAATGATTCTAGGGATCTTTATTTTAGTTTGCCATAAGAACTGTTGTTTGAAATGTGTTTCAAAGGTGTGAGTTTATTGACAATGTTGCAGTATTTTTTTATGGTTACATGTTATTTTGCTGGTTAGTTAAATTGTCAAAATTAGAAAATAAGACTGACTGAGAGATAACCTTTTAAAGTCTCTCCCACTTTAAATCACACCCCCGTGGTCAGGATAAAAGACGACCGAGTCACCCTCTCTTGCTCGAACACATTGGACACAAGTCACATCAGGTCAGATACCACAGGGGCCCTTGCCCACTCAGGGGTGATCTCTCGCCTCATGCTCGGGCCACCAATTCTCCTGGACAAAAGAGAGATAACGGACAGCGTACTCCAAACAGCTCCTGAAACCCTCAACACTAAATATCGTGAAACTAGCTCTTGCTTTGGTATCATCGACACAAGACACTCCAAGGTTTGCACCTCAGTGACCTCCCGCCCCAGAGAGGAGTCCTTTGTCTCCTACATCTGCATCAGGCAATGGCGAAGCAGCCATTTTAATAGTAAAGAACACAAGTCAACAGATTTTGGACTCATCATAAATCTTCTATGCAAACCCAGCACAAAATCAGCACCAGGACAGCTCTAAGGACACAAGGACTCGTGAGGAGGCCTTAATCTACATCTAGCTCTCCTTCGGACACGCGTAAAAACCTGCATCTGAGAGTGGCTGAAACTTGTAGCGATGCATAAAGCTGAGGTTCCTAGATTCAGGTCTGGTGGCATTATTTTTCCTCTGAGGGCCATATTGGAATCCAGTGCGAGTGGCGGAGGGCCGGCCCACGATTCATTGGTGTAAAACAAATTCTTATCATTATAAGCACTTTTCTGTAAAATACTGGCTCTGAATCTATTATTTCATAATTTCATGTTATCTTTATTACAGACACAAGTGAGACACATCAGTTACAGCGCCAAGACAGTTTAAATAGAGAGAAACTAAGAGTAAAACACATATGATCCCGGGGGAGAGGCCGGATAATAAAACAGGCCGAGGGCCTGATCGGCCCCTGTGCCGCAAATTGCCCAGGTGTGCCCTAGATACGTTCTACAATTAATCAAAAACTCACTTTTCAATACAGGCATTTCTTTTAACTAAGTATGAGCCAGGAATTGCCTGTGTAACCAAATGATGTAATTCATTGCTTTACTATTATTTGTTTTATTAAACCACATAGAAATAATTTCTGGTGTATAGACCCTTTTGATTGATCTTTCAGAATTCATAAATTGTCAGCCATGAATCGAGTACGCCCCTTCACAAAATGAGACTGGGAAGGTATTAAAAATTTGCAGGAACAGCTTTCAGATGGTGCCCTTTTTTAAATATAAATATGAGCATTAACTACCTAAAATCTACACAAATCACAATGTAAGTGGAATATACATTACATCAGGGTCTCCAATTACATTTTCCAGGGGGCCAGACTACAAAATCCACAACAATTTTATGTTTTATCGCTAATAGATCCACAGACAACTCACAGTGGCACAATCCAACAACAGAAATCAACTAGGGACTTTACTTTCAGAGAAGGACTAAAACAGGACTAAACAGGTCTAAAGCAGTCTTAAAACAGGACTAAAGCAGGTCTAAAACAAACTAAAATAGCCCAAAGCAACGTCCAAATAGGTCTAAAGCAGGACTAAAGCAGGTCCATTTTAAAAAAATGTCATCCAGAACATTGGTTCAAATTATATTAAACTACGTAGTAGCCTACAGTGGCTGCCAATAAAATGCTCAATTTAGTTCATAAGAACAAACGCAACATGCAACAGTAATCCATGTTATTTGGAGTCTCTGCCTGCAGCAGTCTATTATAAAATAGCCCAGCTGAGGCATTGAAATATAAGCAACGTAATGAAATGGAACCAACGGGAAAAAGTTCCTGAAACACTAAAATGGTACAACAGATCTGCACCTGAGAAATAATGTATTTTTAGCTTTCCTTTGCCCTCCATATCCACATTAAGCTGTAAAATGATGTGTGTTTATTATATAATCCGACACATATTCACGAGAAATTAGCTTATGAATTGTAGAAGCAAAAGTGCACATGTCTTGGACAGGCCGCGGTCCAGTTTCATAACCTGACCCGTGAAGCAATCCACACAACACGCACAATGGTCTGACGTACCTTGCACTCACGCAGACCTTTACAATTCAACAACGAAGCCTGGAAAACAACGTTTGTTCCCTCGGTGTGCCACGGCGCGCAATGTTTTTCGTTGACAGAGCAGACTTTCAAATGCACACCGCCCCTTACGCAATGTTACATTTACACATGAAATCATCATGAAGCTGTTAATTTACTGTTATCACACGTTCATCGTACTTTGACAGATCAGTTGGACGGCGCGGACCTGGCCCATGGGCAGACCTATTGGAGACCCTGCTTTACATATTGGTGCTACTCTGTGTGAGGAGGAAACGAGACAAATACACTACATCATATATCGCTTTCAAAATCAGAAAAAGATTTATTGCCATTGTCAATTAACAAAATTCACAAACATGGGAACTTGTGTCAGCATTAATGTGCAATATAAAACACTGGGCTATAAATAAAAACAAACATACATAATAAAATCAAAAGGGCATGCATTAGGAAACAGCTTAAAATTACTATAGTATAAAATAAAAATAGCTTACTTTCCAGTCATTGCAGTGCTACACTACTTACCGTATTTTGCGGGCTATAAGCCGCTATTTTTGTCAGATGTTTTGAGCCATGCGGCTTATTTAGAGGCTGCGGCTTTTCTGTGGTTTTTTTCTTTCACCGCTATGGCGAACTAACCGGAATTGGAATCAAAACTACAGAAAAGTTAAGCAAAGAAGCAGATGTTGCTTTTATCGTAGCGAATAGAACACGGACGACAATTACCAACTATAAATATATTTTCAAATTCTTGCCGGCATCATTATGGAACCAAACGAAAGAAGTTCGTACGAAGCAAGTTTTAAGCTGAAGGCCATCGATCTTGCTAGGAAGCCGCGCGGATATGAGTCTCACGCAAGCTTAACATCAATAATGTACGGTGAGCACGCTGAGAGGGGACGAGCGGGACGAGCTTCATGCGATGCCAAAGTACGGAAAAGAAGTTCTCGGCCTATACAAAAGGAATATGCGGCCTATGTCATTGTTATTATCGTTTTTAAAGATAGCAAAATGCCGGCTAATAGGGGAGCGGCTAAAACCCGGAAAATACGGATAACTCTATTCTTTCTAAAAAATATCCCTAACCAGCTCTCGAATCAGATACCAGGCCAGCAGTCCAGCAACCAGAGCCAGTCTAAAGTATAGGATAATTGTACATGAGACTCATTACAACATTTTAAAGTTGAAATAATAAAATCCTTGTTTTATTCAGAAGGTGTACAGATACAGTCTCTACAGTCTGAAGCGTCCACATGGTTCAAAAGACGTCCTACTGCTAACAGCGCCAGGATCAAACAATACATGTTATTACACTAAACCATATCATTTATGAGCTCTTTGGTCGCTGTTGGTCACATTTACTTTTATTTTACTTTATTCTAATTTCTCTATACATCTATGCATATTTGTACCTTTTCTTGACACATATTGCCTTCTTGAATGTATACTGGATATAATAATGTAATGTGATTCGTACTGGCGTTCAAGACAATTAATTTACCTTATGAATCATCTAAGTTCATCTAAGATCTAAAATAGGAGGAGGAAACGTCAATTTGTAAATATGGCACCTAATAATTATTTTTTGGAGGAATTGGTTTTATTCAGTTTTATATAGATAAAAAAAAAAACAAGTATACTCAGTAAATATATTCAGTCAGATTGAGCTATCCTATGAAACCAATCAAGTTTCTGTCTCGTTTTTAAATGTTTAAGCTCTACTATTTCAGTAGATCTTATACATCATTATTTGAACCCTTTGCATTTCTTCTAGTAGTTATCACTTTAAAACAAGCTTATCCAAAAAAAAGTTGAAAAAAGTTGGACCACTCCTGCTTTAAACATTCTCAGTTTGTGTTATTCCTCTCTGCTCTTGATGCAGGCTTATTAGTAGGGCCGGCTGATGAACCGTCCTGTGCAGCCAAAATATTCAAGTCAAACTCCTTGGACTGGCGCTAGCTGTGACTAGCTGCAGCAGTAGCACATTTAGTTTGTAGCCACGAGCCTATAGCGTCACGGAGCTATATAACTTAGCTTTTGATGCCAGAGCCATAATTTCAACTGGGCTGTCAAGTTGTTTTTTGCACACGTCTAACTCTCAGTGGTGGCATTTGGTAGAATTCCTCTTTTCAGCCAGCCTCTTCCGGTTGGAGCCACAATGCAAAATGGTAGCCTGCTATTGGCTAGATCAGGGGTGTCCAAACTTTTTTCACCGGGGCCGCATTTGAAACTATAATATACTGAGCAGAGGGCCACAGACAACCGAACGATTTTGCCTTTGAATAATTTCGATGAGCCTCCAACACCTTTAATAACTACTTCCTGGGAATATTAAATTAGGTTGTAAACACATCAAAGTGTGATCTTCGATCCCCATCAGTTAAGACTTAGGCCGACAATAGTTACGACATTCCAAACCAAGCGACTCGCACATTGTGTGCAAATATGTATTACCGGCCTAGTCTTTTTGTTGTTTGGACCAACTTAGCAGGAAGCCGGAGGGCCAACCAAAATTGATCTGAGGGCCGCATTTGGCCCCCGGGCCGTAGTTTGGACATGCCTGGGCTAAATGATATAAGAGCGTGGGCCTTGCCCACTGGTTAAAATGTTTTTATAAAAAATGACATGTGATGACGTGTAAACTTTACATGGTAAAATGTATGTTACCAATACACGACTTTATCAAATGTAAGAGTAAAGGTTGCTCTAAAGAAAGGAGGAAAGGGAAGTCCTTTCTTTGAAGTGACGTTTCTTGATTTAGGTAAGGCAATGAGTTTGCATATTTCTATATATGTCAAATCTTCTTTTTCTTTTACTTTTTCTTTTTTCTCCTTGTTGTGGAGCAGTCAGAGCCACTGACCCGCAGGTTGGCGGGGTGATTCCAGCTTCTTTAGGTGAATATTGCCACTGTGTCCTTGGGCAAGACATGTACTCCTCTGCATACACTGGTGTGTGAGTGAGTGAGTGCATGTAACTCTTTTAATCTATCTCAATGGATGTTTTTACAACAACCATCAATCAACCGTAACAATTATTGTTTGATGTTCCATCCAAAATGTTATCGCCTTCAAATCCTTAGACGGAGCTCACACTATCTACTTGACCTTATCCAACCTCAAACTGAGCCTGAACAACACTGCACAGACCGCAGAAGCTGTTGTTTATCTGTTTAAAACTAAGTTTTGCCTTTTTGTTCTGCAGTGGCTCCAAATCAATAACACATTACTATTCTATATTTTCTTTTAAACTCTGTGCATCAAGGCGTGAACAACACAAATGAATATTGTGTATATGTTTTAGCACCAGAGAAATAAGTATATGAAGCAGTCATAGTGACGTTAATGTAAGCAGTTTGGATTCAATTTGAGAAAACAGTGTGTCGGGGCCTCTTCCATTTACACAATAGTTCTGATCTGCTGTTATAGATTTCTACCTAAGTGGCATTTAATAATCCCTTATTTCAAGCCGTTGAAATAACTTTTGCTGTAGTATTTCATGTATTGTAATACAGAGAATAAAATGGAACTTGCACCTAATGTTGCCTTCTGCAAAGCACCCATAAACCAGAAGGTCTAAAATCGCCCTTGCCTTGAACGTCACTGCACTTCCAGCAGATTTCCATACAGAATTTGCCAACAGACAAGCAACTATTTTTGAAAAGTAGTATTTTGTAAGGCATGGATCTTGTTTATTATTAATGAGTTGACCTTCAGTATTCATCCAAGTTTCAGTTGAATCCTCCAGTTTTTATTTTCCTTGGGACTATCATAGGTCTATAATAATGAGATATTGCTTTATATTTATTTTTTATATTAAAGTTGAATACAGGGCTACAAGAAACTGTTGCTGTCATATGCAGTAATGCAGCCAAGAAGGAAATTATTAAAGATTACGCCTAAAAAAATCTAAAGTTAAGCTTTTCATGTATGTAACATTTGTTTAAAGCACATTTTTACCACTGAGGCATTATTTGTTTTAGTAATATCATACTTTTCCTTCTATTAACACTGATAGTCTAAAATATTCTGCATTCAATGCCTGTTTCTATTCCCGAGAATATTCTAAATTGATTTTATGCAGACAACTATGCCCTCATTTCAACCTGAATATTTTCTAGCATCAAAATTGTAATATATACCTGTAGATAAAGGTATATATCTATACCTTTATCTACAGATATAGATATATACCTGTAGATGTTGAGCCCACAACACTTGAGATGTTGTGGGCTCAACATCTCAAGTGTTTGTCCAGTAAAATCTAAACCAGGCTTCTATCAAAATAAACAAAATGTGTAAACTACAATAATAAATGCCTTTAAACCAGGCTCTAATATCACTCACATCTATCTACTTTGCCAAAATCCTCTTGATTAGTCATACTTTATGATATTCTCAGGTTGATCCCACTTTATTGAAATCACTTGTCTTTTGTCTCCATTCTAGAATGTAGTTTACAATTTTAAAGGCTCTATAGGAAAGTACATTTCCTCTTGTGCATAGCCAGTCTTTTGCCAGCAGCTTATCTCCCTGTGCTGAGGATTTAATCACATGATCGAGACAACCTGTAGACACGTTCTGTCACCTCACCATCCACATTGTTCCCTGCTGCTGAGGAAACTCATTTTAGCAGATGTTCAAATCAATTTGGGTCCAATTATGACCGAAGGCAGCAATGGAAACACAATCAACAGTTGTAAATGAAGAACCAGTGGTGTAATTATTTTGACTCTGAACTGACGGGAAAAAAGCTGTCACAATTCATATTCACTCATAGGGCTATAATGACTTTTTGTTCTCAAACTGAACCTTGTGATTAGTGATGATGGAGATGACATGGCGGTGCACAAAGACATGCTTGCCCATGTGGGGATGGAGAATTGTCAATGTATTCAGGGGTTTCAGCGTCTTGGTTTATGCCACATTTTGTGGGCCTTTCCCATTCAAAAGACACAATATTTAGTTTTAAATTGTTATCATTCTGAAACCCATGGATAGAACCAGTGGTTCTCAAAATGTGGTATGCAAATGTCTTCTGGTGGTATGCAGACCTTTTCAGCTTTAGGGTTCACTTAATTGCATTAGTACATTTAGTGTGGAATGTCGGATGGCAGTCTATGTGAGCCAATGTCACAGATTGTTTAA
This sequence comes from Chaenogobius annularis, assembly GCA_015082035.1. Taxonomy (NCBI): domain Eukaryota; kingdom Metazoa; phylum Chordata; class Actinopteri; order Gobiiformes; family Gobiidae; genus Chaenogobius; species Chaenogobius annularis. Next base: position 175,539 of record BJKM01000541.1, read on the forward strand.
TGCAAGAAGAGCGGCCGTTAGAGTGACAGGCAATGTAATAACTCTGTGGAAAAGACTCCAGGCTTGCGTGACAGTGTTTTCAACTTATGTTATAGGCCTAAAATATGCACTGAATTTAAATGTATTACTTGGGGGGGGGGAAGTGTAACATTACATTCTAAAGATGTAGGAGCATAGTTCAATCTGGTATAACAGATGGCGTCTCACAAACTGATTGTAATAGGGTCGTTATTATTGTTATTATAGAATTTCTTTGGGAAATTACACATTCTGGTGACATGTTGTATATTAAAACAACCACGCTGAAAAAAGGCTGCCAGAGAAGTCATGAGAATATGCTTTGCAAATGCTCCGCCCCACTCTGCCCCCGCCCCACTCTGCCCCAGCATTTTATCAAAATTTTTGCTCTTTTTGGGGAAATGTCTTAGTTTGAACTACTGTGGCAATGGTGTGATCTTATTTAGTCCTAATCTACGCCCTCGGGACTACGGACTCATTTATAAACCATGCGTACGCTACGAAGAAATGTGCGGTCCTGCCCCCAAACTGTGACTATTGGAGGTTTCAGAGATGAATAAAAAGGCAATCTGCACTCAGATGAGAAAAGTGGGCAAGTTGGAGCAGTTTCATGTTTTGGCTTAACTGATCCACTGTTGTTGCTGGGAATGATCAAATAATTCAGGCCAAAAACAGAATTGTTGCAAATGTTTATGTTCCTGAACAGTAGAACAAACAAACAGTGCCAAACCAAAGCCGCAGCATCTCAAGCAGGCCGGTGCTAAGCAGACCATGTCCCACCTCCAGGCCAAGTTATTATGGGTTAAAAGCCCATGTAGGGTCTGCGAATTAGCTCTAGCTATAAGATACAATTTGTCTATGTTTTTGTATCTGTCCCTGTTCAAATAAGTAAGGACGTGTGTTGAATGGGATGAAAGTTATTATACATGTTCTCTGCATTAATGACAACATGGAGCTGCTCTCGTCGAAAATCCCCTGATGCAGATCTTATTACAGTAATGTGTGACCCTCAGGCCCATTGCGGTTTGACTTTATAATGAACAATTAGTGAATGAATGTGACAATTATCAATGGATTTTTATAATATGTGCTTGGAGCCCACATGAGAAATAAAGGGTCATCGTTCTGTTGGGAATGAGCCATATTCCACTCAGTTCTGTAGCTAAAGCGCATTACCAAAAAGCCACAGATACGGTATGCACACGCTAATGCTGCCAAAACAAAGAGACGGCAAAAGCAACGCAAGTCGGATTTGAGTAAGTACATTTTACAGTGGATATTTCTTACTTTTACTTCACTACATTTAGTATCTGCACTTTCTACTCCACTACATTATTTCAAGTAACTGAAAAGTAAAAGTTTTTTTTTCTTATGGTTTTAGATCTGAGGGGTATTAAAACTTTGAACAAACAAAATTAGGCTTTATAAATTACCAGGGAAATTGCTTCTGATGACCAATAATCAGAACAATTCTTTATCAAGATCAAAATTTGACGCTTTAATACTTCTCAAAATTGGTGTGAATTACTTTTTTACTCTTTAAGTGTTCATTTCAAAAGGTGTACTTTTACTAATGTACATTTGACATTGTGATATGTTTAGGGGTCTAACAAGAAGAAGCTACTGGATTAGTTGTGAAACATCTTCACTCACTAACTTTTGCCCAGTTGACAGAATTGAATTTTTTTTCGCTATGACATTTGTATTGTAATAGGATAATTAATACTGAAGAATCAAATATTCAGTCCCTTGCTGATTAGAAATATGGCAAATAATGAGTAATTATTCGTGTTACCATGAAGCTCATTGACCTTTTTATCTGAAATGTGTTCTGACTGGAGCTCCACTTCTACCATCAGTTCCTTCCACACAAGTTGTTGATTTATTTGACGATGCGGTATTTGATAGAAGCGGGTAATATGTTCTGCCTGATGAATTTGATAGGCAATAATAGAAAGTTATAATGCTTGAAGTTGAGGAGACTGTGGCGAAGTGTAAAAGTTGACAGGCAGTAAATAATTGTCAAAGGGACATAAGTTAAAAGTAATCATAACCCTCTCTCGCTGATGGAGGAATGACTCCTGGTTGGTAGTTCATCATGGATGCCTGTCACTCTGAGTTCCAAAGGAATATTGATTTATATTTTTTATGGTTTCCCAGTAGTAGTACTATTATTCAGTAGACAGTAAAAATATATATATATATATATATATATATAATTGTGATTTTCTAGCAACCATTGTGATTCAATTTGCAGTTTATGATTTAAAATTACAGTTCAGTTGACGGCACACAATTTTAAACTCATCCATGTGTGTTGATATTTGAGAGAATAAGACTGAAAACTTACTAAACTTACAACAATCGCATGCATTCACAATATGTTTGTAGAAGCTTACTGCAGTTTTAGACGCAAGCCCTGGGAGGACAAGATGGCGGTCCATTGATTCAAATGGAGCGTGCTCATTGGCGCATGTCTCCAAAAATCTCTCTCTCTCTTCCGCATGACTTCCTGGTTGTGGAGCTAGCTCTGGACCTTTCCCCATGATGCTTTGCGCGACGCGAGTAAGCACGCCGACAGCAGATAAGCAGCAGATAATCAAAGACTGAGGGCAGTCAACGTGGACTTTTGGAATATGTTGACTTGAAATGGTCTGTTTACAAAATATTTTATGATAAATTGCTATATCTATCTATAAATATAAATGTGTTATGTTGTAAATGCCAGATATTTAAGAGGATTATAGCAAGTGTTAAAATGAAAAGTAAAATTTAATTGATAACAAATTACATTTTCCCATTTAAAAGGTGCGATATCGTCGCCACATCATTTTCTTTCTTATTGTTTTTGGTTTGGATGTTTATTTTTGTTATTAGCTTTTCTCTTATTAATTTACATAATGTAATTTTGGCCAATATAAACTGATTTCTTGCCATTGTTTGCTGTGCGATTTATATCAACTGAGAAGAAATGCAAAACATATTCATCAGTTCTCTGTTACATAATGTGTCACGGTCTGCTCATCTCCACCTTTTAGCCACGCCTCCTCATCAGGCCAACTCTCCACATCTAGGACAGCTCTGCCTGCATTTCAGCCTGCTCCTGTCTCTGCGCCAGTGCCAGATTGTTCTTGTGTTATGCCTGACTTTCCAGCGGTTTTCCAGCGGCTGATTACCTGTCGCTGACCTCGTCTCTGCCCTGGATGTTTCCTCAGCCTTCTGTCTTCGACCACGAGTTTCGCCTGTTCCCTCCTGGTTAGACACCTGCTCGGCTCTGTGGCTACACAGCTCACCGCTGGACCTGCCTAGTGTTGGCTAAATGAAGCCCCATGAACCATTTGAGGCTTGAGCCAATTGTATAGATACATGAGTCGATGCCTCACATTTGCTCCACTATGCCATCTTGTGGTCAAAAAAATGTAATGCATGTATGATAGTACAGCGTCACAAACCAAATAATAACCAATTTTATTGAGGCAAATGACGCCAATACACAAAATATGCATCATCTACCCATATTTATTCCATAATAGAAGTGGTCACATGGTACAACAGCAATACCCGATCAGGCCTTGATCTCACATTCTCATGTCAGTTAACTACACAGACATCTATATTAGCCATTTTTACATTAGTATTTAACTATTACAATATTTCATTGACCAAAACATTGTGATAAGGGAAATGAAGCTTTATGTTAATTGAGACACTTCTTAATGTCAAACCATCTCCAACCCAAATAAATGATTAATTTAGAGCTTACCCAGGCACGGCCACGGATTAGGAGGCAATTCATTTGCTTCAACAACGCTTGGCTTCCTCATTCAGACAGTGCTTCATACAATCCTGATACCGCTTTATCTTAAAGCGTGTATCAGAACTTGACTTATTGATCACTGTTGCAAAATTATTCTCTATTCTGCAAAAACCCTATAATATGAGGGGATCATCACACACTGAGATAATTTGGAGCGCTTGAGTGAAGCAACACTCTAAATTAAGTAATGATGTAATCTCTACAAAACAGGACTTCTTCTTGGTCACGTGACAAGTCAACTCATTCTTTGGTAGGGTCTGTAATAATCACCTTTTTTATTTTAATAAATATTTCTTCTATAATGTAATATTCAGCTTTTCAGATATAAAATCATAAAAGCTAATTGTTTCCTATCTAGTAAGCTTTTGTAATGTAAAGAAGCATTAGGAATGTATTAACCTCTTGTTATTAATGTTACAAGAGGTACTTTGTATGTTTTACACAAGGTGCTTACGCTAAATATAATCAGCAGCTAATTTATAGTTGTGTTTTGGTTTATAGTGTATCCAGACATATTGCATTCATGTGTGATTTTGTTGTGTATGTACAAATGTGTTGGTGAGGGGACACATTGTGGGACTGGGGTATTTTTTCAGCTGTGCTAGGCACTATTCTTGAAATATACACCTGAAATGCTTAACTGAACTGTAATTCTGACTCTTTATCACTATCTAACACTGCCTGACTTTCAAAACTATCAACCTACGAAACGTCTGACCTGAACCAGTCAGGTGACCCGTGACAAAAGTGAAGCCTCGCTTTTATCGGTCACGTGTTTTTAAGCAAACTAACACAAGCCTCGTAGCAGGGCTTCATTTGACACGCCCCCTTTTACTCGGTACAAGCATCGAAGCCTCGGCTTCAAATGACCCATCCGTAGACTTGCCTGCCTGCGCGGTAATCCAACCGTGGCTGGCTTTGCCATCAGTCAGCGACTCCAGACTCTCTCCTGCTCGGATCTCGCAGAAGATCACCGTGAGCCAAGACTTTTCATCCTGTCTCTGTAAAAACTGTTGAAGACTGCTGTGACAAATAAAGGTCATTACCGACTGATAGTCCGTCTGCCTGTGCTGCTTTTGGGTCCTCACCATACCCGTGGCATAATGGAGTTATGCAATATTTAATTGTATTCAATTTTCTTTTGTGTTGTCTTTTTTTTTTGTCTTTTTTTTTTTTTTTTTTGTATCATGTCGAAGTCTCACTATATTTTGTATTATTATTCATAGGAATAATGCACATGAATAAACTTCAGTTAAAAAATAATAAAGTCTTATTAGAGCTACAACAATTAATTTGATCCGCAGTCCTTTTTAGGCAGGTAACAAAACAATACAACATACAAATAGAAAATTATTATAATACAAGGAAATATTAAATAGTAATATTATGGCTATGATTGACTGGTTTGATAGTAGCCATAGTTTGAGTTGAGTTTTAAAGCTATAATGTAGTACACTCCATTTTTAAGAGGAGGCTTCTTCTTTGTACTGTGTATTGTCATTACAGTATTTATGGCAGGATGACTTACCATACAACACCCCAAGATGACTTGCTATACAACCCCCTATAACACTGTTCACAAATTTCTTTGCTTTATTAATCCGCCCCGGCTGGTGTCAATGACGAGAAGACCACGGTCATTGTGTGGAAACTGTCCATGGAGGTCCGGCAGGTCCCGCTTCATCGCTGCGACCAGCTCTACAGCCCAACGGAACCAGGAGAGCAAGGCACTCCAACGCAGGCTTCCCTGGTCGAACCACTGTATGCTGCGAACAGCCCTAGGTCAGGCCCGATGGTCTACGCTGCCCAGCGCGGCCTCGACGGACGTAACTGTCGCCCATAATCCATACATTAAAATAAATAGGTTTCTATGCAAATACCGTATTTTCCGACTTTTAGCCGCTCCCCTATATAAGCCGCATTTGCTCTATTTTTAAAAAAACGATAATAAAACAATACATAGGCCGCACCTTTTGTATAGGCCGCAGAACTCTTTCCTTGACTTTTGGCATCGCATGAGCTCTTCTCGCTGTCCCTCCAGCGTCTCACCGTACATTCATTGATGTTAAGCTTGCGTGCAGCCGCGCGGCTTCCTAGCAAGATCGATGGCCTTCAGTTTAAAACTTGCTTTGTACGAACTTCTTCGTTTGGGTTCCATAATGATGCGGCAAGAATTTGAAAATAATTTATAGTTGGTAATTTGTCGTCCGTGTTCTATTTGCTAGCTGAATAAAAAAGCAACATCTGCTTCTTTGCTTAACTTTTCTGTAGTTTTGATTCCAATTTCGGTAGTTCGCCCCTAGCGGTGAAAGAAAAAAACCACAGAAAAGCCGCAGCCTCTAAATAAGCCGCATGGCTCAAAACATCTGACAAAAGTAGCGGCTTATAGCCCGCAAAATACGGTACTTATTAGTACATGCTAGACCTTCAGAAGACTCTCGGCCGCGAGGTCACAAAGACTTCCTCAAAGTTTAAGCTAGAACAAAATGCACAATGTCATAAGGTTGCAATATATCGTGGGTTTAATTTATTTATTTTAATGAAGAAATATAGTGTATACAGGCCTACAATACCTTTTTTCTGAAAGATGCTAAAACAGTAAACACACTATCTTATAGGCCAATCGCTAAACTTCAAATCTTCCCGCTCAACCTTTTTTTCTCTGGACTGCTCAGATTGTTCACATTGCAAGTGTCCAAAGCAATCTGCAATCAAATGCTTCAGCCGAACAGATCAGCGGGGAGGGAAATCGATTAGTCGTTACATGTAAGAATTTAACATGAAAGTATTTCTTTCCATAAACAGAATCAAAGTTACATCTGACAGCATAGTCCAGCATTTTTAAAAAGACAAGGCATGGTGCTCAAGGCTTTATACTTTTTGATTATTACAGACAGTGAAACATGATTAATTATTAAGATAAAACCATTTTATACAGATATAAATTACCTATTATTTATTTTGCTCACAAGAGCACAAAATATTCATGTAAACAGTAAAATGTATTGTATTAAAAATCTACAGAGGGAACAGTATTAAAGTACACCTATTTTTTTATTTTATTTTAGAGCGCAAAAGTAAATGTAATTCACAGATTTTGAAAGGTAAAGACTCAAAGTGTGATCTTTATGAAGAATAGTCCTGATTATCGTTATTTATAGCTCACTTTTCTGTCCTCCAAATGCAGGAGTTGGAACCCCTCAAACATTTCCACAAGTTTTAAACCATAAGAAAAATATTTTAACTTTTTAGTTCAGTTTAAAAAGAGTACAAAGTACACATGCTCTCAGATGCAGTGACATTAAAGAAAAAGCAATCCACTGCAAAATTGAATTGAGTACAGATACGTACACAGTACAGTACTTCATCAGCTCCGAGACAAATGCTGTTGTGAATTTGGCCTTTTCCAAAAATATGATTTAGTCTTTACCGTGATCAATGGAGTTAATATAAACAATTATTCATGAATTTATTTCATACTGAAATAAAGATTGAACTATACTAATAAAACAAAGAACCAAGTATAATGATAGTACATCAATAACAAAAATATATAATAAAATACTGCAGGAATGTTCACTGTCATATATGATATTGGGATATTCCCCCTCATAAAATAATTTCTACTCAAACATTACACAAATAGGTTAATTAAGTTTTCCTCTGGATGACAAAAAAAGAACTGGCACAATGGTTGCACAACACTGAGCGTGGAAGGTGGGTTCCTACCAAGAACTCAAGGCTGTGTGCTCTACATTTTGAAGAGAAGTATTTCATTGTCAAAGGTGGGCATAAGCAACTGTCATCAATAGCTATTCCTACAATTTTTCACCTTTCAAGTCTGAAGTTAAATACACAACAACCGATCCCCTCAATCAAGGTAAGGACCACACATACTCAGTCACCACAGATCTTGAGTCGACTCCGTAAGACCTCGTCAGACTGCAGTGACACACATGATGAGCCATATCCCCCAACCGATGTTTTACCAAAATATATGGAGGAAGGTCTATTCCAGGGTACTGGAGAGGAGAATCCGACCGATAGTCGAACCTCGGATTCAGGAGGAGCAGAGTGGTTTTCGTCCTGGTCGTGGAACACTGGACCAGCTCTATACTCTCCATCGGGTGCTCGAGGGTTCATGGGAGTTTGTCCAACCAGTCCACATGTTGCTTTGTGGATCTGGAGAAGGCTTTCGACCGTGTCCTTCGGGGTGTCCTTTGGGGTTCTGGGCCCTTTGCTCAGGGCTGTCGGGTCCGGTATGACCGGAGCAGGAGCCCGTGTTCGCATTGCCGGCAGTAAGTCAGACCTGTTCCCAGTGGGTGTGGGACTCCGCCAGGGTTGCCCTTTGTCACCGGTTCTGTTCATTGTTTTTATGGACAAGAATTTCTAGGGCGCAGTCAGCGGGTCAGGAGGGTGTCCGGTTTGGGGACCACAGGATCTCATCTCTGCCTGTTTGCAGACGAATGTTGTCCTGATGGCTTCCATCAAACCCGGACCTGAAACAGGCACTGGGACGGTTTGCAGCCGAGTGTGAAGCAGCTGGGATGAGGAATCAGCACCCTCCAAATCTGACGCCATGGTTCTTCAACCGGAAAAAGGTGACTTGCCCTGTCTCCGGTGAGTGGGGAGACCTTACCCCAAGTGGAGGAGTTTAAGTATCTCGCGGGTCTTGTTCACAAGGGTGAGGGAAGGATGGAACTTGAGATTGACAGGCGGATCGGTGCAGCGTACGCAGTGATGCATCGGTCTGTTTTGGTGAAGAAGGAGCTGAGTCGAAAGACAAAGCTCTCGATTTACCGGTCAATCTACGTTCACCTATGGTTATGAGCTTTGGATAATGACCGAAAGGACAAGATTGAGTTTCCTCCGTAGGGTGGCTGGGCGCTCCCTTAGAAGATGGTTGAGGATCTCAGTCACACGGGAGAGCTCGCGAGAAGAGCCACTGCTCTAGGAGGAGCCAGCTGAGGTGGCTCGGGCATCTGTTCCGGATGCTTTCTGGGTGCCTCCCTTGGGAGTTGTTTCGGGTGTGTCCCATCAGGAAGAGGCCCCGGGGAAGACCCAGGACACGCTGGAGGGACTGTCTCTCGGCTGGCCTGGGAATCCCCCGGAGGAGTTGGAGGAAGTGTCTTGGAGTCCCTGCTTAAACTGCTGCCCCCGCAACCCGGCCCCAGATAAGCGGAAGAAGATGGATGGATGGATATCGAGGAACATGACAACGCTCTTTTTCGTATTGCCTAGATCTATTAAGCACCAGTTGGTGACACAGTTATTTTTTAAGAAGCTTAAATCTTAGCAAGTCACCTCCCTCTCTGAGGTCATCAAAGAGCTGAAAGGAAAAAGCCTTATTTCCACTGGATGTGCTGAGATGATGGATCATTCCTTCAGAGTCGTCACCAAGGTGATCCTCACCAGAATGCAATTCCTCTGACTAAAGTGTCAAGTGTCAGGAATAGCAATAGAGTATTGCAATGACTCTACACTTTTATTCTGCAAAAACTATATATGTGAATGTTTTGACTTGGCCTTACCACAAGGCTATTCAACGTAATTTTCCCAAGGGCCAGATTTTTGGAGGGTCAAGACCTCTGGGCCGAAGGTGTACTACTGCAGCAACACTTTGGCTCGCACAAAATATCCCCAACACCGTTTCAATAAATTGAGTTAATACAATAAAATAACTGCTGATAGATTAGATTTTTGTGAGAAATAACATATAAAATGCTTTTCCAAGAGTACTGAACCAGAATTAAACTAAGACTAAAATAGTCCTAACCAAGTCTGAACTAATCCAGAATCAAAACCGGTCTAAAGCAGAATCAAACAAGGACTGAAGCAAGACCAAGGTCTTAAACCAGTAAACAAACAATATTTTGAAGATGTGTCATGGGCCAGATCTATCACTTGGAGGGCCTGATTTGGCCCCCTGGCCTAATGTTGAATAGCCCTGCCTTACCACATCCAGACACCATCAGGAACTGATACCAGGCTTCACAAAGGCTTCTTTCATTGCTCTGCTGGCCCATGTACAGAAAAGACAGAAGGTTGGCAAGGAGACCATTTGTGCCTTGATGCTTGATGAAATGGTTATTCGAAAGCATATTGAATATAGAACTGGGAGATTTTCATGGATATGCGAACCTTGGATGTGGCAGTTTCCTACAGCTAGAAATGCTTTGGTGGTAATGGTAGTTGCCATTCATGACTCCTGGAAGCTCCCAGTGGCATATTTATTCATAGATTCACCAACTAGTGAAGAATGTGCCAACTAAGTGAAGGAATACCTTCATCACCTGCACAGCCTTGGAGCAAGAAAAGTTTCATTAACCTTTGATGGGCCACCGTTCTATTTCTCCATGCTCAAGGCACTTGGAGCAAACTTGGACATACAATCAATGGTTCCTTCCTTTCCTCATCCTGACGATAACTCTTCTGTCCATGTAGTTTTAGGTGTCTGCCACATGATTAAGCTACCCCGTAATACACTTTCTAAAGGAGGTACACTGCAAAGCTCAATAGGAAAGATCAAGTGGAAGTATCTTGTACAGTTGAACAAGCTCCAAGAAAAAAAAGCTTTTGATGTTCTCAATAGCAGAAATCCATTTGGAAAGGGGTACAAGGCACCCATGAGAGCATCAAACAAAGAACGAACTGCAGCAATCCTTCTGGAAGCCCAGTCTGAGTATGACTACTCACTCACTATGTCGCGATGTTGATGCTGTCTCCAATTACAAAGAGGCTGCAATCAACTACATTGCATGGTTTGTTGTGAAAAAAAAACAAAAAACATCTTTGCACACCATGCACGGACGCCATAACATTGCAGACCCCCCACCATTAATTTCTTCTCCTGAAGAATCGAGGAGGATTGCAGAGGCCATCAGAGGGAATCATTGCATTTTACAGAAGGAGAGCGATGTTTCCAACGGATGTTGAAAGTAACCTCAGGCAAACTTCCACAAGGACACGGGCTGTCTGCTGCCATTGCAAATGAAGTTATACGTTACAGCAATAACAAGACTTTGTTTCAATGGCATACATCTGCTTCATTGTCTTTCACAGCATTAGATTATACAAGTCATATAACATACCACTTCACATTTTTGCCACGGTAGCTACTGGAAAACCTGCTTTACAAAGCACACATTACACAGCAAGCAATGGTTCCTTTGTAAAACTATTATTATTTTTTGACAGTAATAATTATTTGATTCCACTGAAACTTGGAGCTTGCATAAACGGAGCACACGTTGTAGGTGTGAAAACGGCTAATAAATCCCTCTGAACGAATAGGACAATAACACACTGAAACACATTAGTATTATGTGGCGCATGTACTTAGAAACAGTGGTCACTGAAAAATTTGGAGCTCGCATCAACGGAGCATAAGTTTGGATGTGACAGCATCAACACAAACTCAAAACACCACACTCAAACATTTAATGTTCTGTTTTTTTCTTATTCAAAATGTTTTTAAACATAAAAATTGCGGTTCCTGCAAATTAAAAAATATATATTCATCTGTTGTTTGTGTTAGCATTTGTTTGAAACATGTTTTTGTTCTGTCAGAAAACAAAAGCATATGTTAACGTAACAGTCGAGGAAGGTGACTATACTGTTATAGACTGTTCTTTCTCTGTACTTTAGATCCACACAGTTACTTTTTTTGGAAAATAAAGGAAATTGTTTAAAAAAAAAAAAAAAAGTGTGAGTGTTATTTTCATGTTCCATGTTTTATGTTTACCTCTGGTCCCGTGTTTGTCTTGTCCTTGTCTTGTGTTCTTACTCGTGGCCTGCACCTTGACGTGGTGAATGGGCTTTAAACTAAGACAGACCCATTCTTTTGCATGTGAAAAGCTGTATTTGCTGTGAAAGATACAAATGGTTTAGTCATTTGGGTAAATGTTAGTCCCTCCGCGGGTGAAGAGTTGCGGTCGGACCCGCTAGCCATGTTAGCCTTGTTAACGTGTAGAATTGCACCATCATCTGCACTAGCTTTCCTCAGCTGCCGCAGGAAGTACATCCTCTGCTGGGCCTTCTTGATGAGGGAGCTGATGGTGGGCTCCCACTTGAGGTCCTGGGTGTAATTCTAACCAAACAAGACTACTACAATCATCATTTGAATACTACTATAAAAATCTCTTCACTAAAATTGCGTGACTAGTGAGTCTTGTCCTCACGCCAAAGAAAAATAAACTTTCAGATGCACATTCTGAAAAAATCCTTCCCCTTCATTATCACCAATATTTTGTTGGTGATATAGGTTATACAATAATGTTAATTATTGGTAACGCAGGAGTAATCTAACGCGTTACTTTTATAACACAGTAGCGCAATAACGCAACGCGTTCCAGGGTAGTGATGTGGTAACATAACAACACTGGAAATAACTAACTCAGATATTCAAAGCGCAATTAAATGACTAAAAAGCAAAACATCTCTGGGGAGAGGCATGTTCACCTCCGAGTGGTACAAACAGCCCAAGCCTTCAGGGGGCCCTAAGCGAAATTTTCCTTGGGGGCCCCCACCACATCATCAGAATCAGTTGACAATTGCCATTGTCAGTGAACAATTCACAAACTAGGAACTTGCTTCGACACAAACAAAGCGCACCAAAATGACATGGCATCCTTTTGCCATCTTGGTTAATTTATTATCAGCACCTCACAAACTCAAATATTGATTACTCAAACCCCACAACTCAACTTGGTACTCAACTAACGTCGTCTCTACTCCTTGTATAATTAACACACGACACATAGATTTTGTTACAAATGTATTTGTGTATTCTGGTGCATTTTAATGTGGTCCAGCCGGCTAAAGTAAGGTTAAAATGTTGAGGTTATAATGCTATAAAATTATGTGATGAAACTGTGCCAGGAGAAAGTGACTAAAGCCAGTTATTAATACATTAGTATACTTAATTCCCCGCTACAATACGGTAGTATTGTACTATTGTACTATTGGTACTATTTGGCTACGAAAAATAGTTAGGGTCAAATTGTGTTCATATCAAAATAAATGTACCTAAAGTGTCAGCCTATTTGTTGAATACCAAGTTAAATATCATAATTAACTATGTACCACTTGAGGGTTACAATGTATTTGTTAATACTAATAACCAAGTGTTGTTATTAGACAATTAAAACAATCACCACTTCACATGGATGGATGGACTCATCATAACATAACACAAAGAAGGTCAAGTACGAACTGACCAAACATCAGAACTACAAATATGACAGTGATATAATTGTAAACAAACAAGTTAAAATATACATTCTCTCTTTAACTAAAATTGTAAATGTGATGATTATCCTTACTAATTTATCTTGACCTCCTCCTGACTGCTTCCTTCTTGCCAAAGTGACAAAACAAGTTACATTAAATTAAACAAATGGCATAAGCATTGATTGATTAACAATTAACACTGATAAAACTACACAGTGCAAAAATGTTATGGGATATATTCTTTTGGACATGATGACCATGTTCTGTTGTGGTTATGTCTTGCTTTAATTCTGCTCAGCACAATGAAGTTGACTTATCAGCACAGGTCTGGTGCCTTGATTGCCAGTTTGTCATTACAAATAAATGCGGTTTGTGTATTATATGTTACTGTTGTGTGCGCTGCCACGCTAGCAGCACTGCTACGCTGTTTGCGCAGCAAAAGGGCTACCACGCAAGTGGTGCACGCTGCGCTGCACTTTGCATAAATCAGGTTGCCAGATTGGGGGCCCTTTTAACACCTAGGGGCCCAAAGCGGCTGCTTAGTTCAATTATAGGCTGGGCCGGCCCTGGGTATAAAGCTCTAAACACACTTACTCCTCTGCTTGTATCAACTTTTAACTTGGCCCTTTAAAAAAGCTCAGATCCCTCAGCTCAGATTTCCATCCCCAACCGGCTGTTTGACGAGTAGAATAAAACAATCTTAAGATTTGTATGGCAAGGCAAGAAACCTTGTATCCTGTTCAAAACTCTTCAACTATCAAAAGAAAGAGGAGGTTGGGTTTATTTCAGATCAAATCAGAGCCTTGTTGTACTGGTGTGACCCAGAATATGAAGCTCAATGGAAAAATATTGAGAGTAATTGTACCGGGGATTCCTGTAAAGGCCTTACTGGCAGATGACAAACAGTTGAGTCAACTGGAGGAGCTGGAGAATTCTTGGATAAAATCTGTGCTTACAACTTGGGAAGAACTAACCAAAACATATGACCACTTCCGCCTCTGATTGGGTTGTTGATGCCCCCGCCTCCTGGGGGTGTGCAGCAGAAGTTTCTCAGCGGTCAGGGGGACGACGAGCGGGCTCCGTCACCTTGCCTTTTTTTCTCGATCCATCTTGACCCTTGTGACTATTTTAAGGATGAACTGATGGACAATGCTCAACATGAATGTAATTGTATTTATGGACAACGATGACTGTGAAATTCCACTAAGACCTGTGTTTTTATTATAGAATTTATTGTTCATAAAAACTCAGAAGAAACTAATTTATAAGTAAAGCATATTAAAAATAGCAGATATAAAAAATGTCTATTAGCTTCTGTCAACAACGAATCTGTGCACCTTTCTTTTAATGTTTTCAATATGGTCCTGGGCCCATTAATGGGTGGCGTTGTTGGTTCTCCGATTTGGTTTTAACAGCTAAAGGTAAAACACCCTGACTTGCGACAATTATGTTGGATGTTCGCAATATTTAAAACATTACATTTGGACTTGATTTGAAAATGGGACATTTGGATGGTCACATATTTCTTCATAACGCCATGTCAAACTGCTCACTATTGTACAGTATCATGCATGTTTTTGGCCTGAGCATTGAAATATATGCAATGTAATAAAATGGACAACAGGAAAAAGTTCCTGAAAGCACTAAACTGGTGACAACGGATCTGCAACTGAGAAATAATGTATTTTTATATTTCCCTCATTCACTCAGATTCACTTTCTCTGCATGTTAAGATGTAAAATGATGTGTGTTTTATTACAATCCGACGCATATTCACCAAGAGACTATGTTATGAGGGCGTGAATTTAGACAAGGTGCACATTACCTGGGACGAGACTGAGGTCCATGTCATAACCCGACCCATGGGGAAATCTGCACATTATGCACAGCTGTCTGACCTACCGTGCACTCGCGCAGGCCTTTTGTTCCAACAATGAAGCCTGGACACACTGTCCTCCGGTACCACGGCACGTAATGGCCCTCGTTAAGGAGCAGACTTCCAAACACTCGGAGCACACAGTCCTTATGCATGTTACATTTGCACCGAATCATCAGTGAAGCTGTTATTTACTGTGTCTGCAGCATCACACGTTTGTGCTTTGACAGAGCAGTGTTTCAGGAGGAGCGCATTGTACACGTATGTGTTTATACAAATGGCCTATGCACGATTTTGATTAGAGAAATGTTTATTCTTGGCTGTCCTGGCAATCACACATCACCCTGGCATTAACCATAACGTGAGACAAAAAAGATGTTAAAAAATACAAACCAGGGTATGAAATATGGAACAAATAGGCAAATAAATGTTATAGCCGCTCCAGTAGCTGTATAAACAGGTGGTCTTGTAGCGGCTTCTGCCCTGGCCCTGGCCACGGGTCATCTGCTACCGGTCCCCAGAGGCAAATGTATTATTTTTGTTTATAGTTTGTTGCTTTGTCCCTATATTCTAAAAAAAATAGTTTTACCATGAAATTATAGCGCCAATGAATAACTACTATAGAAACTGCAAACATAAGTAATAATGTATTTTAAAAGTTCTATGTACACATTTTACACTGTTATTACTAGCTCTACCCCCTTCAACTGGTCCCTGAAAAAATATCTTGTGATTGCACCGGTCCTTGTGAGGAAAAACGTTGGAGATCGCTGCTCTTGAGTATACTATATGAAAGTAGACGACCATGGTCTGACCTTCTTTCGGAGTCCGTGGTGGAAGTAAAAGCGCTTGGAATTTGATCAAAGAAGTGCTTGAATTATAGGCTGTAGCTTATGGATGAATGAGCGCTGCAGAGCTGGTTACTTGCAACCTGCATCTGATTTAATGTCAGAAAGATACTGATCTTTAACCTCTGTCCAGTAAAAGCCTTGATAAGTCATCTTCTCACGTGGCTCATGGTGCGGTGTTTGGAGTTACTAACGAGTGATGTAGAACTAAACCTAGGGACTGGGGCCTGTCCAGGGAAAGCGCTCTAAGATAAGTGTTATGACAGTGCTATAATATAATATCGTTCTATAATATCGCCCTCCTCTTCTAATAATACAAGAGTACAACTCTTGTGTATGTGATTCTCTTTTCCCTTGAGTTCATGCGCTTTCTTCGGTTCACACAGTCTATGACTTTCCCTGCGCTTCTCCTCATTATTTCAATTTATTTACCAAACATACTTTATAATTACTCCAGGGTGAAATTGGAAATATGAAACTATAATCTGCATGACAAAAAATGGACATGGCTGTGACGTATGTACTGAGGAGCGGCTAATTACCGTCTATCCACTCCATCATGTTTGTGTACTACACACGCCTAATTAACAGCTGTGATAAAGAATGGGATATTGTATGTAGTACATTTCTAAATTAACTCATACCAAACTGTTTCAGTTATAATTAGTGAAGGCAGTTATGAATATGCATTAATTATTGACCTAAGGGTCTGCTGCTGCTGTATCCTTGTATGAAACAATGTTCTGTAATTAAGTGATAAATATTAAGAATAGTTTACAATAGTGGTTGGCTGCTTTTGAGGTTAACTGGCTGGCACAATAAAAAAAAAAAAAAATCCCTTTTTAACATGATATCTTGGGTATTATTAGTATTATTTGGACCGTAGGCTTTATTAGACAGGACAGCTTTAATGGGGATGAGAGAGAAGGGAGGACATGCAGTAAACTGTCGGAGTCAGGATATGAACTCACAATAGAGCCTGGCATGTGTGCCGCCGCCTTAACCACTCGCTCATTCAGGCGTGATCCATCACAGAAAAGGTTTGAAAGGTAGGCAGGGTTTAGACAACTCAGAGCAGCATATAAATCGAGTTTTTCAGACCAGTTCCGGAGTCAAAACAACTTGATTTTTAAAACATTGTCCTGATGACTAACCTTTGAAACCTTTTCTTCAACTAATGCTGCACTCCAGTTGTCCTTGGTGGTCGTTTTTCTGAGGCCTACAAATCTCGGACTTGGAAAACCTGAGCAACATTTCATAACCACAAGTTTATCCAAGTTAGATAATCCAACATGGCTGCACGCTTATTTTTTTTAGTTTGATATCCAACTATTAAAATATTGATAGTACTTATATTTTCCCTTTAGTTACTCTCTACTGTCACTACTTTGAGCCTTTGCAGTTATAAATTCTCTGGCATACTAATGTTGCTAACATCTATAATAATAATAATAATAATAATAATTAAAGCCACGCGCAGCGATAAAGGCCCTCGCCCCCCTTGCGACCATGGGGTACAAGCCATCGCGAAGAGCACACCTCAAATCCCCTTGCCCTTACTTCAATCAACATTTTCACGACCGCACGGTTCGAGATAGAGTTATCTTCCTGTTGGCTTTTATGTTCAGTGTGATGTGCAGGATTAGTGTGCCAAATGTCAACTGTTTATGACAAAGTACATTTCTTCATCCCATTCAAAATGCCTGTAACCAAAACACATGCAAGTCAATGACTATATTTGTCAGGTTGCCATGGTAACATGTTTGCAGATAGAGGAATGCCATACTGGCTTTCAGAATGGCAAGAAGGGTGTCTGTGCTAGATTTTATTAGTGTCAAAAGTCTAGTTTCTAAACCAGACTTGGAAAGACTTATCCATGCGTTTGTCTCCAATAGATTAGACTACTGTAACGGCCTGCTCACTGGCCTCTCCAAAAAAGCTGTAAAATAGCTGCAGTACATCCAGAACGCTGCTGCTCCAGGACGATCGCATTCAGCTTCAGGCTTCAGGCTCAGAGAATAAACTTCAAAGAAGCTCTGCTTGTATACAAGTCTCTCCATGGCCTAGCACCAAAGTAAATCTCGGACATGTTAGTGTCATATGAATCATCTCTGACTCTGAGAACCTCAGGGACCGACCTCCTGCTGGTGCCAGAGTCAGGACTAAACATGGACCGACCTCCTGCTAGTGCTAGAGTTAACTATGACCACACCCGAAAACAGATCAGCTTCAAACTGATTACATTTAATTGCTCATGTGTTTAGTGTCTTGTGGACAAATTTGAGGTTTTTCGTTTTTCGAAACTGTAAGAGGAGATGTCAGAAGTACAACGAGATGCCCTTTTGTCAGCGCCGTATTTGATCCAACATGGCCGACTTCCTGTATGATTTAGGGTGGGGTCATAGTATCATTTTTTACATGTCTTCACATGAACTATTCTATGGAGCGAGCGTCATATTTTTACTGCAACTTTTTTTGGCTTCGGGCTCTCGTTGGCCCCATGTTAATAATTTTTTTAGGTGGCGCTACTGAGGCGTCTTTAAAAAAAAATTCACGGGATCTTCACTTAAAATTAGTGCTCACTGAGTTCTAATTTTCAATACCACTCACGGGCCTATTCGTCCTTGTTTACTACACAATTTTTGCATTTTTCTGCCCCCAGATACAATTTTAATAAGTCCCTCGCTGGGACGATTCTCGTCCTTCGGCTCGGGCCTAATAATGTCCGGGTTTATAAATGAGATCCACATTTTGGCTGATTTGAGCACTTTCCTTGGTTTTATTGATCATTTTGACGAAAACATACATAAACTGCAGTCTGTGAAAAACATCACTCCTTTGAAATGCCCCAGACTTTCAAAAAGAAATTCTTTGCGCAAATGGCCAAAATCACAGGGACGTATAAGAGTCAGGCTGGAATTGTGCTTTCCTTTTGAGTCTCTAGAGTTCACCTGGCTCCCCCTGTGGACTGTGATGCAGGCAGGGAGGAGACTTTTTTCCAGAGGGCTGTTACTCGACGCAAATTTTATTGCCAATACTGTCAATACTGCAAAAGTGACAGTTGTTATCACAGAGGTCACATGAATTTGGGTTTGTCGGTCATCGTTCTATAAAAGTAGAAGGATTCACATTAACATTTGCATTCACGTAACTTCTTGAAGGCTCAGCGGCCATATTGATGCAGCAGTAAATCCTGGGGAGCTGATATGACAGGTGGCCAACTTTATTTATCTCACTGCTGGAGCTTTTCCATTTGAGATTTATGAATTTGAGGGTGTGATTAGAGGCTGGGTCTGTGACATTTTTGGAACGTGGCCCAGACTGAAACCAAGCCACAGAATCTGATTATTGCAGAGGGGCACCTGGGAAAGGATTAACATTTATGTAAATGACTACACTGGACACTCGTGATACTTGCTATCTAATTTTGCTGCTAGAGAGCATTGTGACATTTTTGTATCTTGACTGCTTTTAATGTTTTAATTGATGAAGCGGATTTTAATGTTTTCATGGCCGCACCATCTTTTCAATAAAAAAAAAAAAATGGATTCACCTGACCTCTCAGATGGCTTTAAATTTTAAATCGTTTTGGATAATGTATTAATAAAATATGCTGTGAAAAAAAATCTTCCTATCTGTCTTTCATAACTGAAAGGGTCACATTCAATTTTCAGTGGAAGAGCACTTCTCACCTCCGATCCAAATGGCATTTCAGTTAAAAACTAAAGGAATGCAGTCACTTTGCATCCAAAATATATTTACCGATATATTAAAATCTGTGCCTGACTGTTCTTTAAGTAGGACAGCCTTGGAGTTTCATGCTTTGCCATTGTGTAACTGTGGGAGTTTCATCGTTTTCAAGCAATCTTATAAAATAATGCCTCAATGAGTTGAACTTGTGTACACACTTAGAGACACCACAGACACATCTGTACACAAGTGTTTACTGTGTGTGAGTGGCCCAGGTCCCCCAGACGGTTCAGTTTGGGGGTGTCTCTGAATGTTTATGTTAATGGCGAAATGTGTTTTAATGAAGAGGTCCTGGCTCGCATGGGTCCGCTATGTGAGCAGCATTACCTAAGCATTACTAATGTTTTCTTAATAAATCAACAAATTGTACACAAATTATACTTTTTCTTCATATGGCTGATCTCAGCAAGTCACAATTTTTATTTTAGTTTGAGGCGCTTCAATTTGTAATTTTGTAAATTTGTGAATGCGACCCAAGTCACCAATTTAATTAAATAAACCAGAGCTTTGTTTCATAACTTTGGAGAACAACATAAAAGAATTTAATTGATCACGATCTAAAGCCTGTCTTCTCTCCTGCTCTTCTGATGCTGTTCTGTCCTCTTTTCCCTTCTCATTCTAATAACCAAGTAAACCAACACTAAAGATGGAATGAAACAATCTGAAAAGTCATCTAGGCTATTGTAAGGTCATCTGGTGTAACACCTATCCAAGTTATCTTGGCAAGCTACAAAGTTTACAAAAGAAAGCTATTTAAACAATATGTTGGGCCAGGTTTAACAGTCCCTCTTATCCTCTTTTCTGTAAACTTTGTAAAGCTTCTGAAACTCACTGAGTGCAATGTATTTAATAACACCTGTATGATGTACAATGTCATTTTTTTGACTTAAACTTACAGACTCTGTCAGCTCATTCCTAATTCAACACACTCTCATGACTACAACAAGGGGAAAGTCTACACTGAAGGGCAAAAAAGAAGAAAAAAGAAGTTCACTAGTTTCAGTGTAGCAACCCACAGGTTTGTAATGAGCTGAACAGAAACAGTCAAGTTCCCTCATTTCTGTTCGTATTTAAAAGGAAACTGAAATTGGTGCAGATTTTCACGATAAGGAAATATAGAGAACCCCAAAACGCTGATGGCTTTTATATGATGCAAACTTTTCATTAAGTCCAGTAACCTCTTTACAACTACTTCCATTTAAGAGGAAGATGTGACATTCTGATTTTCTTTCAAAGGAACAAGAAGAAAGAAATTGTATTGTGTAAGACAGGCATGTCCAAACTAAGGCCAAATGCGGCCCTCAGACCAATTTTTAATTTAATTTTTTATTCCTGCTAAGTTGGTCCAAACAACAAAAAGTAGTATTTCTTAATGTAAAATTGGAAAAAATTCAAGCATTTTGATATATTTGATATGTTATACATTTGATATATGTTCTACCAACCTAATATTAACGTTTCAAGTCTTATTAAAGGTGTGGAAGCAAAATTAAAAATGATTTACTTCATTGTCATGTTGTCTGTGGGCCTCTGCTCCGTATAAGTTTCAAAATGCAGCACTCTGTGAAAAAAATGTGGACCCCCCTGGTGTAAGACCTGTGTGTACAGTGGCTTTCTGGTATTCGTACCCTGGAACTTTTCCACATTTCATCATGGCACGACCACACACTTAAATAAATTGTATTGGCATCTTTTATCAAAGAGCAACACAAAGCGGCACACAGTTGTATTTTTTTAATTTTTTATTAAAAACTGAAAAGAGCAGCGTGCAATAGTATTCAACCTCTTGATCTGAGTGCAACCAATTGCTGTCAGAACTTGCCTGATGTTGAAAGATTTCATATTGACCTAATGATTCAACGGAGTCCAGCTGTGTGTAATCTAATCGCAGCCCTTGACGTGTACTTGTGGCCGTCCACAGCAGCCTCACGGCTAAGAGTTTGGCCTGTAAAATTGCCGGCAGTGCTCAATTCTTTTTAGTCTAAAAATAAAATAGAAGGAATTTCATTATTTTACCTTTTCTAAAATCCTCCAAATTAAATTGTTTACATCACGGTGAACAGTGAATGGTAATCTGCTGTCGGCTTCTTTCGGCTTCTGTCGGTAGCTCCATAATAACCAGGAAGTAATGTTTGGGGCGACATGCGCCAACGAGCACACGCTCGAATGAACCGCCATCTTGTTCCACCGGGACTTGAGCAAACCCCCGGAGGACAGACTGAACTGACTAGTCACACTACTTCCCCACAAGCTAATGATGCTAATGCTAGCGCAGCTCCTCTTGGGACAGGACGGACGGGAGAAAGGACTTAACTTTACAAAAGGCGGCCCTTATGTTGGGTGACATGCAGCGTGACATGGTGTCACTGAGAGCTGAAGTCAGAGCCGCGAATTCATCAGAATTAAAGCCAAAATACTGGAGCTTAAAGCAGAAAGAGGAGGCACCACACACCTCGTTGAGGCAGAGCAGCATATCTGGGATGTTGTGGATGAGTTATGAGAGCTGAAAGCCAAGGTGGTTAATCTCTCGGTGGATAACACGAATATGTTTATTTTTATTTTTTTTCTTAATCTGGAAATCATGCATAATTTTGCTTTCTCTTCTGTACAATTGGGTGCCACTTTGTGTTGCTCTTTCACAAAATAAACTGTATCTGTTCCAGCACGCTGGATCATTGTTACACAACAGTCAGTAACGCCTTCCGCGCTCGCGCTGCTCTTGGCTTTTCAGATCCCGCCATGGTTCACCTGAACCCCACGTACAGACAGAGGCTGAAGCTCTCAAAACCTGCAGTGAGGAAATCTAAGAGGTGGACCAATGAGGCAGTGGAGGAGCTATGTGCGTGTTTGGACATTACAGACAGGGAGGTTTTCAGAGCTGCCACAGATAGTTTGAATGAGTACACGGACATGTCATACATTCGATCATACCAACACAAACCAAAGTCACTTTCAACAGTGATTCACTCCAAAACTAAGGCAGTTAAGGCAGCAGAAAGAGGCAGCGCACAGGGCTGGTGACAGAGAGCGCTACAAAGATGCAAAGTATGTAAGTAAAGAGGTCTCTCGAGCAAGATCACAGTACAATGCGCGTCTGAAGCAGCAGTTCTCTGATAACAACCCCGCCTCCGTGTGGCGGGGGCTCCGGCTTCTCACCAACCATAAGCCCCGAGCCCCCCCTGCTGCAGACAATCGAAAACTGCCCGAGCAACTTAACACCTTCTACTCCAGGTTTGACATGACCACCCCCTCCCCCACGGTGGCCACCTCCGCCAACCCAAATCTGGTCCCCCCCACCTCCCCCACCACTATTTGGGTGGAGACACCTTGTTTCGCCTTGAATGTTCCACAGCACGGCATTAAACTCATCTATCAATTACAGGTTTCCTTGAAAAACATGTATTCTAACAGTCGTAACACTCACTCACATCCGCACTGTAACTTAGCCTAGTGGCGTCACCTGGTTGTCTCCATGGAGATGGATAACTTGAATGCCATACTGTGCAACATTACAGGCAAATAACATCTTGTCTGTATTGTGACCCTCCACAAGAAATTGTACATTTTGCGGCTTTAAAACGGGATAATACATTTTCTTTCATAAAGAAACTCAAAACCATTCACCAAATTCCACTTGCCTTTTTAGTTCAGTAGTGTTTCAATAGTTTTCCGGCATGTGCAGAAGGCAACTGCCGTCTGTTCACTGACTTATATCAGAATCAATGTTATCCTGCAGAATTTTATCTCAAAATCTATAACTCCCACATCAGGGCAGAGAAGGTCTCAGATATTACTGTGTATACACTCTGGGAAGTGGTTATTAATAATTACATGTAAATGAATACTGCCTATAATAATATGCTTTCAGTGTTCCATATGTGCCAGTGTTGTGACCCTGGTGGGAGGTAGCTTTAGGAGAGCGAAAAGAGACATGCAGAATATGATTTTCAATAAACGGCAAAAGAGCACGGGGTGTCTACACACAGGAGATGGTAATTAATCAAAAAAATACTTGGAACTCTTGTTCAGAAACAATAAGCACATACCAAAGGCTAGAAAGGATATATACTGAACTTATGATGATGGGTTTGTATTGCCTTTTAAATTTACTTTTATTAGGTAAAGTGATTTAAGCAGTGCATATAGAGTTAAGCAGTGCATATAGAGTTGTAAACGATGTCCTTATTAAGAGAAACATGTATTTTACTTACAAAAAGGGGGGCCTTTTAACTGCGTTTCAGTTTTATGCAGGTAAAATTTTGAACGGTCTTCCTGAAGATGTGAGACAGGCCTCTACTCTTGCAATGTTCAAATCTAGGCTAAAAACTATTTAGTTGCTTTGTGGTTTCCTGTTGTGTGAAGCACTTTGAATTGCCATCTTGAATATCTGATCAAATCAGGCACTAAGATGGCTCGACTCACGCCCAATATAATAAGATCAAGAGTTCTAACGAAACTCCGCCTTTTACCTGGTCCCAAACTCTCACCGGCTCCCGTTATGCCAACAAAAGCCCCCCCACCTATCCCCCCCTTGCCTTTCACCTGGTATCTCTCGTAGCTAGGGTGCACTGGGTCTCAGTGTTGCCGGGATTTATAGTCATAATAGAAATCAAACCAACCTGGGGCCCTGTGTAAAAACAGCAACCCCTTCTGCTATTTCTGTAGTCACATCACAAAGACGGGAAAACAAAATGCGAGTCAGGCTGCCCAATCTAAGAAATTTGATTCATATCCCTTGCAAAAAGATAACGCTCAGTCCCACTGAAACTAGTCTGAAACATGCTGTGTCTTGATTTTATGTTTTTAACTGAAACATGGCTTGACAAAAACACAGGAAATTTTGTTCTAATATAATCTGCTACACCCAACTTTAAGTTTGAATCTGAAACAGGAGAAAACAAAAAGGGAGGTGGTGTGTGTGCTTTTGTTAGAGATTAAATAGTTACCCACAGGTGGTTCTTTGGGGTGTTTTCAACATTTGAGTACGTATCCTTTAAAACTGAGCTAAAACAGACTACACCCATTCTTTATATTGTTTACACAAGCCTTCCCAGCACTGCCAAAGTTGTATTGATGATTTTACTGAGATGCTTTCAGTTGTATGCACAGACTTTGATGGTTTGGTCGTAACAGGTGAGTTCAACGTTCATGTTGATAATATCTGTGACAGAAACGCTAAAAAGCTTCATGCTGTCCTTGAAACTTTCAGTCTAACTCACCACGTAAGTGGCCCCACCCACAGCAGAGGGCACACTCTAGATCTTCTAATTACAAAAGGGGTTAATATTTCAAACGTCAATGTGGTCGATGTTGCTCTGTCGGATCACTTCTGTGTCTTCTTTGACCTGTCTGTTTTTCCCAAACCACCAGCTGGTCCTGCAGTTGTTCAGGGGAGACACATAAATGACAGCACAGGGAAAACTGTTTATGGAAATGATAAACTTGTCATGATAAAATGTCTCATGTTCTAATGTAAATGATTTGTTGAACTCTGTTACATCTAGTGTTTTGAATGTTCTTGACACCATTGCCCCTATGAAGGCTAAAATTGTTAAAAATAAGCAGAAGGCGCCATGGGAAAATTATGATTCGGTCAGAGCACAGAAAAGGGAGTGCCGCCGGGCCGAACGTAAATGGCGCAAGTCAAAGCTCCAGGTTCAAAAGGAGATTTACAGAGATAAGTTGTACATGTACAACCTAATTTTATTTAGAACTAGGGAAGGATATTTTTCTGAAATAATTGGAAGCTGTAGTAACAACTCGCGTGTCCTGTTTGCCACAGTAACCAGATTAACAAACCCTCCAGCTCAGCTGCCGTTCGAACTCATTTCCACATCCAAGTGTAATGAGTTTGCATTATTCCTTAATGACAAAGTTAAGGGCATTAAACATGCTATAAATTCTACAATGCAAAAAATAACCCTAAAACCACCTACACACTTAGAGCTGACTCACTTTGCACCTGTAACCTGTCCCGGAGATCGTCACCAGTCTGAGTTAATCTACATGCTGCCTCGATGTCTTACCCACCAGATTTCTACAGTCTGTGCTACAACAGTTTGTTAGCACCACTCACTCACATAGTTAACATGTCGCTTCAATCTGGAACATACCCAATGTATTTGAAAACTGTGGTCATAAAGCCTCTCCTAAAGAAGAGCAGTCTTGATGCCGCAGTACTGTGTAATTACCGGCCCATCTCTAATCAGCCATTTTGGGGCAAAGTCCTTGAAAAGGTTGTTTACCAACAGCTCACTGATTTCCTCTTTATAAACAACTCATTTGATATTTTCCAGTCAGGTTTTAGACCTCATCACAGCACAGAGACTGCTCTTGTCAAGGGGACAAATGACATCCACCTGAACGCTGACGCGGGCAAAGCCTCAGTCTTAATTCTGTTGGATCTGAGTGCTGCTTTTGACACTGTCGATCATGGGATCCTCTTACAGAGACTAGAGGACTGGGTGGGCATCAATGGCACTGCCCTAAACTGGTTAAAGTCTTATCTGGAAGACCTGAAGTACTTTGTTGAAATTGGTAACTGTGTCTCAGACCAGATGCCCCTGACCTGTGGGGTGCCCCAAGGGTCAATTCTGGGACACCTTCTAATCAACCTCTACATGCTGCCGTTAGGTCAGTTGTTACGCTGCAAAAATGTGTCCTATCACAATTATGCAGACGACGCTCAGATCTATGTCACTCACTCACTGACGGCAGGTGAATATGGACCAGTGGATTCACTCTGTCATTGCTTCCAACAGATCAGTGTGTGGATGCAAAACTACTTTCTCCACTTTCTCTCAGACAAGACTGAAATCATTGTCTTTGACCCACATAACATCAGCAGCTTTTTACCATCCAAAAAACATAGCCAAAATCAAAAGTATAGTGTCTAAACCAGACTTGGAGAGACTTATCCATGACTTTGTCTCTAGTAGATTAGACTACTGTAACGGCCTGCTTACTGGCCTCTCCAAACGAGCTGTAAAGCAGCTGCAGTACATCCAGAACGCTGCTGTTCAGGTCCTGACTAGAACCAGGAAGTATGATCATATTAGTCCTGTGCTCAGGTCTCTGCACTGGCTCCCTGTGGCTCAGAGAATAGACTTTAAAGCAGCTCAGCTTGTATACAAGTCTCTCCATGGCCTAGCAGCAAAGTACATCTCGGACATGTTAGTGCCATATGAACCATCTCGGACTCTGAGGACCTCAGGGACCGACCTCCTGCTAGTGTGCAGAGTCTGGACTAAATATGGGGGATCTGCGTTTCAGTTTTATGCAGCTAAAATCTGGAACAGTCTTCCTTAGGCTGTGAGACAGGCTCTACTCTGGCATTGTTCAAATCTAAGCTAAAAACTGTTTTGTTTGGCTGTGTATATGACTGAAACGATTTTATTTGCACTCTTCTCTTTTATGTCCTAAACTACTCGGTCATGTCTTTGTGATTTTAATGCATTTTTCCTGTTGTTTGAAGCACTTTGAATTGCCTTTGTGTACGATTTGTGCTCTACAAATAAACTTGCCTTGTCTTGTGTATGGAGCGACAAGTGACTGACTTTTACACAAAAGAACATTCAACATGATACAATATCTGCACGGCATCAAATGATAGAATCAAACAGTTCATCACTGTGAGATTTACAAACAGAAAACACAAAAATGAGCTTCTGAAACAGGCAAAAAAACTGAAATGAAGATAAGTTTGTTATCTTCAGGACCACACCCCTTTCATGCCCCTTTCGGCGGCTACACTATTTAAGCATCTAGGTCACACACACATAAGCGTTTGTGACTTCATGCACATATTCCATGATGGCGGAATCGTTCCTTACCTTTCAATGCATCAGCTCCGAGCTCCGAGCTCCGTCCACGCTCCAAGGCCAGGCTCGATTCAGCAGGCCAGCGTCCTGCCATGGATCACCCTCTGCTAGTTCTGTATTCAGATCCTCCCGTGCACCCGGGTCTTCCCAGAGGCCTCGCTTATTAAGCGCGCTTTGTGCTGGCTTTGTGCTCGCTCGTCATTCCGCTCTACATTGACCGTCCACGTGGCCGGCGGCAGGTCTCCAGAAGAAAGGCATTAGTTTCAATCGCACCGTCCTTTGGATTTCTCTCTGCTCTGCCAGAAGAGCGAAGTTTCCTTCACTGTTGTCTCGTTTCTCATGCACCGGGTTGCGCGTCTATCATTTCTCCCCTAGGCACGTCTCCGGAGCACCAGGTGCCATGTGCGCCCCTCTCCTAGGCAACGAGTTGCCAGACCTGATCACTCCTTTCAAGTATTTAATTCACTTTTTTGCTAGCCCCTAGGGCTTGTAATTGTTGACCTAACAGTAGAACAAAAACAAAATTGACAAACATAGGAACTTAATGCCGAGCTAAGTTCCTATGTTTGTGAATTTTGTTCACTGACAAGGGCAATAAACCCCATTCTGATTCTGAGAAGCAGTCTCAGAGGAAATGTAAAAAATAAAATTATATATATATATATGTATGTATGTCGGCGTAATCCCTCATTCGTCCAGGAGTGTTCCATTGTAGAAAAATATTCAGTGTAGTCATCTGGACTCTGTTATAGAAAAAACAAAACGTTTCGACTTTCATCCAAGAGTCATTCTCAATCTGTAAAACAAGTCTGAGAACTTATATCAATTCAGTTCAATTCAATTTATTTTTGTAACGCCCAAAATAACAACAGTAGTTACCTCGAGGGGCTACAGTGGAAAACAAAATAAACAGTGTTCATAGGGACTTGGAAATGTCCCAGCGTCCTGTGTCCTTAGACAGATGTCCCAAGCTCCCCTGTCCTTAGATCCTCCTTCTTGGCCAGGAAAAACTACCAAACCTCTTTGGGAAAAAATAGAAACCTGTGGGAGTTCCACAGTGAAGGAGAGATCCGACGGCGGACGCGCCTCTATTTGAAGATACACGGTGGAGCAAGACCCACTCAGGAGGAGAACCAATTCTTCGAGGCCGATGAAGAACCGTTCATATGGAGTAGAGACCGTTTCTCCAGGCAGACCGTTTCTCCAGGCAGCTGAGGAGCATCTGGTTCCACAGGTCCTCGATGTGCCTGCTCCACTCCCGTCGGGGAAGTGGGAGAAAAAGAAGGAAAAGCGATGAACAAATTGCCAGTGAAATGAAATATTAAATATTGTTTGATAGAAAAGTTGTAGGAAACAGAGGATAGTGCTCAAGCTGCCATATACTTCCCCCAGTATAGTTGCTCCTAGGGTAGCATAGCTGGGAACTATCGGTTTTTATTTCTGTTCCTAACTGGCCTGACCATAAGCGATTTCAAAGAGGAACGTTTTAAGCCTGGTCTTAAATGAAGAGACTGTGTCGGCCTCTTTAACATGGACAGGAAGCCGATTCCACAACACAGGAGCTTGGTAGCTAAATGCTCTACCTCCTACTGTGCTTTTAGAGACTCTTGGGACCACCAGAAGTCCAGCATTTTGAGAGCGAAGTGCTCTGTTTGGATGATAAGGTACTATAGCCTCTTTGAGGTAGGATGGGGCCAGGTCATTTATGGCTTTGTAAGACAGGAGGAGGATTTTGAAATTGATTCTAAACTCGACAGGGAGCCAGTGAAGAGACTCGAGCACCGGCGTAATGTGCTCTTCTTCTTTTAGTTCCTGTTAGTAATCTTGCTGCTGCATTTTGAACCAGTTGAAAGCTTTTTATGGCGCTTTTAGGGCACGCTGCAAGCAGGGAGTTACAGTAGTCTAATCTAGATGTTACAAAGGCATGGACAAGTTTTTCAGCATCGCTTTTAGGCAAGATTTTCAACCAATGCATATGGACAGAGTAAGACTTTTCGGGAAACATTTAATCCAGTAAACCCAGAGGAAGAAATTGTTTCCCAAAATATTTGTTGGGTGAAGCGAGGGGCTGCAAGGGTCATGTCTATCAAACACACCAGTTTCTACTATGTACCTTTTGATAGAGAGTCTAAAGCAGTTATTAAACAATCCCAGAATTTTCACTATGTTAAATAGAGTATCACCAAGAAGCAGAGAAGGATTTTTGTATGACTTTAGTGACGGGACTCATGCATTGTCACCAAATGCATTGCAAATAATACTATACACAGACAAAATTATTACAAATTAAATATGCAACCCTTTGGGGCCCCATGCATCAGCAAATAAATTGCTCATGTTTTATTATAGTTTAGGTAATATTGATCCCCAATTTATGTCAAAATTGGCTGCGATATGCCTCCTTGCTATTGCTAAGACCAGGAATATTTCTAAGTGGCGAGTTGATGTTGTGCTCAAAAGAATTATTCAAGATTTAACACAGCTTTACAGTGGTGTGAGGATTGAGACACCAAATGGTGAAACAAAAATTTTTGATGCTTTAATCGCCATATATGGCTCAACATGAACTTGCTGGATTGAAAGAAGGGGTTGGATTTGCATATAGCAAATGCAGAAACTGTGAATGCACTTTTGCAGATATGCAAACTGTCTTTGAGGAAAATGGGTTTGTGGAAAGAACTTTAGAAAAGCACGTCCGGCAAAGTAATGAAATAGACAAATCAAACACAGACTCATTGAAAGCATCCCTCAGGACCACATATGGCATTAACAGGAGAAGCAGTCTAATCGATATTCCTGCCTTTGACCTGATTAAACAAACTCCACAGGACATAAAGCACATTGTTTTTGAAGGTGTTGCTCCAATGGAGATTAAGCTTGTATTAAAACACCTCATTCTGTCAGGAGAGTTAGAACTGGATAACTTTAACTCAGCCATTCAGAATTTTCCTTATTCGCCTATTGATATACGGGATAAACCATGTTTATTATCAAGTGAACTGAATTTGTACAACTTGTTCTGGCTCCTATTATTTCTTTACAAACTGTGTTACAGCTGAGAGGTATGCTTGAGCAATACTTCATATTCGTATCAGTTCAAACTACTTTTTCCTGAAACAGGAGCACTACATGTTACATCTTCCAAGTCAAATTCTCTCTCTTGGGCCATTAATAAGAACAATGTGCATGCGATTTGAGGCCAAGCACCACTATTTTAAGCAATGGGCTTCAAAGCTAAATTTTACCTAATGTTTGCAAATCATTAGCAAACCACAACCAGTTTCTTGAATCCTGTCAAAATGAAATTTGGTATTGAGCATCCACTTTTTGCAAATGAAAGAGATTCAGGACCTGTATCCAGCGTTGCTAATACTGAATACGTTAAGAATAAAGTTAGAGATTTTTGGGGGATGGAAGTCTTGAAATCAGTTGTCAAAGTAAAATGGTATGCACTCAATGGTAATAAGTGCATGTGTGCTAAGTCTATGATTATTGTAGATGTGGTTGATTCCTTGCATGTGTTTGGACTGATAAAGGAAATTTTTGTGATTGATTCATCTTATATTGCTTTTGAGTACCAACGCTATGAAACTTTGAATTTGGATGAAGACTTGTCTTCATAAGACGTCTTAGTTGTACATATTTAAGATTGTTAAACTAGACAAGACAAATAGTAGCAGCTAAGGCTAAAACCAAGAACAATCAATAATATCTTAATTTAAAAATGAGTTAATATATCTTGAAATCAGGGAAATTATCTAGCATGTATAAAAATAAGATTTTAAATCTTGTCAAATTTCAAAAAAATTGCAGTGTACACAGGTAAGACTAAACAGCCACTGCACAAGAGGCTTTGGCCATGTCCACACGTAGCCGGGTATCTGATAAAACGCATATATTTTTCTACGATTTGACCTGTCGTCCACACATAACCGGAGGATTATGCTCTTGAAAACAGTGCTTTTGGAAAACTCCGACCAAAGTGAAGATTTCGGAAAACTCCTGTTTTTGTATTACTGAATACACGTCACACATGCGTCCTTGTTTACGCCAGTGGACAACGTGGATCCTTGAGAAGTGTGTTACTTTTGATTGTACAAGTGTGACGCACAGAAGGAGTGCTTTACAATTGGCGATAATGCCTAATAACCTAATAGATCCATGCAAATAACTCGCGAAATCTGGCGCCAAGCTTCATGTTTTGCGGAAGTGATGACAAAAAAAG
The DNA here is from genome assembly GCA_015082035.1 of Chaenogobius annularis. Taxonomy (NCBI): domain Eukaryota; kingdom Metazoa; phylum Chordata; class Actinopteri; order Gobiiformes; family Gobiidae; genus Chaenogobius; species Chaenogobius annularis. The sequence continues at coordinate 207,124 of BJKM01000541.1, forward strand.
GCGCGCTCTCATTGGATGGATTGGGTCTAACTTTTAGGTAAACACCGTCAACTATTGGTCTGACATGTTTATGACTGCGCTCAAGAGCGCAATTATACGGGTTTGTGTGGACGGACATCTATTTAAAACGATTATGTGTGTACGCAGTACTTCTTATAAAACGAAGGACGGCGGATATTTGTTTATAAAAATACCCGCCTACGTGTGTACAGGGCCTTTATCAGCACAGAACACACGCAAAATCAGGACCACAGAGCGCAATGCATCTTCATCTTAAAGCCACAAACCACTCCTTTGAGGACAGTGAGGTGAAGATTCTAAGCAGGGAGAAGAGATGGTTTGAAAGAGGAGTAAAGTACGTAATTTTTGTTAAAAAGAGAACTCCCTCTTTAAACAGAAATGGAGGTTTAAGGTTCAACCTACCTATATAACAGCATTTTAAATCCATAGGGTGGTATCAGCCTGGCCATTCTAATGCTAATCCGGTACTCAGTGATGAGGGAGTGACAGTCAGTTTACAATAGGATTTTGAGAATGACTCTTGGATGAGAGTCGAAACGTCTTGTTTTTCTAAAACAGTGACTCCAGATGACTACAACTGAATATTTTTCTACAATGGAACACTCCTGGAAAAATGAGAGATTATACCAACTTTGTAACACCTAACTTTTCTGCTGTTTAGAGCAATGAGAGGAACGTAAAGGTTTTAGCATATAATGCCAATCAGCCAATCATTGTTTTGTGTAGAGGAAAGTCAGAGTCCAGTGTGTGAAAGCAGAATTCTGCTCCACATCTCAAGTCAGCTTTAGATTCTACGTAAATCAACTTTTAAACAAACATTAAAACTTTAAAACTATCATTAAACTATTTGATATAAAATATTATTAATTGGTAAACTGTGAAAAATAACTATGCCTATTATAAAACGCTTTATGTCTGTTATAATATAGGAACATATTTTTTAATATCAAAGTGGCAAAGGGGCAGAAACATCTTGAAAGTTCTGGACCTCTGCTTGTGGAAATTTTTCAAACTGGAATTTAATTAGTGACCCCTAGTATAGGTGGTGGCCGAGGGCAAACTAGCATATGGGGAAACCAGAAATTCACCCGGTGGGCTGATGGGTAAGTAGCAACTATTGCTTTGCTGCAGAGGAGGAGAACAGCGCAACCAGTGGACCCTGCCCTGACTAGAGGTCTGCAGTTTCCGGGATGTCCACCAGGTCCCGCGGAGCCCAGCGCTGCGTGATCTGAAGGGAGGTCAGACCTGAATCCCATTCATGCCCCGAATGACCCACGCAGAGGCGAGCACTGAGTGAGTTGACCCTTGCTCAGAGCTGTCTAATTGTAGTAGTAGGCCCACTCATTGCAGGCTCTTGCTAGAGTCACGTGATTTTGTCACATTGTGCCCGGTCACAAATTAACCCATTATAATTTTTTTCAGTTGTCTAAGACAAATAGATTGTCTTTTATGAATTTTTTTAAATCAAATTTGGAGAGGGCGCTAGAGAGCCATTTTATTAGCTAGCCACTACATTTGCATATCATTGTATTCACCTTGGAAATCTTAATAAACGCTCCAATGAAATAAAAATAAAATAATGTTTAAGAAAAGTAGATTTTTTGAATTTTTCCAAAAATTGCAATTTTGTTTAAAAATCATGATGACCATATCTGAAAGCGTATCAGCTCAAAATGTATAACCTTTCATTGCTAATGGGTTTTGTGTCTTGTGACCAAATTTGGCACCAAATAAAGTGTTTTTATTGAAAACTGTAGGAGGAGATGCCAAAAGTACGACGAGGTGCCCTTTTGTCAGCGCCGTGTTTTTGATCCAATATTGCCGACTTCCTGTATGATTTAGGGCGGGGTCATAATATCATTTTTATATGTCCTCACTGGAAAAAAAGTTTTGGAGTAAGGGTCATATTTTTAATGCGACTTTATTTGGCGTCAGGCTCCCATTGGCCCCATGATAATAAATTTTTTAGGTGGCGCCTCTGAGCCGTCTTGCAATATTTTTCCAGCCCCAAGATACAATTTAAATAAGCCCCTCGCCGGTACGATTCTCGTCCTTTGGCTCGGGCCTAATAACAAATAATATCTGTCTTTTAAACTCCCAGTCAATTTTTTCCTCCAATCTGCCCCTGGGGTTGGATTTATACATATAAATCAGTTAATCTTCTTGTAAAGGCCTACATAAATATAACACAACAGCATATGCCTTCAGAAAATGCTACATGTAAAAATTTGTCAGATGCTTTAAAACGTACGTAAACACTGACATGGTGAAAAGGTTATGACTTTTGTCACATTTGAAAAATGTTTGGTCTTTCTTTATTCTCACTATTTGTTGTGTTTGAAAAAGAAATACATTTGGTGGGATAGTCAAAGTCAACGTAGGGTTAATTCCACTTCCACAGACCGATTTGAGGGACAGATAATCACCATCTCATTAAATCTATTTCACAGTCATAATGACACTCATTAGCATATTAATGGTCTGATCCATGTCTTATCTTCCTCTCTACGTCATATTTCAAAATATGATAAATCTCTTTCAGCTTCAAATATAGAGGAAATAGAAATCAAATGGTGATTCAATGCATAGGCCACTGATGGGGACACGCTACAGTGGAAATAGACTTATGTTACGTTGTTTTTAACCCATGGGCACATAATATACCATTCTGAAACATTGCTCAGTAATGGGTGTATTAGCAGGAATGTCTTCACCAGATTGTCCCCAAACACATCCAGTATAATGCTTTTCCTTGTTTAGAATATCAAATATCTGCTCCAAAGCTTGCTAAACACAACAAATTTAAATTTTGCCCGGCGATCCATTCGGAATTAAAGCGATACGATCGGCAGTAGGCCGACTATATACGCACCGCGTTTAATCGTAAAAGGAATAGTAAAGTTGCTGCACAAATAGCCTATTCTGTCTATTCTGTCATTCAACCCACACTGCCTGGTCAAGGTGGTGGTGCCCCTCGGTGCACCCGATGCCCTGATCGTTGCACCCCTATTGTTTATTATACACAGGTGAAAATTTTCTACTCACTGACCTTAGAGGGCCTTTTTTGACTAGTGGTTTTGAATAGATAGTTAAAATAAAAATAAAAAAAGCTATGCTGCATTTGCTCTCTCTCTCTCTCACTCTCTCTCTCTTTCTTTCTCTCTCCTTTCTACAGTATAGCATAAAACACATACTTTGAAGACATACAACTACAGTAGGTGGCGGTAAATGCACCTTTTGGCTGGCAACCTCCATAAAAAGTATCACAACAGCAACAACAACAACAACAATAACAACAACAACACCACTCAAAATTGAGCTCAGATACATTGTTTTTCCACTAATTATCCTTGAAATGTCTTCTATAACTTGATTGGAGTCCACCTGTTGTAAATTCAGTTGATTGGACATGATTTGGAAAAGCACATTGTTCATATAACAATGTTTTAACAATGCATATGTAGGGGTACATATATGTTCCTAAAAGACCTTTAAAAGACATTACCTTTTTATAATTAAAAGACACTTGGTGAGACTCAAGTCACTGGTGCAGGACGAAGCAAAATACTGGATTTACCAAGGGATGTTTTCCATACCCAATGACCAGCAACACTCCCCCCCCCTTTCCCATTTGGGTCAACACCTCTGATAAAGTTGTTCTCTTTGTTCTGCTGGATTAAACCTTTCTTAATTAAAAAATCCTTAAATTACTATATTTCACATCTCAATGGACTTGATTCTTACTGTGTGATCTGTGACTGTAACTAAATCATGCTTTAGTTTAGTCTGCCTTAAGAACTGTGTTTGAAATCCGTTTATGTCACATTTACCCTTCTCACCCTGGACATGGACTATTTGAGCCACTCCCCTCAGGCAGGAGACTACCGTCCGTCCGGACCAGAACCTCCCGATGGTCACACTGACAGATCTCCAGCGTGTCTCCGTGGAGCCTGTATGGTAGAGTGGCCAGTTGGAAGCCACTACTCAGTAAAAGGCACATGGCAGCCCATCTGGAGATTGCAAAAAGGCCCATGAAGGACTCTCAGACCATAGGGAACCATATTATCTGGTCTGATGAAACAAAAAATTATACTCTTTGGCTTGAATAGCAAGCATCATGTCTGGTGGAAACCAGGCACCGCTCATCACCTGGCGAATACCATACCTACAGTGAAGCATGGTGGTGACAGCATCAGGCTGGGGATTTTTTCAGAGGCAGGAATTGGGAGACTAGTCAGGATCAACGGAAAGCTGAATGGAACAGTGTACAGAGACATCCTTGATGAAAACATGGTCCAAGAGCGCTCTGGACCTCAGACTGGGGGGAAGAAATATTCCAACAAGACAGCGACCCTAAGCACACCGCCAGGATATCAAAGGGGTGGCTACAGGACAACTCTGTGAATGTCCTTGAGTGGCCCAAACAGGGCGTTGACTTAAACCCAATTTAATATCCCTGGAGAGATCTGAAAATGGCTGAACTAGCTCTCACCATCCAACCTAATGGAGCTTGAGAGGTTCTGCCAAGAAATATCAGAGAACCGGCTCAAAAACATAGTTTAATTGTAATTGACAAGGTCAAGGTCAAGTTTAATTTTATGTAGCACATTTACAGAGACAAGCAGGAATAAAAAACACACTTGAAGTAAAACATGAGGGACAGCTCAACTTGTATTTAAAGCCATTAAAAAGAAATGAGGGAGGTTTTTAAATAATTTAGATTGGGCTAATCTAATACTAGGGGTCAGCTCCACTTGAAGAGTGGGCCAAGATCCACCGAAAATAATCTGCCACTGAGGTAAGCGCTAAACTAACACAAGGCCACCTCTTTAATACACATTTTGAGATGCGAAAGCAATATTTTGTGGTCAATCCAAAAGGATCAATAGAGCCACCATCCCTGGTTAGGCTTTTAAAGTTGTTGTAAGTAGAAAAGAAAAAACGTAGTAAAAAGCATAGATGAGACTACATAAAAACCATTACTAACATCCCAAGGCAGTTTAGCGTTCACACCGTTGATTTTCTTTAAGCCAGATTTTCAGTTTTGTGGAGAAAAGTCTGCTGTCTAACGGTGACTTAAGATCCAGCGGCAAAGAGTTCCATAAATGTGAAGCTTTCACTGAGAACTCTGACTGACCCAGAGCCATCCAGCACCTTTTCACTCTGCAGTTCCCACTTATTTTATTAGTAAATTCTTAAATTATGCATGCCATATTTGACTCTATAGACATTGCTATTATTATTATTTTATTATTCATTGTTTTATGTTGCACCTTAACGCTGAAACAAGTTCCTATGTTCGCGAACTGTGTTCATTTGACAAGGGCAATAAACATTTCCTGATTCTGATTATTCCAGCTCTTGTCCTCACACCCTCAAGTGATCTCACTTCCTTAACAAAAGTCATAGACCTGATTGCTAACCACTTTGAGGGAACGCTTTTCTGTGGTAGCTATTGAAAACTGTCTGTGTTCATCTGTGATTATCCACCCGTGGCTTATTGTCTGTTGCGTAATCTTTAAAATTGATTATTGATTAATTCATAGTTCGGTAGAAAAACCCATAAGGATGGATGGGAATTCAGGGACAATCTAGTCAAACGGAAGTAGCACTGTTCTTTCAACTGACTAGAATCACTCCTTTAGGAAAAATAATAATAACTTTTGTTTATCGCAAGTAACAGTGAGCTGATATTAAGACAGCATAAGGATTTTGAACCTGGAAGATGTTTATGATCTGAAAAGAGGAAAAAATGGCCACAAAAGCTGTAAACTATAGTTGCCCTGGGATGCAGAAAAGTACTGAGGGACTGCCCACTAGTGACAGGTAGAGACAATTTTAAATTAGCAATAGCTTACCCTATCCGGATCACACACACGGGATAAAGCTAGTCCATCATCACTGCTTTGGTCTTCAGTTGCTCATCATGACGTCACATCTGGGGAAAGCTCCTAATTAGTAAATGGTTTGCAAATTAAGTTAAAAGTGTGTGAAGGCTCGAAATGCCACATTTGTGTGTCACACGCTGCAGAAATGCTGGACGGGCCTAGACGAAAGTCCACAATGGACTTTATATGTTAATTGCATACGATCTGGACAACTTTGCTAATTTAGCCAGTTTTTTTTGTTTGTTGGCCCAATCATTTGTTTTAGTTTTTGCTAATTTCAAATTATGTCATTCTAAATATTATATATATATATATATATATATATATATATATATATATAAAATTATTATTTTTTGCAACTGCGTTGGTACACTCAACTGTTTCCACTTGCAAAAATGTCTTTAAAACATGTATAGATTAATATTTTCTCATACTCTTTTAGCTTAATCTAAAGATCTAAAGAAAGGAAAATCATAATTTTTAATATTTCTTTCACGTAGTCCAGTCCAACGTGTTCTGATAAAATTACTGCAACCGTCAAACCGCCAACCTGTGGACCAGTGTATTTAACTACTCTACCAAGGATGTTTTTTTCTGAGAGGGGGATTCAAACCGCGACCTTCAGCTCCCAGGACGAGCACTCTACAAACTGAGCTTCTGATGCACGACAGTGTGTTCTTGCCTATTTGTTTTCTATGCAAGCACAAACACAAACACACTACCATTACAAAGCTCAATAAATGCATTGAAGTTGATTTTCAACTTGAGTAAACACGTTTTGGATGTTTGCCAAATTAGAAAGTCTGAAAAATCATCTCTTATTTTTCACAGAATAAACCACTTTGGCCTTGGGCAGGGGGCAGCGTGGAATAGGTTTATCTCACTTTCCCTAATTCTTTACTCTTTTCCAATGAATATTAATGGCATAAAGCTGTCATATCTTCAGGCTAAGTGCTGATGAAATGTATTCTGAGTCTGCTCCCATAAACAGACTAAGGATACAGGCATCAGTCATGTTTATGCAGGGGATTTTATTTAAAAGATTATGGTTATAGTCATTAGTGAGATTATATTGGCCGCCATACAGCTATTGCATATGAAGCAGTTGTGAAATGCGTAGTCTTCACTGCAGGCAGTTCAAATCAATACTATAGGACAAAGCTGGCGTGGTATAATATAACACTTTGTTAACGGAACAGCTTATCATCATACTGTAAAATCCTCAGTATGGCTTAAAATATATCAATATCAATGTAAACCCTCATTTGTCAAAACGTGGTGCACGGTAGCTTGAGAAAGATTTTTCGGATGGGTCTCGAAAAGTCATAAAGACTACCTTCAAACATATGCAGGCATCAGGTCCAATTACAGAACATGTTTGGTAAAGAAAGCAACCTGTAATTGCAGATAAAAGCGGTTCCACGAAGTATTTACTCAGGGTGGCTGAATACTTTTGCACCCTGCTCTTTTGAGTTTTGTATTTTTGTTAAATCTGGTTATCATGTACAATTTTCCTATCATTTTTTTTTTTTACCATTTAACACCTTTATTTTATTGAATGAGCATTTAAATTGTCAAAAAAGTTTCAGTTAAGACACTCAGGGGCTCCACAGGGCTGTGTACTTTCTCCTCTGCTCTTCTCCCTGTACACAAACTGCTGCACCTCCAGCCACGACTCCGTAAAACTAATCAAATTTGCGGACGATACCACCCTCATCGGGCTCATCTCGGACGGGGATGAGTCTGTCTACAGGAGGGAGGTGGATCGGCTGGTGTCCTGGTACAGCGGCAACAACCTGGAGTTCAACGCCCAGAAGACAGTGGAGATGATCGTGGACTTCAGGAAAGTTACAGCTCCCCAGTCCCCCCTCGTCATGACAGACTCCCCCATCACCACCGTGGACTCCTTCCGCTTCCTGGGCACCACCATCACCCAGGACCTCAAGTGGGAGTCCTCCATCAGCTCCCTCATCAAGAAGGCCCAGCAGAGGATGTACTTCCTGCGGCAGCTGAGGAAAGCCAAGCTGCCAGCGCAGATGATGGTGCAGTTTTACACGGCCATCATTGAGTCCATCCTCACCTCCTCCATCACCGTGTGCTACGCTGGAGCCACAGCCAGGGACAAACAGAGACTACAGTGCATTGTGCGTTCTGCTGAGAAGGTGATCGGCTGCAGACTTCCATCTCTGCAGGAGCTGTACGTCTCCAGGGCTCTGGGACGAGCAGGTCGGATCACAGCTGACCCTTCTCACCCTGGACATGGACTATTTGAACCACTCCCCACATGCAGGAGTCTATGGTCCATCCGGACCAGAACCTCCCGCCACAAGAATAGTTTCTTTCCCTCTGCCGTTGGACTCATGAAAACTTCTAAACACCTGTCACTTTCACTACACTATTCATCACTCACTGCACTGTAACTTTCTGCACTACAACTTTAAACTTAACTGTAAACTTGTGTACATAGCAATGCCTATTTCTATCTTTATTTTTATTTTATACTATAGAAATTTTAAATTGTCCCTTAAATGCAAGCCCTTTTGTTTTTGACTGAATATATGTTGTTTTATTATTGCTCAGTGTTTTGTGTTGCACCTTCATGCCGAGACAAGTTCCTATGTCTGTGAAGTTTGTTCATTGACAATGGCAATAAACCCCTTTCTGAAATTGTCTGCTTTCAATGGCATGTCGCAGATTGATGACATCACAGAGGGATTCTGTTTCAGCTCTACTTCCTGTTATTTTTTTTTAAATTAAGATTTTAATTTTTCAACTTTATGAACATAAAACGCAGAGGAAAACAAACAAAACAAGACCAGAGAGAGAATGACAGGCAAAAATTAAAAGGTACCATACAAATCAATAAAAACTAAAACACAAATGAACCCAAACAAACGTCCCACTTTGCCCAGTCTGTCAGATTTGTCCATTTTCACATTGAGTCCGAATGTGATTTTTTTCCATTTGTCGAATCTCCATTATAATGTCAGTCCAGTCCTTGATAGTCGGTGTGTTTTGTGTGATCTATTTTTTTGTGAGTTCCTTTTTCACTGCAGCCAGGAGGATGCCCAAGAGATAGCCGCCAACTGTGTCCATGACAGTAGTCCTGAGGCCCAAATACATAGTTCTGAAATCCAGCGGGATGGTGATGTCGTAAATTGTGTGCAAGGCTTTGTTGATCTCAATCCAAAACTTGTGAAAAACAGGACAATCTTAAAATACGTTATAGTGATTTGCCTCCTGGCTGCCACATCCTCTCCAACACTCTGCATTTCCATGTGAGTAGTGGGCACTTTGACATCGGGTTACAAAGAAACGTGACACATTTTTCCAGCAAAATTCCCTCCAAACATGTGATTTTTCTGGTTTTCCACTGAGATATACATATACTTTCCCACTCTTCATCAGCCAGAAGAAAGTGACTCTCTTTCCCATTTACCCTTAATGTAATCAGTAGAGTGAGTGGCCAGATTGTTAATACATTTATACAATTTATATATTACACCCCTTGAAAGTTTATATGCTTGTATGCTATGATTTATATGCTTTAATAAATATTTCAGTCAAAGGGCCATGATGGTCATTATTCTTTTTGATTTCTTGGTTAATAATAACGGTATTTGTAAATACCAATAAAAGTCCTGTTTCTCTAAAACAAAGGATTATTTCAAATCATGAAAGCTCTTCAGATTATTCCCGTTAACACTCTGGTAAAAGACCTTTATACCTTTTGTTTAGAGAACGTTTCGACGTTTCGACGTTCGAGTCATTCTCAGATTGAGAATTACTCTTGGATGAGAGTCGAAACCTTTGGTTTTTCTAAAACAGAGTCCAGATGACTACAACTGAATATTTTTCTACAATGGAACACTCCTGGAAGAATGAGGGATTACACCGACAGTGTCTTAAATAATAAAAAGGTACTGTCTTTCAAAGTTCTTTTTGGGACATATATGTCCCCTACATCCCTCTCTTTTGATAGATGTTTCTTGCAAAGGGAAAGATTTGTCAGCGAAGATATCCAGGACCGACCCAGAAGACAGTGGCACAGAGGTGGCATAGTCTAACTCAATGGAATATTTTACCTTGGGCTTAAAGGGATTTTATAAGAATTGTATCCTGTCTCATAATGTTTCAACATTTGGGAAAGGTATTTATTCTTAGCCTATCTATTACATTTGGTAATAGATCATAAACCACACAAGATTTTCCGAGGTTGTCTTGAAAAACAACCAAAACAAAAATTTTTCTAGATTGGGCAAAAACAAAACCAAACTGGCAGTAATGTTTTGGAAACCAAGCCACAAATAAAAAGTAAAAATTGACAACAACTTCTAATTTGTTGTGCTTGTGCGACAACAAATCTATATTAGTGTCTGCAGGTACATCATCTTTTCTAAACAAATAGAATTAGTGACAATTTTGAAGAGGTGCCAGGGGCTCATTTAGAATAGTGTCAGAGGTACTTTAGTCAAAGATACGCTATTATTAACGCAGGCAAAACGGCAACTAATTCAAAATCAATGGACATGGGTTGGTCAGAGGTATTTTAAAACACTGTTACATTGTTGTTTGACTTTTCTATTCGTTTTTTGAAAGGTGGTCAATATCTAAGGTAAATATAAACAGATTTAACATCCAAACTCACTGCCTTCAGATATTGATTTATTTAGCGATTGATTGCTAAGTTCAAAGGGTTTTAGTGGTTAAATCTCAGTAATTACAGGATGTTATTAATTTGATAATTTGAAATTAATTTACAGCCGAGTGTTACTAGTTTAAGCACCGCATCTCCACTTGTCTTGATTTGCCTAACTAAGACTAAATTGGAGGGGAAAATGTGGTCACTGATCAAATCTAAATATTAAATGATAAATGTAATTTACATTCGATATTAGAGTGGAATTTCCAATCAGGTGATTGAGGTTAGGAGGCGAGTGACCGCAGTCGGCAAGAGGCTGCTAAATTTGAAAGTTCACAAAATGTTGTAAATTTGAATACTTTTGTATTAAACAATTTAGCCTTTATAATATGAATATCTAAGAGAGTCCGTTTGCCATTTCAATAGGTAAGTATTTTTAAAGGTCAGAGGGGGATGCCAGTAGGAGAGAATTTCAGTCTTTTGTACATTTAATTTGTATCCAGACATTGGACCAACTTCTTGAGGAACATCCATCACATTGGGTATGGACATTTCTGGTTTGGTCAAATACAATAGAACATCATCTGCATAGCAGGCAATTTTATGTTCCATCCTGTCAATTGTTACACCATGAAATGTTTTTGATTGTGTTATAAATTGAGTCTATGGTTCCAGATACAAATCAAACAAGAGGGGGGACCAGGCGCAGCCCTGCCTCACCCCCCTTTCCAGAGTCAGTGGATCTGTCAGATGACCATTGATTTCCTTTTTAATCCAAAAGGAAATTAGTAGGTGTGTCTGTTAAAGCTTTATACCACTCTGAGGTGAACCTATCACTCCCCGGAGATTTATTATTCTTTAATCTTATGATTGTGTCTTGTATTTCCAAAACTGTTATTTCAGCTCCTAATTTTTTATTATGTTCTTCTGACATAACAGGCAAGTTGAGGGTGTCCAGAAAATAATTTATATCATCAGCATTATTGTCTGGAATTTTTGGAAAAAATATTTTTATAAAAGGATTATTGCTGGTTGAATTTGGTTTGGTTAAGATTACATCTTTGCCTGTCCCGTATTTTAAAAAATGTTCTTTCAGCTTGTAGTTTTTACTGTCTAGTTTCCAAGACAGTACTTTAGTAAAATTTGATCCACTCAGTTTGGTAAAGAGCATTTTCTATTTTCTATTAACTATTTCCTGTGAAGTCAGATAATTAATTTCTCCTCTTATCTTTTTAATTTCGGTATTTAGGTATAATTTGTCCTCTCAAGACCGCTTTGGAAGCATCCTAAAGGATGGACTGATAAGTCTTAATGTTGTTGGACATTTTTTCCTTAAACAAAGGGTCATTAAGCAGGCTGGCATTGAACCTCCAAAGTGTATTTTTTTATTTTTCCTCCCAATCTACAGAGATGTAGATAGGAGCATTATCACTTAGGTCTATTGTGCCTATATCTGCTTCAATAATTTTAGATCTTGCGTTCATTTCAATCCATATGTCAATCAGTCCTATAGTCTACAATAAGAGCCGGAACTTCTTGTTAATTGTTCCACTATTGCCTTTTGAGTTCGACACGTCCAGTGAATGCAAAGATTCCAATTGCTGCCACAAATTAGGTTTGCCTTAGATTGGTTCACAATCAGGCCCATGACATCAGCGTAGATGATGGTAGAGGAAACACATTTTAAAGAGTGAAAACATTCAATTAATATTCCCTTTAACCAGTACATATCTGCCTTCTTTGTCCTTACATTCAAAACTTTGTTCAAAACCTATTTGGTTTGAGATCAATATTGCAACTTCCCATCTATGTTTGCCTCTGTATGTTGAATAATAGGATTTTGTTTCAGTGTCATTCAAGTGTCTCTTGTAAAATTATAATGTCTATTCTTTCTCTTTCTTTCTCAAAATGTTTGTTCATTTAAAGGGCTTATGCTGGAAACGGGTATTGAACCCAAAACCCGATCAAAAAAGATCTCAAAAGGGAGGGAAATCCAAACCTAATGAATCCAAACCCCCCCCCCCTCCAAAAAAAACCAACTCCCCAGGCACTCCTGACACCAATCCTCCGAAGGAACTGGATATATAAGATCCCTGGCTCACCATGTCCCCCTGCTGCACTGCAGATACTTTCAATTTCCTACAAATCCAATCCCCCACATTTGACACATCGATGAGTAGATGTGTTTAGTCACAGAGATTATGCACAAAAGCAGACAGCCACCATGAAAGTCTGATGTTAAAAACTAAAAAAATCAGGTCATTTGTCTTTTCAAATGAACTGAAATGTATTACCATGTGACCACAACCCAAACTCACATACCCCAGGGGGGTGGCTCCATCCTCTGTACTGTACTGTACTGTTCATTACTTTTGCATCTTCCTTCTCCTGGTGTTGTGAGCACATGTTTTTTACCTTCAAAAGTCACCAGAAGAGTCGCGGGGAAAGAGAACCCATGTCTAAGTTTTCTCTTCCAGACATGTTTGCCTTTGTACTGGAGGTCTCCTTCCTCAACTCCTGAGTTAATAAGGAGCTCGGGAATGATCTTCTCCAAAAAGCTTTCCATTTCTTTTCTCTCCTCTCCTTCTTCTATGTCCACAAATCTCAAGTTAGGACGACGGGATCTGGACACCAAATCCAGGAGCTTATTTTTCATGTTATTGTTCTCCGACTCCAGCATCGTCACCCTGGCCCGCAGTGCCTCGATCTTGAACCTTACTGTCTGCAGATTGTCCGTATTGTCTGAAACACGCTGCTCGACTTCCTCAATGCGTGTTCCGGTTATTCCATCTGCTTTCAATTTAGCGGCCACTGCCTCTGACACTGCTGGAGTTATGGTGGCTAACAACTTGACTCTCAGACTCCATGGCACGCTGCACTTCGGAAATCTTGTGCCACAGCCGATGAACAAAGACGTTCTCTCCCCCTTCCGACGCAAAGAATTCGCGTGAGTCTCCATCTGGGCCGGCGCCTCTCCGGTAGGAAGGGAGCGCAGCTTTCAGATTTGTTAGCCGCGATAGCTTTGTTAGCCTCGCTAGCTTCGTTAGCTTGTGATGCGGGCTGTTTTCTAACAGAGCCGGGGACCATCAGCTTTGTCAGTTTTGGTCCAGTGGCACTACCGGACTTGTTTACTCATCTCTCGTGCTGGGATTAGGTGGGTCACACAATCATTTTAAAATCACGTTTTGCAGCAGAGGTGTAAGGTGCGTCCACTCATGCATTACCATAACCGGAAATCTTGCCTTGCTCTTTCACAAAAAAATTCCAATAAAATGTATTGAATTGATTATGATGTGACAAACGGTGGAAAAGTCCAAAGAGTATGAATAATTTTGCAAGGCACTCTGAAAATTATACACAAAGTTATCTCACTACATGTGAAGTTTTAAAACTGGTAAAACTTAAAGCTGTAGTGATGTATTTTTGATTAAACAAAATAAAGAATGAAACGATGTTAATCTACAATGTTTTTATCGAGGTTTTTGTAAGTGGACATTTAAAATATCTGTTTCAATGCAGAATAAAAAAAACCTTGACAAGAAATGGTCACATAATTTGGTATCATTATCAACTGAACTGAAATAGTCGGCTGACAAAGTTAGGAGAGAAGGAGAGATCCGACTCCTTCGGACCGACAGGCGGACGCGCTTCAATTTGCAGAAAGACAGTGGGGCTAACCCACCCAGGAGAAGAACCAGTTCTTCGAGACTGAACCGTTCGTATGGAGTAGAGACCGTTTCTCCAGGCAGACCGTTTCTCCAGGCCTTTGAGGAGCATCTGGATCCACAGGTCATCGATGTGCCTGTTTCACTCTCGGCGGAGAAGTGGGAGAAGAAGAAGGTCCAGCAAAGTGCTCTGTTTGGATGATAAGGTACTATAGCATCTTTGAGGTAGGATGGGGCCAAGTCATTTATGGCTTTGTAAGTCAGGAGGAGGATTTTGAATTTGAGTCTAAACTCAATAGGGAGCCAGTGAAGAGACTCAAGCACCAGCGTAATGTGCTCTCTTCTTTTACTTCCTGTTAGTAATCTTGCTGCTGCGTTTTGAACCATTTGAAAGGTTTTTATGGAGTTTTTAGGACACACATGCATGGAGTTACAGAAGTCTAAACTAGATGTTACAAACACAAGTTTTTCAGCACCGCTTTTTTTTTGGCAAGATTTTTCTGATTTTGGCTATGTTGCGCAGATGGAAATAGGCTCTTTTTCAGGCTTGATTTATGTGCGCTAAGAATGAGAGCTCTTGGTCAGATAAGACTCCAAGATTTCTTACAGTGGAACTGGAGGCTACACTGGCGTTGTACAGTGTGACTACCTGCTCAGATAAAGCGTCTTCTAGATGTTGTAGTACAATTAACTCGTTTTTTTCAGGGTTATGAAGCAGATAATAGTATCAGACAATACGGACGATCTGCAGACAGTAAGGGCCGAGATGGAGGCGCTGCGGGCCAGGGTGACAACGCTGGAGTCGAAGAAAAATAACATGAAGAATAAGCTCCTGGATTTGAAGTCCAGATCCAGTCGTCCGAACTTGAGGCTTGTGGGTGTTGAGGAGGGAGAAGAGGAAAGGACACTGAGGGCTTCCTGGAGAAGATCATCCCAGAGCTCCTTATTAACTCAGGAGTTGAAGTCCCTCCCATCACAATCAAAAGAGCACATCGCCTGGGCAAACCAAGACCAGCAGCCGATAAACCACGAGGCCTGATTATGAGGTTTCTCAACGACCGTGTGAAGGAACGCGTCCTGAAGGCTGCAAGGGTAAAAGGAGACCTCCAGTACAAAGGCAAGCATGTCTTCTTCGCTCCAGATATTCCATACGAGGTTCGCCAACAAAAGTTCTACCACATCTTTGAGGAGCTCAGGAAAAGAAAACTGAGACATGGATTCTCTTTCCCCACGACTCTTCTGATGACTTTTGAAGGTAACACCAGGAGAACACCAGGAGAAGCAGAGGTACTCTTAAGGAAGATGCAAAACACAGCCACCAGCGTGGGGCATGTGAGTTCAGGTTTTGGTCACACAGTGATACATTTCTGTTCATTTGAAGAGACTAATGATCTGATTTTTTTTGTTTTGTAACTAAACACATCTACGTGGGAGATTGGGCTTGTGGGAAATTGAAAGCATATGCGGAGTGCAGCAGGGGGACGTGACGAGCCAGGGATCTTATATATCCAGTTCCCTCTGAGGATTGGAGTCAGGAGTGCCTGGGAGTTGTTGTTTTTTTTTGGGGGGGGGGCCTTCATTAAGAATGGACTTCCGTCCCTTTTGGAATCTTTTTTGATCAGATTTTGGATTAATTGCCCATTTCTAGCATGAACCCTTTAGTTTTCTTTTTTACCTTTTCAGTTGTTCTGTGTTCCTATGGCTCTTGTGTGTGTTTGTTGTTTTCGACCAGAGAGATTGAAAATATTCTAAAATTGTCAATGATGAGATTAATACAACCAACTCAATGGCATGGGAAGTATTACAAGTAGCCTCCTTCAATGTGAATGGCATACTGAATCCAATAAAACAGACAACAATTTTGACAAAAATGAAAAGAGAAAGAATAGACATTATATTTTTATAAGAGACCCACTTGAATGACACTGAACAGCAAAAACTAACAAAATGTTGTTATAAAAAATCCTATTATTCATCATACAGAGGCAAACATAGAAGGGGAGTTGCAGTATTGATCAGAACAGTTTTTTGAATGTAAGGACAAAGAAGGCAGATATGTACTGGTTAAAGGGAATATCAATGGGAAGGTTTTCACACTTTTAAATGTGTATGCTACACCAGGGAGTGAGATCACTTTCTATGCTGATGTCATGGACCTGATTGTGAACTACTCTGAGGGAACCCTAATTTGCGGCGGCGATTGGAATCTTCGCATTCAGCCTACACTGGACGTGTCGAACTCAAGAGGCACTGGAGGAACAATTAACAAGAAGTTCCGTCTCTTATTGAAGAATATAGAATTGATTGACATGTGTATACGCCAGTATACACATTTTTCAAATCCACATACACTCTATTCCAGAAAAGACTACTTTTTTATTCTCAATAAAGACAGATCTAAAATCACTGAAGCAGATAAAGGCACAATACACCCTAAGTGATCATGCTCCTTTCTACATCTCTGTGGATTTGGGGGAAAGACGTAAAAACACACTTTGGAGGTTCAATGCCAGCTTGCTTAATGATCCTTTGTTTAAGGAAAAAAATGTCCAACAACATTAAGACTTATCTGGAGGAAAACGATACTGGAGAAATGAATCCGCCCATCCTCTGGATTGCTTCCAAAGCAGTCTTGAGAGGACAAATTATAGCTATAGCCTCCGAAAAAAATAAACAAATGGAGAAAAAGCTAAAAGGAATGCAAGGAAAATTTAAATTGTTGGCGGAAAACCATGCTAAAAGGGGGTGTCCTAAAATGCTACAAGAAATTAAAAAGATAAGAGGAGAAATTAAAGATCTAACTTCACAGGAAATAGTTAAGAAAATGCTCCTGACCAAACAAAGATATTATGAGAATGGATCAAAGTTTTCTAAATTACTATCTTGGAAACGTAAAAAACAACAAGCTGACGGAACAATTTTTAAAATACGAGATAGACAAAATGATTTTATCTTAACTAAACAAGACCACATTCAATCAGCATTCGAATCTTTCTATAAAAAACTTTTTGTCAAAAATTCCAGACCTTAAAGAAGATAATATAAACTCCTTTCTGGACACCGTCAATTTGCCTATTATCACAGAAGAACAGAATAAAAAATTTGCCGCTGAAATTACATTTTTGGAAATACAATGCGCAATTAAAGATTAAAGAACAATAAATCTCCGGGGAGCGATGCTATAAAGCTTTAAAAGACACACTGGCAACTTTTAACTGGGCTCTTGAACAAACTCAGACCCCTCCTAGTTGGAAAGAGGCCATCATATCCCTGATACCAAAAGAAGGGAAGGATCGTGCCTCATATGGAGTATCGTATCTATACCTCAATTATTTCCAAAAGAATGGAACAAATGCTCCCAAACTTAATCCATAATGATCAGACAGGATTCATTACCAAACGACAGACACAAGATAACATGAGACGATCCCTACACATAATGGATCATATACAAAAACAACAGAATACAGCCGTAATAATTAGTTTGGATGCTGAGAAAGCTTTTGATTCTGTTAGCTGGCCATATTTATTTAAAGTGCTAAACAAATTTCAAATCGACGATTTAATTATTAAAAATATTGGGGCTCTTTACGATGGTCCAACATCAAGAATTAAAATCAATGGTCATCTGACTGGTCCACTGACTCTGGAAAGAGGGGTCAGGCAGGGCTGCACCTTGTCCCTCCTCCTGTTTGCTTTGTATTTGGAACCACTGGTCCAATTTATAAGACAATCAAAAACAATTCACGTTGTTACAATTGATGGGACTGAACATAAAATTGCATGCTATGCAGATGATGTTCTATTGTATTTGACCAAACCAGAAATTTCCATACCCAATGTGTGGCATTTTTATAAGAAATCGGTCCAATGTCTGGATACAAATTAAATGTACAAAAAACTAAAATTATTTCATTCTGGCATCCCCCTCTGTCCTTTAGAACGACTAACCATTTAAATGGCAAACAGAATCTCTTAGATATTTAGGTGTGGTCCTCCATAGAGACCAATCAACAACTCTGGAGAAAAATTATACCCCTCTTTTTACTACTATAAAAAAAATTGAAAAACCTTGAAAAATTGAACCTTAAACCCTACTTATGTCTAAATCAAAGGATTGAAACTATAAAGATTAACGTTTTGCCCAGGTTTCTCTATCTGTCCCAGACTCTTTCAGTTTCCATCCCCAACCGGCTGTTTGATGAGTGGAATACAGCCATCTCGAGAGGCAGGGGGGGAAAAAACTGTATCCGATTCAAAACTTTACAGTTATCAAAAGAAAAAGGGGGCTGGGGTTTACCTTGTTTGAAAAATTACTTAATTTCAGCTCAGATTAGAGCCACGCTGTACTGTGTGACCCAGAATATGAAGCCCAATGGAAGAATATTGAGATTGAAGTTGTGCCGGGAGTCCCTGTGCAGGCCTTACTGGCAGATGACAGACAGTTGAGTCATTTGGGGGAGGTGGAGAATCCTTGGGTGAAGTCTGTTCTTACAACATGGTGGGAGCTGATCAAAACATACAAACTAAACAAAGATGTTAACATTTTAAATTGGTTGATTTATGATCAAAATTTCGCACCTAACAGCACAGACTCAAGTTTTAAAGTCTGGACAACAAAAGGTATAAAGGTCTTTTACCAGATTGTAAAGGAGAATCATCTGAAGAGCTTTGATGAGTTGAGAGAATCCTTTGACTTAGAGAAACAGGACTTTTATTGGTACTTACAAATAAGAAGTTATTATAACCAAGAAATCAAAAAGAATGATGAGCATCATAGCCCTTTGACCGAAATATTTATTAAAGCATACAAATCTGAACTTTCAAGGGGATTAATATCTAAACTGTACACATGTATTAACAATCTGGACACTCACTCTACTGATTATATTAAGTGGGAAAGTAGGGTCACTTTGTACTGGCTGACGAGGAGTGGGAAAGTATATGTACATCTCAGTGGAAAAATGTGTCTCACTTCTTTATAACCCCATGTCAAAGTGCCCACTACTCACAGGGAAATGCAGACTGTTAGAAAGGATGTGGCAGCCAGGAGGCAAACCACTATCATGTGTTCTGGGACTGTCCTGTTGTTAACAAATATTGGACAACAAAGCCTTACAGATGTGTATTTGTATGTATGGCCCTCAGGTCTTCTGCCATGGACACAATTGGCAGCTATCTCTGGAGCATCCTCCTGGCAGCAGCAAAAAAGGCACTCACAAAGAAATGGATGACACAAGACACACCGACTATTAAGAACTGGACTGACATTATAACGGACATTCGACAAATGGAAAAAATTACATTCGGACTCTATTTGAAAACGACAATGCCTGTCTATTTGACAGGCAAAGTGGGACGTTTGTTTGGGTTCAAGTGTGTTTTAGTTGATTTTATTGATTTGTAGGGTACCCTTTCTCTCTCTCTCTGGTCTTGTTTTGTTTGTTTTGGTTTTTTGTGTTTTATGTTCAGAAATTTGAAAAATAAAAAAATCTTAAATGAAAAAAAAAAGAAGCAGATAATAATAGTATCATCCAGGTTTTTATATCCTTCACACAAGCACTCAGTCTGTCTGCTTGATAGGTCTGATCGGGTTTCACTGATAAATACAGCAGTGTGTCATCTGCATAGCAGTGAAAGTTAATGCTCTGCTTTCTGATAATGTTATTTAACGGCAGCATATAAAGAGTAAACAGAATTGGTCCGAGTACTGAACCCTGTGGCACATCGTAGGTTACTTTAGAACAGGGTGAGTAGCTCTGGTTTACATGAACAAACTGGTACCTATCCGACAGCTAGGATTCAAACAAGCTGAGGGCGGTCCCTCTGACACCTACATCACATTCTAACCTCTGCAGTAGAATGTTATTGTTGTCCTGTAGACAAATGTAGCACGTAGATGCTTTCGGTACCCCTTTTGTAGTATTTGGTTATGGCAATGTAGTTACCTTTAACTCTAATACCAGAGTGGAAGGGAGAGTAGGCCAGATCAGAAGATTTTAAGTGCGAAGGAGCCCAAGAGGTGAGTAACAACATAAGACACTTACAACACGTGTAGAAGAAATGATTTTGTATTCAGAATCAGAATCAGAATCAGAAGGGGTTTATTGCCATTGTCAATGAACAAAATTCACAAACATAGGAACTTGTCTCGGCATTAAGGTGCAACATAAAACACTGATCAATAATAAAACAACATATATGAAATCAAAAGGGCATGCATTAAGAAAAAATTTTAAATTACTATTGTTATAAAAATAAAAATAAAATAGGCATTACTATGTACATGAGAATTACAGTTCAATTTACAGTTGTAGTGCAGAAAGTGAACAGTTGCAGTTTAAAGTGGCAGGTGTTTAGAAGTGTTCATGAGTCCAACGGCAGAGGGAAATAAATTATTCTTTTGGCGGGAGGTTCTGGTCCGGATGGACCGTAGCCTCCTGCGCTGGGGGAGTGGTTCAAATAGTCCGTGTCCAGGGTGAGAAGGGTCAGCTGTGATCCAACCTGCTTGTCCCACAGTCCTGGAGATGTACAGGTACGTAATACGTGTGCAGTTACATCGCCTCCTTTCCGTTTTGATCCCATGCACTTTTTGTAAGAAATGAGAATCATGAGCGCAGTGTGACTCATGTGCGCAATTATAGATAGTAGAAAGCCCTGTTTGTGGTGCAGACACGTGGTTATAAAAGTGATCCACAGGTACCCAGAAATAACGCAATTGCGTTTTCTCCATGAAACACCTCAGTCACCACACAGCGCCTGTTCTTCGCTGCCCCACTGCAGACAGGTAACACTGATCCTCCCACTGTGCAGTTGAGAGGATATAGCTCAGATGAATAAAGGAGAGGTGCAGAGGGAGCGTGAGAGGAGAGCGTCTTTGCAGAGCCAAGAGCCAGATCATGGCTTTAAGCACAAACCAATGAAAAAGCCTATTTTAATGACACTGGCTCTAAAAAAAAAATAGTGGCATTTATAGTATTAAGAGCTCAAGTATTAAGCGCTCAAGTTTATTTACGCATTTGTATTGTAAAAAGGAAATCTTTATTATTGTATATATATATATTTATATATATAACACACCACACCACTCACAACACACACATATACATCTTCAAAACAACTGGCAAGTATGACGGCCTAGACTGCCCTTTTCTGGCCTGTTTTTCCAGGGATCTGTTGTAGCCACTCCTCCAGTTTGGGGGGTCACTGCCCCGAGTGCTCCGATGACCATGGGCACCACTTTCGCCTTCTCCAGCTCTTTTCTGATTGGTATTCTTGGTATTTCTCCAGTTTCTCGTGTTCCTTTTTCCAGATGTTGCCATCACTTGGTATCGCCACGCCAACCACAACGGCTTTCCTCTGCTGTTTATCCACCACCACAATGTCTGGTTGGTTTGCCATTACCATTCTGTCAGTCTGTATCTGGAGGTCCCACAGATCTTGGCTCGGTCATTCTCTACCACCTTTGGGTTTGTTTCCCACTTTTGACCTTGGGGTTTCCAGTCCATACTCAGATTACTGAATTACCGTATTTTCCGGACTTTTAGCCGCTCCCCTATATATAGCCGCATTTGCTCTATTTTTTAAAAAACGATATATAAAACAATACATAGGCCGCACCTTTTGTATAGGCCGCAGAACTCTTTCCTTGACTTTTGGCATCGCATGAGCTCGTCCCCGCTGTCCCCCTCCAGCGTCTCACCGTTACATTCATTGATGTTAAGCTTGCGTGCAGCCGCGCGGCGTTTCCTAGCAAGATCGATGGCCTTCAGCTTAAAACTTGCTTCATACGAACTTCTTCGTTTGGGTTCCATAATGATGGGGCAAGAATTTGAAAATAATTTATAGTTGGTAATTTGTCGTCCGTGTTCTATTTGCTAGCTGAATAAAAAAGCAACATCTGCTTCTTTGCTTAACTTTTCTGTAGTTTTGATTCTAATTCCGGTTAGTTCGCCCCTAGCGGTGAAAGAAAAAAAACACAGAAAAGCCGCAGCCTCTAAATAAGCCGCATGGCTCAAAACATCTGACAAAAGTAGCGGCTTATGGTCCGCAAAATACGGTAATGTAATGCTGGTTCTATGAGTGTGTGGGCTGAGGTCGGGCCAGGCCGAGACATGCAGGGAATAACTAGGGTTTTGCTCAGATTCGGTTAGTTATCTGCACCCCGGCTTTAGAATAAAGTTATGTTTGTCTTAATTGAGAACTTTATTTCATAAACACTGCTCTCCATGCACGCGCTTCTCAAGCTCCTCTGGGCTCTGCAGTCCTGCTCAGCGCAGCACTGAGGAGAATGACACCCCCATTAAATGGGTACAGTCCCAGGAATTCAGGAAAACTTTAGCTGCTCCACTTAACTGCTGCTGGAAAAGCATGATTATTATTATTATTATTATTATTATTATTATTATTATTATTGTTGTTGTTATTATTGTTATTATTGTTATTATTATACATTAGACACTGTGAATTCAATATGCATTTAGTTACATCAAGCAGTGAGCAAATGCATGATTAATATGCATTGTTTAAATTATATGATAAGATGAACGTTATATTATTTTAGAGAGAGATAATATATGCCAAACAAAACAATGCCTGCGCTAAAAAACACCTTTCAAAGGTAGTAGTTAAGTCAGCTCATAGTCTTAGCTTGTGCAGTTTTGGCGAAAATCCTACATGCCTGCATGCTGGTAATTAGCACTTCTTTTCCAGGTCGGTGACGTGAGGTTAGCCACCATTATTACTCATGGTGTTCCTACTAATGAGCTTCAGTGTCACATGAATCCCATTTGTATTCACACTAGCTTTCATCTCCCATTTATTCTCTGACTATGACCAATGTGAGGCCAGAGCAGCAGAAGTGCCCACATGTAGAAGAACTGTCAGCATTTCAGGGTTAATGAAGAATCCAGCTGTAGCTATGGGTGAAAGTGAGTCAAATGGCCAAAAAGACAACACAAAGACGGAGACTGCAGGTCTAGTATAATACAATACTTTTAAGATGACATTTAATCATAAGGATATATTTCTAAAATCAATATACCAATAATATATCTTAACTGATATCTGCCAAAAATAATCAAGTCATTCAACTCAATAGAAAGCCCAAAAATTGCAACAAAAAAAAAATAGTATAAAGTTAACAAACTAATTTTATTAAAAACCTATTATAGATTGTGTTTCCTGTTCTGTGATTTGTTTTTGTATTTACCTTTCATCATATTTAGCTTAATTGTTCTTCTGTTTCCATGACAAATCACCACCATTGTTCGATTAAAAATAAAGAAACTGTTAATTCCACCACAGTCTGTGAATTGTGTAGACACTTCAGATAAACTGTTGTTGGTTTATCGCATATTTTCCGCCAATATTTGTTTTTAATGATAATTAAAATCTCTTGTTGTCCTCCACTATCTTTTTGGAAGTACATTTGCATATATTGCTCTGTATGTGAATGTTATTCTAACCCTCTGGCTTCCCTATATATATATATATATATATATATATATACATATATATATATATATATATATATATATATATATATACATATATATACATATATATATATATATATATATATTATATATATATATATATGTGTGTGTGTGTGTGTGTGTATATATATGTGTGTGTATATATATATATATATATATATATACATACATATATATATACGGCGCCAATGTGGGCGATGTAACTGGCCTTGATTTTTGACGGACAAAGCATTGTTCATTAAACGTTTTAGAAGCTCCGATACACCTGTTCAGAGTCCACCGTGTTTTTATGATGTAGTGTCAAAACGTCAACTTTCAAATCTGGCAAAGGCTTTGAAGGAGATGAATTGGAGTGAAATTGTCTCATGTGATGAAATTTCAACAAACAGTAACATTTCACCCCAAAGTCAATAAGACAATAGCTGCGCTGCTGCAAAATCATCGTTAGACCCACCTAATCCCAAAGATGCTCCTAATTACATTTCTGTAGATTTGGAGGAAAGACGAAAAAACATACTGTGGAGGTTCAATGCCAGCTTACTTAACAACTCTTGTTTAAGGAAAAATGTCCAACAACATTAAGACTTATCTGGAGGAAAATGATACTGGGGAAATTTCTCCGCCCATCCTTTGGGATGCTTCCAAAGCGGTCTTGAGAGGACAAATTATAGCCATACCCTAACCCTAACCCTGTGAGGTGCTGGTTTGGGTTTTTTAGCTGTCACTGATCTGGAGTGCCAGAGCACCACTTGAGGCCCAGACAGATAACCTGACCGATGGAAACCACAAAGAGACGCAAAGAAGGGTTCAGGAGTTTTATTGAACCGAACAGGTGCACACAGGTTACTGACACGTTCACTGAACCCCGACAACAACAATACTAAAATGTAAGAAGAGCGGGCAATGTCATAAATAATGTCATAAAGCATAGGGATGTCACAAAGCACGTCATGCAAAACATAAAGGAAAGAATAAAGGTGACATCGTAAAGCACACTGGTTATACAGGCATAAAGGAAAAAATAAAGGTTACATCATAAAGCACAATTATTATGGCAAGACGGGAGCGCCCACTACAGGATGCCCCGCTAACGACTAACTCATGGGAATACAGAAATCACAGGCCTTTTGCACACATACTCTCGGCAAAAAAGAAACAAAGGGAGAAAAAAAAGAAATGATATAATAAAAATGTTAATTGTTGGAGGATAGCCATGCCAAAAAGGGATATCCTAGAATGCTACAAGAGAATTAAAAAGATAAGAGGAGAAATTAATGATCCGACCTCACACAAAATAGTCAGGAAAATGAAAAATATTTTTAAAAAATTCTAAATTACTATCTTGGAAACTTAAAAAGCAACAAGCTGAAAGAACAATCTTTAAAAGACGGGACAGGCAAAATGATGTAATCTTAACTAAACAAGACCAAATTATCAGCATTTAGTGAATGAGTGTGAGAGTGAATGGTGGTCTGTGTGTCTATGTCTATGTCTCTGTGTTAGCGCTGCGACGAGTTGGCCACTGTCCAGGGTGTACCCCGCCCAAGGCCCAAAGGCACTGGGATAGGCTCCAGTCACCCGCGACCCCTAACGGGAACAAGCGGTAGAAAATGGATGGATGGATGGATGAATCCTTTTATAAAAAACTTCTTTCAAAAAAGTTTCCAGACGATATGGAGATGATACGAATTTCCTTTATCTGGACACCCTCAATTTGCCTGTTATGTCAGAAGAACAAAAATAAAAAAATTAGGAGCTGAAATAACAGTTTTAGAAATACAAGGTGCAATCAAAATATTAAGTAATGTTCAAAAGATTAAGTTATGTTGCGCCCGGGGTTCTTGGCGCAACATTACTCTCAATATATTTCCATTGAGCTTCATTCATATTCTGGGTCACACCAGTACAGCAAACACTTTGAGTTGAGGCTGAGATAAAGTACATTTTTCAGACAAGGTCAAACCCAAATTTATTATTTATTTTTTTAATTTATTTTTTATTATGGTTGTGTTTTGAAGGGGATACCTCTGCCTTGCCATTCAAATCTTGAGATTGTTTTCTTCCACACATCAAACAGCCAATTGGGGACGGAAATTGGAAGAGTCTGAAATAGTACATTTTGATTTGCACTCTCGTAATACCTTTATTTTGTAAAGCGCATTCTTCTTAACTACTTTCCTGTGAGGTCATCATACATTTCTCTTCTTATCTTTTTAATTTGCTGTAGCATATGAAGATTCCCCTTCTTTGGTATGGGTTTTACCTCCAGCCATTTCAGTTTTTTCTTGCAGATCAATTAGCTTTTTCTCCCTTTTTTCTTTTTTGCTGAGGCTATGGCTATATTTTTTCCTCTCAAAACTGCTTTAAGCAACATCCCAGAGGATGGGTGGCGAAGTTTCACCATTGTCAGTCTCCTCCAGATAAGTTCTGTCTTTTGACATTTTCTCCTTAAACAAAGGGTCATTAAACAGGCTGGAATTGAACCTCCAAAGTGTGTTTTTTCGTTTTTCCTCCAAGTCTACAGTAATGTAGATAGGAGCATGATCACTTAAGTCTATTGTGCCTATAACTACCTCATTCATTTTTGATCCGTCTTTATTGAAGATTAAAAAAAGGTCTATTCTGGAGTAGACTGTATGTGGGTTTAGAAAAGTCAAGACAAGTTTATTTGTAGAGCACAATTTGCACACAAGGCAATTCACACAACAGAAAAAAAATGCATTAAAATCACAAAACATTAAAAGAACTAAGAGAGAAAGTGCAAATAAAAACAATTTTCAATTAACTAATTTGTTTCTCTCTGATCCTATATTTTCTGTATTGTTGTTTTTTGTATTGGTCTAGATTTGTCTTGTCTGTTACTTGTTTTGTTTTTATTTTTTTCATTTTGGGGGAAAAAATAAATAAATAAACTATACTATATATTATACCTGGAGACGCGCCTGGGGCATTCGGCATGCTAAATAGGCTCTCAAAAGGTGAAGCAGGAACAATTCTGAACAATAGGCCCATCCCAGTTTTCAATGGCCATTAGAGGAGGTCCCGCCCTGTGGCAGCGCTCTCACAGAGATAGCGATATAAAAACAAGAGTCTCAGAACTTGTTTCTCTGATTGAGAATGACCTTTCTTGGGATGCAAGAGTTGAAACGTTTTGTTTTTCTAAAACAAGTCCAGGTGACTACAACTAATCTTTTTTCTACACATGGAACACTCCTGGACGAAATGAGGGCTTACACCGACATTTTAAAAATGAATGTTTTTCCCAGGTTTCCTCTATCTGTTCCAGACTCTTCGATTTCCATCCCCAATCGGCAGTATAATGATGAGTGGAATAAAGCAATCTCAACATTTGTTGGAAAGGCAAAGAAACACCGAATCCGATTCAAAGACGCTGGCAATTATCAAAAGGAAAAAGGAGGCGGGGTTTACCTTGTCTGAGAAATTACTTTATTTCAGCTCAAAATCAGAGCATTGCTGCCACTGCGTGTGATCCAGAATATGGAAAGCCAATGCGAAAAATATTGAGATTAATGTTGTGCCGGGGGCACGTTGACGTCATTTGGAGGAAGTTGAAATTCCCTGGTAAAATCTGTGCTAGGAATATGAAGAGCTAATCAAACATACAAACTAAGCAAAGATATTCAAAATCTTATACTGGTTGCTCATGACCAAGTTTTAGTATCAAATAGAACTGATTCAGAGATTCAAAAGTCCATGGATTACAAAATATAATAAACGTTTTCACCAGTTGTTAAAAGACCAATCACAGTAAAAGCTTTGACATGTTGAAGGAATACTTTAGCTTGCCGAGAAGCAGGACTTTATAGGTTTTTACAAATGGAGGCTACTATAACCAAGACATTAACAACGGTAGAGACCATTTTAGCCCTCTGAACTGAGATGTTATCCATGGCTTATAAATCGGGAACTTTTCAAGCGGAATTATATCTAAATTATATCAATGCACTTCTAATCTCTATAAAAAATATATTAAAAACAAATGGAGAGAGAAGATTGTCCTTGTTGTTCAAAAGTTTTGGAATTAAATTAAGGATGCACTAACAAACAGTTTTTTGACATTGCCATTCCCTCGATTTTGTAATTATCCACTTGGCCTGCCAGGACTCCTGACCATGGACACAATAAACATTTACTTCTGAACATACTCTGGAACGGCGAAAAAGGCCATCACAAAAAGTGCGATGACACCAATATTCTACACTGCCAATCAGGACTGGACGGAATTACTTTGGACATTTGTAAATGGAAGGATCACATTCGGAATTAATTTGAAATACCGACAAAGTTTCGACAGACTAATGGATCAATTGGGACATTTTCTTTGGTTTCTGTTGTCATAATTTCCTTTCTTTTTTTGGTTAGTCTTTTCTCTGGTCTTGTTCTGCGTTTTGTGTTTGTTCTTATATGTGTTTAATAAAAAAAAAAAAAAAAGGTTTAGTGACCTTTGCACCTACGTCACATGATCACGTGGGTGCGCCATGATGAACGAAGCATTGCACGGAGCGCAAAACTGACCAAAATTTACAGCGATCGCAATTATTTTTGCCAACAATCAATGGCTTCTTCTAGGGCATGTTCAGTTCGGTTGTCGATGGAAGCAAGTCATCTTTTAGGCGTTCACAAAGTGCGATATTTGGAGAAAGTTAAGATTACTATCTTATAAACTGACCCATGCCTTCTCCCTCCGTCCATATTCACCGATTTAATCACATTGCCAACTTTACCCGAATTCACCCCGCACGATTAGTACCATTATGTTGTAAACAATGTGTCCCCTCACACTGGAGCAGATTTAAAAGTGCCTACCAGTTTTTCACTGCTGGCTGGGTCACTGGGACTCAGTCCTACTGTTACACTGTTGGGACGAGATTTCTGATAATAGCAAAGGAAAGACGTTTTGAATCATAAAGTAATTTTATGTACAATTGATCACTATAATTATACTATTATAGTTCCATAGTTCAGAGTGATGAAAAGTTACCACTACAGTCATTGCAATTAATAACAATATTCTCCGTGTGCTAAAGTGCTTAACTAACTGGGACTGGGACTTTCACATAATGCATTAGGTTATGTGTTATTTCAAGATGTGATAGACAAATAATCCATAGTGAAATATAATTTAATCATTCTTTATTTCAGGTTCATCATTGTCAGGCACTTTCTGCAGCTCTCCCAAAGCCATGGGTGTCATTACAGAAAGATGGGACAGTACTGTGTGGACACTGCACGTGCAAAGCAGGCGTAGGAGAAGTGTGCTCTCACATCACATCACAGCTGTATGCCCTTGAGTCTGCTGTAAAACTGTAAAAGACAGAAGTTGTACTGATGGACCTAGACAATGGGGACTCCTTCCTGTGAAAGCAGGACTTTATGAAGAGGGGTCAGGAATTGATTTCTCTAATCCAGCCAAAAAATATTTTGGGCCTAACAATAAAAAGACATATAGGACAATCAAGAAAGAAAATTGATGTGTCTACAGCTGCCACAGAAACATTTTACAGAGATCTGGATAAAGCAGCCCAAACTCCTTCGGAGAAAAGGGGTCTCCTGAGTATTTTACCAGACTCCTGCAATCACTTCCAACCAAAAGTGGTGTCTCTCAGCCTACCACAGCCTCTTACGGAGTTATACAGCTCTCATCACCGTAAGCTGCCTGCTGCTGAATTTGAGATGAAATGTAATGATGTATTTACCAACATGGAAGGTAAAAAGAGGAGGTAAAAATGATCTTCATCTCATAATAATATAATGATAATAACAAATCATGCAATAATTAATTGTTTATGTTTATGTTTTTGTCCGTTATCTTTATGGAATGTTAAATCTTGTAGGTAGTAAAGATTGAGGAAGGGACATGACACCAGGGACAGTCAAGTCTATGGTTTGACATGAGGGCTGGTAAGGTAACTGCATCGCGATTCAAGTCAGCAGCAAGAACAGATCCAGCATCCAAGTCTCTAATTAGGCAAATATGTTATCCCGACCAATGCCGATTTTCTACTGCTGCAACAGGGCACGACACAAACTACAATTGACAGATTGACAATTCTTCTTAATTAGGGTGTGAGAATCATTATTCATTATTCATTGTATGTTGCACCTTAATGCCAAAGCAAGTTCCTAGTTTTTGAATCCTGGTCATTGACAATCGCACTAAGCCTTCCTGATTCTGATTCAGAATAATCCCCACACATTCCGGATCCTTCCTCTTTAACTCCCAGTCATGGTCGGACAGTAGGTAGGCCAACTTGGCCAATCAAAATGCACTCTTTAGCCTTGTTCACTTGTTTTCATTTCAAACCGTTCTCAGTGTACAATGTCATTCTGTAATACAAATACAAATAACATCAGCCTGTTTTATGTCGAGATGTTTATGGAACATTTAATGTATCAATGGATATGTATACATTAATACTGTTTATACCAAAATAATCGTCTTTGATACACTTTTATGGAACTGATTAATTAGTGCACTGAGTACATTACAAAGATGAGTTGATATTTATTAACACATTGGTTAATTGATTGGTACAACTGAGGGGCACAGATTTGTTAGTGCACATGCCTCTCTCACAATTTTGTCCAGAGTGGTGTACTCTGCATCACAGGTCCATGCAGTATTTTATACTTGGAGCGGGCTTGCCTAATCACCCTGTCAACACGTATGCTGATAGCAGCCAAACTTCGTGAGTCTTCCAGTTCAACTGCACCCAGCTTTTTTTTTCCATGCGTAAATGCAGGCGTTTCAACCTTAGCGCAGTACAGCCCAACTTGGTTTTGAATTGTGAAGCCTCGGTCTGCAAGGATCAAGTCTCCAGGTGAAAGATGATCCAAAAATGATCACACTATTTTCTGTGATGCATGCATCTGTTGTCCGTCCACCCCAGCCCTTGCAGATGAATGCAATTATGCCCTGTGGAGTAATACTTATTTCATGGTGTTGTGTGATTTATAATTAGAATACGTCTGTGCCCTTGCCTTCAGGTCTTTAGGTTTATCCATGAAAATCTCAAAACAATCTATGACTGACATGCAGTGTTTGGAAGATTTTCTGAAACACATACGCATAGATGTTTGAACGTCCTCTCTCTGGGGCCATAACACACATAACAGTACCAAAATATCCTTAAGGACATTAATGACATGTGTAAATACTCTGGAAATAGTAGAAGTATGAACACCAAAAAGATTGATTCATGCATTTTTGTGAAATCTTTATTTTCATATAATCAAGATGCAAGTTCACTGCCCCCCAAAACATGCTCACTGCTTATTCTCAGATTTATTTTTCGTAATCTGTTACTCTGACAATGTTCAAATCTAGGCTCAACCTGTTCTGTTTAAAACATGTATCTATAGGTGTCATAAATTATAACTATAAAGAAGACCAAAGCGTTAGTCTTCTGAGTTGACTTTATGTGAGCATCCTTTTCAAATTACACCAAATTGTTTGCGTGACCACTATTGAAGATTCTGACAACACTTTGTCATTTGTTCACCACAGCCAAATACCTCCGAGCACGTTTTTCTGATGTAGTTCATGATGCATCTTGCCCAAGGACACAATCCATTATGCAGTACCTGTAGCAAGGGTTGAGCCACTACCCTCCAAGATAGTGACCAAGTATTTCTACAAACTGGGCAACGGTTTCCCCAATTTTCAATCAAAATAAAGATAAGAAAACAGTAGAGTACTTCGTCTGTGGCCTATCTCTCCTGTGATCCATGAAAAACCTTGCAGTGGAACAAAAGAGATTTCAAACAGGATTTGGGGAGGCTTTAATTGATTTTCCAGTCACGGGTGCTGCAGAGTTCTCTTTTTATTGAGTCCCCTGTCCTGTGAGTATCTGCTGGATGTCCACACAGCATTTCCCCAGCAGATGGATGCAGAATCCGAAGCAATGCACCATGGGTACAACACAGCAGGAACCACATTTGTCAACTCCAGGCAGTTTAAAGACACATATACTGACCATCTAACCTAAGAAGTCATATTGTGCTATATTTATTTTTTGACGTATTAGTATTGTATGGATTTGGTCCTGGAGATCTGATGAATTAAACTGTGATCTGATCGGTGAAAATCTGGTGTAGGTGATTTTTCTAGTACAAGTACCGTAGTGTTTCCTCCCACTTATGAAAGAGGGTGACATTCAAAGTTGCTATCGATTAAAGAATTGGATCAAAATTTCTAACATGACACATGGGTGTGTTTCAGTGACGTGCATTCAGGGGAGGCAGGGGAGGAAGAGCCTCACCTGTCAATCTTGAATCCAATATACCCTTTCCCTTTGAATCCAATATGGAAACATATTTTTTTCAATTAAGAATATCAGAATTTCCGCATGTCCCATAACTCCCGTTCAAATACAGGGAGGAGGGGCGACGTGAGGCAGCATCACACTCTGCCTCACGGCACACAGTATCATGCCTCACAAAATGTGCTGTATGCGATGCAGATAATGTGTCACTGTCCCTCTGTATATAACAAATAAAACACCCTGACGATGTGCTCTGTACTTCCATATTCTGGATAATGTATTTCTGAAACTGGTTTCGGCTCGCAGATTCATTATAAAACAGCAGTAAAAATTCACTCGGTGAGGCACTAGGCATGAACCTCACTGCACGTCACTGGTGTGTGTGGGTATGTTTATTATCATATTTTAAGAGTCATTTGGGGCACCAAACTGGGTTAGGCATTTAAAAATTCTATAATCAAAATGATTAATTATTAATTCATGAAAAAAAAAAATACCCTCTCTCTCTCTCTCATTGCTGAGCAAGCACAGGGTAGAGAAGAAGATCCGTAAAAATGCAGCCATTGTTTGTTTAGGCCATAGTTACAAGGATAACATTGTAGAACACAGTGACATAATGCACAGTAAATACAGTAAATCAAAGTCTGCAATCAGGTGATTGTTTACTAAAACCAGTTTTTTTTTTTTTTTAGAGTTTTAGCTTTTGTCTTGGGAGAGAAAATACAAAAGCAGTCTCTTGATGGGAAAGTTTCTTCCAACTTTAAAAGCGTGCCTTCTCCTGTTGCCAGAGATATCATACATCTTCAAGAGGTGGCATGGCACGATCTTACGTCCCGCATTCCTGTTACCATGGCAATGTTTGGAGGTCATCTGCAGTTCACTACACTGGTATTTTGGTGAGCTCACTTTCAAACATAAGACACTTTTGTACACCCATTGGTCAACCTTTGTCTTGGTCTGATTGACTGACAGAGGGTTTTTACCAATGACCATGAAGTATGAACCATTAACTGCAGCAGATGGCTCTACTTACTGTACCTACAGGCCTTGCCTAAAATAATATAAATTGTGATTAAGGCTCTGAAATGTACATATATTGCCCATATTGGTGAGCCAGTCCCTCCTACATTCTATAAGTCAAACATTTGATTTGAACTAATAATAAATACATTCAATTAATCAATTAAAATGACATACACTTGAGGGAACATCACCCCTTCCCATCCAGTTTATTCTCATTTAATTTTGAGAAGATCTAATCGCAGCCATCTAACATCTCATCTGGAATATCTGTGTATCATTAAGAATAAATATATAACCTCAGATTACCTCAGATTTACAGTGCCAAATGTTTTGTGTGCTGATTCTGCAGACATCCACAATATTTCCCAATGTTATTTTTGTTGTTGTTCTCCTAGAAACTTTAGAGTGGGGTGATTGTGTACGCGTGTGTGTGCATGTGTGCGTGTTTGCATATATGTGTGTGGGTGTGTGCATGGATGTACGTGTGTTTGCGTGTGTGTATGTTTGTTTGTGCATATGTGTGCGTGAGAGTGTTTGTGTGTATGCATTCAAACAGACTAAAAATGTGTTATATTATCATTACCATCATTACAATGCTACCATATATTGTCGTACATGTAGATATAGTCATTTTTAAAATAGCAATCATTATATACCACTACCCATTGTCATTGCAAATATATATACACACATATATATATATATATATATATATATATATATATATATAATATATATATATATATATATATATACACACACATATATATATATACACACACACACACACATATA
The DNA here is from genome assembly GCA_015082035.1 of Chaenogobius annularis. Taxonomy (NCBI): domain Eukaryota; kingdom Metazoa; phylum Chordata; class Actinopteri; order Gobiiformes; family Gobiidae; genus Chaenogobius; species Chaenogobius annularis. Next base: position 240,940 of record BJKM01000541.1, read on the forward strand.
TATGTATATATACACATATATATATAAAGATATACATATATATAAATACATACACATACATACAGTACAGTACATATAGATGTCTGATAATCTCTCACTGTATTATTTCTGCTCCTTCAATTGTATTTATTTTATTATTATTTTTTTTCCTGTGTCATGTTTAGTGTCTAAGGTGCATTAAAAGAAAGAGGACATTTTACCAGCGTCTCCACAAAGTACATACACCGAAACACACTCAGGCAGGACTGATGAGAGATGGGATGTGGCCACTCATATAGTGGATAGTGACTGTGTGACCTCTTCTCTAGTCTATACTTTTCTGAGTGCAATGTGTGCAAATCTCTGATGTGAAACCCATTTTAGCTAATCTGTTACCCGTGTAATGTGTTCTGTGCAGTGTTTTGTATTGTATTAATTGTAAGTTGGCACTTTTGGACATACGATAAATATTTTTACAGATTTTGGTCCAGAAGTTGGCATCAGGAGTTATTCAAAGCTCATTTTTCCATTTTATTGTTGGTAGGCATATGGTCTGGGATGACTTTGAAATGATTTTGTATATTTTAGAGAGAAGTTTCTTTGGAGAAGATATATTAATCAAGTCTGATATTGCAGACGGGAGTTCTAAATTTGTGGGTCTGACATTTGCTTTTTCCATAACTGATGATTCCGTTTGTAGGTACTTTAAAAAAAATATTGCTGCTGATGCGTAACTCCTGGACCATGTGTGGAAATTGTGTTAATATGTTGTTTTAAAAAATATGTTTAATGGGGGTGATGCCCTTTTTAGCCCATGTGAAGAATTTTTTTTTTTTATTGCTTAAGAAGCCAGGGTTGTTCCAAAGTGGGGTGAAGTTAGATGGGGCAAGTGTGGAGTTTGTGATTTGGTGAAATTTCCACCAGGCTGTCAGAGTAGAGACTATGGTTATAGCATTAAAGCATGTGTGTCGTTTTATTGATTTGGTGAGAAATAGGATGTCAGCTATATTTACTTCTTTGCATAATGATGGTTCTATTTCTAGCCATGTAATATCAGATTAGGTGGGGTGAGTCCATTTGTAAATGTATTGGAGTTGGTTAGACAATGAGTAATGTTGAAAATTTGGTGCTACTAGTCCTCCTTGAGCTTTGTTCTTTTGTAATGTACTGAGTTTAATCCTTGGTGTTTTATTTTTCCAACAGAAGTGAGTGATAATGGAGTCTAGTGATTTGAACCAGGTGAGTGTGGGGTGGGTTGGGATCGTTGAGAATAAATAGCTTATTTTTGGCAAAATTGTCATCTTTATTGCTGCTATCCTGCCAATTATGGAGAGGAAGGTTGAGCCATCGAAGTAAGTCTCCTTCTATGGTGGAGTGAAGTTTAGTGTTATCGTTGAGTGTTAGCGTTGTTCTCTATGCGTGAAACTTTCTTTTTTCTGACTGTCAGCCACAGCCATCACAAAACGTGGGGACTGGATATGGTTCCAGACCAAACGTCTTTTTGTAAAAGACTGTAAAAGAAGCATGTTGCCTTGGGTTGCTGCACAATGGTCCCCTCACTCTGGAGGAAGTGGAAAAAAATGAACCATACCAACCATCACCAAAAGAACCATATAATTTTATTCAGAATGGCTTGGGACGTTACTCTTACCTTAACATAACAAACAAAGAAATACAGACTATTTCTCAGGCCTTAAAATAGTTTGTTTTTCAGCAAGCTGCAGATGAAATTACCATCTTACTATAAAGCTTGGGTCAACTGCCTCATGAGGACACTACTTTAGGCTGAGGATTATCACTGCATCTGTCCCGGTCCCTCCCTCTGTGATTGCACCGCTCCAAATGCTTTCACTCTCCCTCCTCCTGAGACAATCTCATCCTAAAATGGTGTTCAAAGTTCAATGGCAAACATAATTCTGCAAAAACAATTCCAGTTGTGCCTCTTCACTGCACCTGGTCTCACGAGAACACTCTCTTTAATGTACTGTAAACATTTCAGTAAAATGTAATTACACTGTCGTCATTAGTAAACAGACTGAATTAGCATGTCCTTTTGTACTGTACGGACAGTGGTCTATTAATATTTATGGAAACTGTGGCACAAAGCGTTAATACTGTATGTAAACAAGCAGAAGATTAAGCTGTGAGCCATTTACTACCTGAATGCATTACTGTAGAACAGATAAGAACATTTCAAGTTTTCAAGCTTAGATATACATGTAAAAATATAAATATTAATCACTGTAAGCTTTATACTGATTTAAAGTACTTTTACTCAAAGCACATTTAACAAATTCTATGGGTTTTTTTCTGCTTTTTTGTAGACAACATTTGGGCCACTAACACTATTTGGTACATTATTTAATCACTCAATTTCCAGCGGAGGGATTCAACGGAACTGCCACACACCAAGCCGCAGTACATGAATTGTTTTTGTCTTTTTTTTTTTGTAATCTTAATGTGTGAATTTTGTGGTTTCCCCATATAGTTTATTGTAAAAGCACCACTTTTTGACATGATGACATAATTCCACCCTGTCCGCAGCTAATAATAACATATTTTATGTCTTGTCAACCAGAAAGTAAGAGCCAAAAGCAGTGCTCTGATTGGCTATGCGTGGGTGGTCCACCACTTTGCTAAAAAGCTATTCTAAAGCCATGCACACTCTTACTCAGGTACCCAGTATAGGTCGTTTTATACTGTTCAAAGACATGTTGAGTCAACAAGGCTCATCATTGAAAGTAGTTAAATGTGAGAAGGATAAATGTCTCACACATCAAGGACAGGAAAAATGTATTACTGAAGAACTGATGTGATTAAACTTTAAACACCCCCTGACTGTAGATGGATGAGCAGTAGCTGAAAGCTAAACACTAACCAGCCAGTTACAAGGACGATGGTGAGGGTTCCTGCTGCCATCGAAAAAAATCAGCTCAAACACCTTCTTTTGTTCGTTTTCTGCTTCATACAATGACAGGGATGGACTACATAAGACACAACACAAGTCACAACATTTTCTGCATATTGTCTGTAGTGCAGACATTTGACTAAACATATTTACGGCTACGTTCACACTTGCATGCACATCCCATCAAAATTAGCACTAAGTTGTTACAAAACACAAGCTGTGTCTACTTCTTAAGAACACACTGTAGAAATGGATGAAAACGATGACAGCGATGGAAACAACGTCCCAACATATCGCATTAGGTTTACAGCTTTCAAAACTAATACATTTTGAAAACATATAATACAATTTGGATATAACTGTTTTTTATCTTCATTTCACAGGACAGGAGTAAAATCAACCTGAACCATGGAAGATAAATGATACTGTACAAGAAACATCAAAGGTGGCTGCCCCTGGAGAAATAGTTTGTTAGCGGGATTCAATTGTAAACCACAAGTGTAAACAACAACTTGCTGAGTTTCTGCTGCCGCCAATTCACTCATGCAAAGCAATCTACGCTGATTCTACGGAGAAGTGTGTAGCACTGCCACAATTTGACGGACTTTTCTTCCCGAGGGACTGTTATGAATGCGTATGGGCCCTCACAAATGTACTTTGTTGATACGTGCCTCTCCCTGTAATGCTGCAATGATGTCATTTATTACATTTTTTTCTGAAATGTTCAAAGAGGCACACAATATGGGTATGGAGCTCACAGCATTTAAATTTTGGATGCAGTCAGGGAATTTCAGGCTGTTGACCATGGTTGCCTCAGAATCCAAAATGAATCAGAAACAGAATCAAAAAAGGTTTATTGCTAGAATTCACAAACATAGGAACTTGTTTTGGCATTAAGGTGCAACATAAAACACTGATCAATAATAAAAACAACCTATATGAAATCAAAAGGGCATGCATTAAGTAACAATTTAAAATTACGATAGTATAGAATGAAAATAGGCTTACTATGTACACAAGAATTTACAGTTAAATTTACAGTCGTGGGTGCAAAAAGTGACAGTGCAGTGAGTGATTGATTAAATTGTAGTTATAGTGACAGGTGTATAAGAAGTGTTCATGAGACCAACAGCAAAGGGGAAGAGACTATTCTTGTGGTGGGAGGTAAAACTGCACCATCATCTGCACTGGCAGCTTGGCTTTCCTCAGCTGCCGCAGGAAGTACATCCTCTGCTGGGCCTTCTTGATAAGGGAGCTGATGGAGGGCTCCCACTTGAAGTCCTGGATGATTGTGGTGCAGGGAAGGAGTCCACGGTGAATGATGGGGTTAGTCTGTCATGATGAGGGGGGCTGGGGCTTGACTTCCTGGAGTCTACGATCATCTCCACTGTCTTCTGGGCGTTGAACTCCAGGTTGTTATCGCTGCACCAGGACCAGCCAGTCACTCCCCTATAGACAAACTCATCCCTGTCCGAGATGAGCCAATGAGGGGGTGTCGTCCGCAAACTTGATCAGTTTTACGGAGTCGTGGCGAGGTGTCAGCAGTTTGTGTACAGGAGAAAAGCAGGAGGAAGTACACAGCCCTGTGAGCTCCTTTGCTGATAGTCCGAGTGTCTGAGCATTCTTCCCACCCCGCTGCCTCCGATCCGTCAGGAAGTCAGTGATCCACCTGCAGGGGAGTCAGGCAGTTGAGCTGGAGAGCTTGTCCTGGAGCAGAGCAGGGAGGATGGTGTTGAATACAGAGCTGAAGTCCACAAACAGGATCCTGACATAGATTCCGGGGAGTCCAGATGCGCAAGATGAAGTGGAGTGCCAGGTTGATGGCGTCGTCGACAGACCTGTTGGTTCTGTAGGCGAACTGCAGGGGTCCAGCAGGGAGGAGGTGAAGACTTGAGGTGGCAAGACCAGTAGCGTTCAAATGACTTCATGACTACAGACGTCAGCGTCACAGGCCTGTAGTCATTAAGTCCAGTGATCCCGGGCTTCTTGAGGACAGGGACTATGATGGACGACTTGAAGCAGGCTGGGACGTGGCATGACTCCGGGAGGTGTTAAAAATGTCTGCGGACAGCACTCCTGGCAGTGTCTTAATGTGGCGGGAAAACACTGTCTGGCCAGCACTTTTTTCGGGTGATTTCCGAAATAGTCTGTTAACATCCTGTTCCTGAACTGAGAGAGATGTGGGAAAGTGTGTGTTGTGTTGGGTGAGGGGGGAGGGGGGGGGGGGAAGAGGGGCAGGTTTGGGTTGGCAGAGGTGGCAGCCATGGGGGAGGGGGTGGTCACATCAAACCTGCACTGGCAGTATAAAAGACTACTACTGGGAGGATAAAAGGTCTGCTGTTATTCAAGAGGCCATGTTGTTGCACTATAAGTCTGCAGGTCATGTTTTGTGTATTTTATGTGTTATTATAAATATGTAATAACATGTCTATACCCTTTCTAAAACTAGGTGATAGGAGGATGGACAGCCCTGGATTTTCTGCCCAGTACTGCATGTACACTTTGCTTAACATGAGAGAATGTAGTTGGATTTCAACAACAATGGAAAGAAATCATTTTAAGTTTGAAAATTTTAAATGACTGTTGACAGACAATTTACTTTTCTCCCAGCACATTTCACAGGAAATAGAATTTATAAAGACAATGGTGTGGAGCACACATATGGCCTGGAGCCAAAAATCTGGAAGAAAAAGATTCATGCATGTGAAGCAGTCGGCAGATGGCACACAGCTCTACTTTAAAGTCTGTCTTGTATCGCTCGCATTCCCTGTCTACCACTTCCGCCTTCCTGTTTGCTGGGGCTGTCGACAGGTTGCTTTGGTTGTCTCGTAAGGGCCAGGTAAATATTTTTCACAATGTCTCGCAAATCTACTGATTATTAGTACTTGAAATTATCCATTATATGTATTTTAGTTCTCATCCCCCATTTCACTCTACTTTCCTATCAATAAAGCCTACAGGCAACAAAATCTAAAAAAAGAAATTAAAAAAAGAAAGACAGAAAAGGTAAACGTGAAATGCGGGACTGAGTGATTTCTCCCCGTTACATGTCCTTTTTTCTGTCTCCAGCAACCTGCCAATGGGACGACAGATGAAAATTAGCCTGCATGGCAAACCCTGGCACATTTACATGTTGAACTAACACATGTTGATTACATGTTGTGCACTGTCCCATATTAGAAATGATCAAAATAAACATAAACACAAGTCAATGGTCGTTGCGGCTATGTTGTTGGTCAATATAGTTGCTGCTTCGTAATTTGCTTTTACTCCAAGTTGTTATTGTCATATGTTATCTGGCTATGTGGTTTTTATACAACTGTCATCCTCCAATGTCGTTGTTATGTCATTATGTTCAATGTCGTTGTGTTATGTCGTCCTCCGATGTCCTCCGATGTCATCCTACTTAGTCATTGTGTTGTGTCATCCTACTTTGTCGTGTTATGTTATCTTTTTCTTTTGACTGTAGTCACATCTTACAGTAACACAAGAGTTTGTCTTCCTCATCTGACAGGTGTCGACTCTGGGAGCTCCGGGGGAGGCGCTGCTGAGGCTGCACACAGAAACCCTCAGTACTCATCCTGGGAGCTTCCATTAGGAGAGACATGCGCGTGGGAAAGGGCTAAACCTCCTGTCATCCTGGTACCCTCCGGCAGGACATAAACACCACTGCTCCAAACATCCTGCGTCATCACCCGTCTGTGTCTTCTGTGGTTGTTCATATAGGCACAAACAATTTAAACTACAGCAATCAGAGAAATTTCAAGAGGACTTTATTTCCCTGATCAACACTGTGAAAAGAACTGGAAAACTGTGTGTAATTTCAGGTGCCCTACTTTGAAGATGTGAAATTCAGTCGCCTCAGACAATTGCATGTTTTGCATACATCATACTGTGGTGCCAAGCAAATTCAATATGTTTACAATTTTGCTGCTTTTGGTTTACATTAAAACGGGAACTGTTTAAACATGATCGCCTTCATCCAAATATGGGTCTCGTCTTCTCTCTTTTAACATTGAGCAGTCAATGTGTGACAATCAGGTATGTTGACTTCAAATGCTCATGGATCTTTTAAGATACCAGTCAGGATTACAAGGAGAACATTAGTGTCAGTCCCTCAACACTCTTTTGCCCATATTTAAATGGGAAAGGAATCAGATGACAATTGTGTCACAATTGTGTAGTGAATAATAAATGGAACAGAGTCAAAGCAGAACGGGAAAACTACAAATCATATTTAATCAACATAAAACCAAATAAAAGCCTGCCCATTGCAAATACTCAATCAGATAATATTCAAACACTGATTTAAATATATCAACATTTAAATCAAAAAAAGGACTTTGAATTATTCACATGAATATGCAAAGTCTTCAATCAAATGTAGACTTTATTAGAGTGTGGGCAAAACAAACAAATCCTAATATATTTGTATTCTCTGAAACATGGTTAACCTCCAGGATCTCAGATGCAGACATTTTTTGGACAATTATAATATATTCCATTGTGATTGACCCAGTAAAGGAGGTGGAGTAGCAATAATAAGACAATCTTGTTTTACTGTATCGGTAAATACCAGTCTCTAAGTCAAAGCGTTTTGAATACACAGCCCTTGAGATGGGATTGGGTAAAAATAATACTTGGAAAATAACAGTTATAGGTTTTTATCATCCTCCATCTGCACCTGACGGTGAGCTAGAGGACTTCTTTACCTTCCTCTCCACTTTTGGTAATTCTGAGTTACTTTTAGGTGCCATGAATATGGATTGGTTATCCAAAACTTCTGACAGTCTAAAAAACTATTGTAATGAGTTAAACCTCACACAACGTATTACTGCTTCCACCCGACCAGACCCTAGAGACCCACTTAAAGCAACGTTACTGGACATTATCGTAAGCAACTACCAATGTAGTTGATTAGAAAGAGTCATACTATGCCCGGAAGGCAAGAGACCAGGGCCAAGAGCGCAGAATGACACAAGGAGCACCCTGCCCCTTGGATCAGCTCACAAGCTTCATACAGTGAGAAATTAATGACATCAATACCAATTTAGAGTCCATAAAGATGATACAAAGCCTAGCCTGCCACATATTTGATCTAAAAACTCCTTGGTCCCTCTCCCAGAACCCCTATGTTGAAGAGGTGCATAGCGTTTGACTTTTAAGACAGAACAGTGGCCTGTGCTCCAGGACAGCTAAAGCTCTATTGACATTCCTGTTCAGTAGCTTATATAGGTTAGTACCATTCTATAATGTGGTAGGCAATGCTACATAATGCATTAGCTTGCACTGATTGTGGTTGTTAAAGCTATAAACAACTTGCATCGCTACTAATGCTTTGAAAAATGATCATTCGTGATTTGTCATCTTTCACACTAGGCAAAGTACTTATACTGACTAACTATTTTTATACAAACAGCAGAAAAGCGTACTTGTGAATGTAATCCTCACCTCTGAAAACCCAGTGTAGACACTGCCGTTTCTCTTGTGAGCAAGTTCATGTGGAAGGAGGTGAGGCCTCAGCTCTCTCAGGAAGGAAAGGGGAATGAGAGCTACTCTCTCATTTCCAAAACTTACGGACATTCACTTTAAAGGACCATTTATGTTGCAGGGCCATAATAAGCGCAAGGGTCTTTTTCTCAATTGTTGAATAATTTAATTGATACAAATTTAACTTTATTGGAATCATGCTCCTGGAGCAGAAAGCCTGCAGTGCCAACTTGCCCTGGCCAACTACAAGATAGGTAAGGCACAAGCAAACTCACACTTTGCCAAGTTGACAGTGAGACGCACAGAGGATAGACAGATAGACAGTGCACCTGTCCAATCCAGATGTCACCATGTTAATTAAACATTTGAAACATAGCTTGTACGTTCTGAAGCCCAAAACTCATCACAGTATACGCAAACAAACCAAATGGAGTTACAAACGTGAATATTTCTTGCGTATAAGTGGAAAGTGGCACCTGCCAGTACCTCTTTAACAAATCAAATTTGCTCACAAATCTGGCAGAGCCAACCTGATCAATGCAGTATTCCAATGCAGTCAATGGATATGATTCTGGTTTAGTAATTTTGTTCATTTTGCTATAGTCTGTACAGAAATATGGGGACTTATCACACTTATCGACCAGAGGACTCGGACATGCCCTACTGGGGGACAACGAGACAGCTTTATTAAAAAATAAATACATTGATTTATAAACAAAAAGATAATACATAACGAATAGATTTCAACTAAACATAAATACGAACAAAGTCACTGCATATTTACATTCAAATAAGAGCCCATTTGGTCCAAAGTTGGTCATTTTTTTCCCATCTGTCTGATATCAGTCATAATGTCAGTCCAGTCTTTGATCGTTGGCAATATTTGTCCCATCCATTTCTTTGTTATGGCCTTTTTTCCTGCCACCAAAAGCCTACTCCAAAGGTATTCACTGATTGTGTCCATGACAGGATTTTTGAAGATGACAATGTCAAAAACTGTCTGCAGTCCATTACAGAAAGGACAGTCCCAAAACACATGATTGTGGTTTGCCTTCTGGCTGCCACAGCCTCTCCAACAGTTAGCATTTCCCTGTGAGTAATGGGCACTTTTCCAACAGAATTCCCTCCAAACATGTGATTTGGTGGTTTTCCACTGAGATGTACATATACTTTCCCATTCATCATCAGCCTGAGCAAAGTGACCCTCTCTTTCCCATTTATCCTTAATGTAATCAGTGACTGCCCAGATTGTTAATACATTTGTATAATTTAGATATTAATCCCCTTGAACATTCCAATGTAGAAGCTTTGATAAATATTTCAGTCAAAAGGCTATGTTGGTCATCATTCTTTTTAATTTCTTGGTTCTAATAACTCCTTATACGTAAATAACTGTAAAAGTCCTGTCTCTCTGAATCAAAGGATTCTTTCAACACACCAACGCTCTTCAGATTATTCTTTTTTACAATCTGGTAAAAGACCTTTATACCTTAATCTTGAGGCTGTGCTGTTAGGTGTGAAATTTTGATCATAAAGATTTGAACATCTTTGTTATGTTTTGATTAGCTCCTTCCATGTTGTATGAACCCAAGGGTTCTCCACCTCCAGCAAATGACTCAACTGTCTGTCATCTTCCAGTAAGGCTTGAACAGGAACCCCCGACACAACATTAATCTCAATGTTTTTCCATTGAGCTTCATATTCTGGGTCACACCAGTAGAGCAACGCTCTGATCTGAGCTGAAATAAAGTAATTTTTCAAACAAGGGAAGCCCATCCCCATCCCCAGCCCATCTCTATCTATTCCAGACTCTTCAGGTTTACATCCCTGTTTGATGAGTGTAATAAAGCAATCTCAAGATTCATATGGTAAGGGAAAAAAACTGTATCTGATTCAAAACTTTACAATTATCAAAAGAAAAGGGAGGACTCTAGGCACCAGCAGGAGGCCAGTCCCTGAGGTCCTCAGAGTCCGAGATGGTTCATATGGCACTAACATGTCCGAGATGTACATTGGTCCTAGGCCATGGAGAGACTTGTATACAAGAAAAGCTGCTTTGAAGTCTATTCTCTGAGCCACAGGGAGCCAGTGCAGAGACCTGAGCACAGGACTAATGTGATCGTACTTCCTGATTCTAGCCAGGACCCGAGCAGCAGCGTTCTGGATGCACAGCTTTTGGAGAGGCCAGTAAGCAGGCCATTACAGTAGTCTAATCTACTAGAGACAAACTCATGGATAAGTCTCTCCAAGTCTGGTTTAGACACTATACTTTTAATTTTGGCAATGTTTTTTGGATGGTAAAAGCCTGCTGATGTTATTGATTTGACGTGGCTGTTAAAATTTAAGTCTGAGTCCATTATTACCCCCAGATTTCAAACTTGATTTGTAGGTTTTAGATCCAAAGACGATGATTTCAGTCTTGTCTGAGTTCAGCTGGAGAAAGTTGTTTTGCATCCACACACTGATCTGTTGGATGCAGTGACAGAGTGAATCCACAGGTCCGTTTAGGGTTATTTTTTGCATTTTAATGCCCTGAACTTTGTCATTAAAGAATAATGCAAACTCGTTACACCTGGATGTGGACATGAGTTCTAACGGCAGCTGAGCCGGAGGGTTTTTTAATCTGTTCACTGTGGCAAACATGATACACGAGTTGTTACGACAGTTTCCAATTATTTCAGAAAAATATCTTTCCCTAGTTCTACATAAAATGAGGTTGTACGTGTAAAACTTCTCTCTGTAAATCCCTTTTTGAACCTGGAGCTTTGACTTGCGCCATTTTCGTTCAGCTCGGCGGCACTCCTTTTTCTGTGCCCTGACCGAATCATCATTTATCCATTATTTTAGCCTTCATAGGGGCAATGGTGTCGAACATTCAAAACACTAGATGTAACAGAGTTCAACAAATCATTTACATTAGAACAAGAGACATTTTCAAATTTGATCATTTCCATAAACAGTTTTCCCGTGCTGTCATTTATGTGTCTCCACCGAACAACTGCAGGACCATCTGGTGGTTTGGGAAAAACAGACAGGTCAAAGAAGACACAGAAATGATCAGACAGAGCAACATCAACTACATTGACGTTATATATACGGTAATTAGAAGATCTAGAGTGTGCCCTCTGCAGAGGGTGAGGCCACTCACGTAATAAGTAAGACCAAAAGTTTCAAGGACAGCATGAAGCTCTTTAGCGTTTCTGTCCCAAATATTATCAACATGAATACTGAACTCCTGTTATGACCAAACCATCAAAGTCTGTGCATACGACTGAAAACATCCCAGTAAAATCATCAATAAAACTTTGGCAGTGCTGGGGAGGCTTGTATAAAACAATGAAGAGAATGGATGGAGACGGTTTTAGCTCAATTTTAAAGAATACATACTCAAATGTTGAAAACACCCCAAAGGACAACCTGTGGGTAACTATTTCATCTTTAACAAAAGCACACACACCTCCTCCCGTTTGTTTTCTCATGTTTCAAATTCAAACATAAAGTTGGGTGGAGGAGATTCTATTAGAAGTTCAGTTAAAAACATAAAATCAAGATTATAAGAAGAAATAAAATGATTAATTAAGAATGATTTGTTACATAAGGATTGGACATTTAGCACAGCAAGTCTCAGACTAGTTTCAGTGAGACTGGGCGTTATCTTTTTACAGGGGATATGAATCAAATTTCACAGATTGGGCCGCCTGGCTTGTATTTTGGTTTTCCATCTGTGTTATGTGAAGGTCACACAGAAGGTAAGAAGGGGATACCAGAATGAGATAACGTCAGTTTTTTGTACATTAATTTTGTATCCTTTTTTGGATACAAAATTAATATTTGGATATTGGATATTTCTGGTTTGGTCACATACAATAGAACATCATCTGCATAGCAGGCAATTTTATATTCTGTCCCATCAACTGTAACACCATGAATTGTTTTTGATTGTCTAATAAATTGTTCCAAAGGGTTCCAAATACAAAGCAAACAGGAGTGGAGACCATGCACAAACCCTGCTTAACCCCTTAAAATGACCATTGATTTTAATTCTTGATATTGGATCATCGTTATTTGTAAGGATCGTCGTGTTGTGTTGTTATCTTGTGTTTGACGTTTGGTAGTCAAACCTGTTTGATCATTGTGGATCAAGTTTGAGAGTATTTGTTCCATTCTTTGGACATAATTGAGGTATATATACAATTGTCCACATTCAGAATAGAAATGGGTCTATATGAGGCACAATCCAATCGGTCATTCTTTTCTTTAGGTATCAGAGATATGATGGCCTCTTTCCAACTAGGAGGGGTCTGAGTTTTCCTAAGTAACCAGTTAAAAGTTGTCAAAAGGAAAGGAGTTTTTCTTTTGAAGCTTTGTTACCACTCTGAGGTGAACCCATCGCTTCCCGGAGATTTATTGTTCTATTTTTCAATCTTTTGATTGCACCTTGTATTTCGAAAACTGTTGTTTCAGTTCTTAATTTCTGGCACGAGCAAGTAAACTGGCGAGGGTCATTGTTCTTCTCCGGTTTCTCTTATTACTATTTTTACCCCCTGTTATGTGAAAAGTAAACATTGTCTGATTTGTCTGAAATTCAGGGGTTATATTCTCCTCAGGACGCCATGAAAAATAGTGTATTACAGATATTGTGTGTTTTTCACTATTGGCCAGCAGGGGCGCAATTAATGCTCACAAACACATCCAAATAATTCTGGCGCAAACACATCTCCTCTGATTGGGTTGAAATTGTAATCATTTGTACACCTCCCAACACTGATTACAATAACGTGTCAACCATTATGATTGGAGCTCTAGCATCACCTACAGGAATGCATAAACATTACTTTCTGCAGAGCATTCCTTGATGTGCCCTTGATCCTAAAAGTCCATCAGACCTATGCCCCATTTTGTACAGTTTAGCCTCTAGGGCCCTCCACACCAAAGAATACAAAACAGGCTTAAATACACACTAAACATTCGCACAAATGCACCAAAGTTGTCAGAGTGAACTACATTAATTGAAATGTCAATCTCATAACTAAAATGTTCTGGCTGCTCAAATAAAGGCTGTACAGCGCCCTCTAGAAAAAAACTTATAGGAAATGAGACGTGTCAATTTTGGCCTGCACTCATGAGTAAAATATATTATTGGAGCATTGCCCTATGACAGACAGGAAGTTGGCCATTTTCAATCAAATGTCGCCATCACTTTGACATTTTATTTTCAAAAAAGTACTTGTCCAAGGTTTTTTGTCCGATTGAGTTTAAATCAACACTTTCCACATCTACAGACATTCCCATTTAATAATCAGCCAATTTTTTTAATTAAACCGTTTTTGTGTAGTGCCCCACCAAAAAACATCTTCATTTCCCCTTTTTGGTTTTCAAACCATGATGCATCAGGCTAAAAAGCTGAAATTGCAACCACTGGTGTGGCATGAAAAACTAAACAGAATAAATTAATGAGCACATGGCCACTCACAACTATAGTTCCAAAACTGTCCGATTACCACGAAATTTGGGGAGATGATTTTATACATAAAAAGAAGCAAAAAACTCAATGTCTTATTTTGTACCATTTGGCCTCTAGAAACAGGATATTTCTTGTACAAATCAAACTTGTCAGATCTATATAGAAATACAAAACTTATTTTGTGCAAGGTGAGTGAAAATTGGCACACACATTGGCCAGGTCAAATCACTCTATAAAGTACATTACATCATATCTATTGTGTACGGGTTGCTGATTCAAAGCCGTGGTTCTCTACACTGAAATTCCTCTGCTATTTGTGAAAGTTTATTTTGACATGGCCTGACAGTGACGGATGATTTAACGCTGCCTAAATAACAAAGATAACCTTTATTTGTCCCACAGTGGGGAAATTCTAGTGTTGCAACAAAGGGGACAGAAAACAGATTAGGCACAGTGTAATAATAAGAACAGATGACTTAGAAAAAAAGAAAACTCTTACAATCTTAATAATAATAATAATAATAATAATAATAATAATAATAATAATAATAATAATAATAATAATAATAATAATAATAATAATAATAATAATAATAACACTCTTATTTACAGCTGTTATGTGGACAGAAAAATATTGCACAGGGATGATTGACATTATGTCACAGTATTGCACATTATGACAATATTACACATGATTATGAAAGCTGAATGACACGTTCAGGGCTAACAGTGTCACATAATATGTTCGCTTTTTCATCTGGTTTGCTTACAAACTTTGATATGACATGTGCAAATGTGCATAAAACAGATTTATAACCTTTGGATAATTGACACTGTTAAACTAGATCTAAGTAAATATGTAAATAAGTAACAAATTAAAAACAATATAAAATACACAAAAATTATAAAAGACGGTCAGAGGACACACAATTCTCATGCCGGGTTAAATACCAGTGAATAAAAGTGCGTTTTTAAACGAGACATAAAAAAATCAACTGAAGGTGCAGTCTTTATGTGGGGAGGAAGAGCGTTCCAAAGTTTGGGGCATACAACAGAAAAGGCCCGGTCACCCCAGGAGTGTAGAACAATGAGGTCTGAATGTCCTCGGGGGCCAGTCCGTGAAGCACTTTAAAAACAAAAAATAACATTTTAAAATCAACTCTAAAATGAATGTGGAGCCAGTGCAGTGAGCATAAAATAGGTGTAATGTGTTCTCTAAGATGAGTGCCAGTTAAAAGACGTGCTGCGGAATTTAGCACTAACTGTAAGCGTGACAGGTTAGCTTGGCTGATACCAGTGTACAGTGCATTACAGAAGAGAAAAAAGCACGGATCACCCGCTCCAGGTCGGAAGCGCGGGAAGGGCAGTTGCCCATGTGGCGAGGACCATCATCGCCGCTTGCGGTTTTAATTTATTTTGTTCTTCTGACATAACAGGCAAATTGAGGGTGTTCTGTTTTAAAGTTTTCAAGATAGTCATTAAGAAAATTTTGATCCACTCTCATAATATCTTTGCTTGGCAAAGAGCATTTTATGAAATATTTCCTGTTAAGTCAGAACATTAATTTCGCCTCTTTTTAATTTCTTGTACAATTTTAGGACACCCTTTTTGACATTGTTTTCCTTCAACAATTTAAAATGCTTTTGCTATGGCTATAATTTGTCCTCTCAAGACTGCTTTGGAAGCATCCCAGAGAAATGGGCGAAGACATTTTCCCAGTATCATTTTCCTCCAGATAAGTCTTAATGTTATTGGAAATCCATCCATCCATCCATCCATCTTCTTCCGCTTTATCCGGGGCCGGGTCGCGGGGGCAGCAGTCTAAGCAGGGACTCCCAGACTTCCTTTTCCCCAGACACTTCCTCCAACTCCTCCGGGGGGATCCCGAGGCGTTCCCAGGCCAGCCGAGAGACATAGTCCCTCCAGCGTGTCCTGGGTCTTTCCCGGGGCCTCCTCCCGGTGGGACATGCCCGAAACACCTCCCTAGGGAGGCGTCCAGGAGGCATCCGGAACAGATGCCCGAGCCACCTCAGCTGGCTCCTCTCAACGTGGAGGAGCAGCGGCTCTACTCCGAGCTCCTCCCGTGTGACTGAGCTCCTCACCCTATCTCTAAGGGAGCGCCCAGCCACCCTGCGGAGGAAACTCATTTCAACCGCTTGTATCCGCGATCTTGTCCTTTCGGTCACTACCCAAAGCTCATGACCATAGGTTATTGGAAATGTTTTCCTTAAACAAAAGGTCATCAAGCAGGCTGGCAATTAACCGACCAGAGAGCAGGATCATTGTGGCCTGAGCCAGACAGAGGCTGAAGCTCTCAAAACCCTTCAGTGAGGAAATTTAAGAAGTGGACCAAATAGGCAGTGGAGGAGCTTCGTGCGTGTTTGGACAGTACAGACTGGGAGGTTTTCAGAGCTGCCACAGATAGTTTGGATGAGTACACGGACACTGTGACGTCATACATTTGATTCTGTGAGGACAGCATCCCACCAACACAAACCAAAGTCACTTTCAACGATGACAAACCCTGGTTCACACCAAAACTGAGGCAGTTAAGGCAGCAGAAGTAGGCAGCGCACAGGGCTGGTGACAGAGAGCGCTACAAAGATGCTAAGTATGGATTTAGCAAAGAGATGTCTTGAGCTAGATCACAGTACAATACGCGTCTGAAGCAGCGGTTCTCTGAAAACAACCCCGCCTCTGTGTGGCGTGGGCTCCGGCTTCTCACTTATCATAACCCTCCAGCCCCCCCTGCTGCACACAATCAAAAATTGGAAGAGCAACTTAACACCTTCTACTCCACCCCGTCCCCCACGGTGACCAACTCTGCCAACCCAACCCTGGTCACCCCCACCTCCCCCACCACTCTCTCAGTTCAGGAACAGGACGTTAACAGGCTATTTCGGAAACCCAACCTCCGAAAAGCTGCTGGACGGTGTCTCTCCTTAAGACACTGTGCAGGAGAGCTGACCCCCGTCTTCAGACATTTTTTACACCTCCCTGGGGTCATGCCACGTCCCAGCCTGCTTCACGTCGTCATCATTGTCGTTGTCCCCAAGAAGCCCAGGATCACTGGCCTTAATGACTACAGGCCTGTGGCGCTGACGTCTGTAGTCATGAAGTCATTTGAACGCCTTGGTCTTGCCCCACCTCAAGTCCTTCACCTCCTCCCTGCTGGACCCCCTGCTCCCTGCAGTTCGCCTACAGAGTCAACAGGTCTGTAGACGACGCCATCAACCTGGCACTCCACTTCATCCTGCAGCATCTGGACTCCCCGGCGAACCTATGCCAGGATCCTGTTTGTGGACTTCAGCTCTGCGTTGAACACCATCCTCAACCTGATCTTCTCCAGGACAAGCTCTCCCAGCTCAACGTGCCTGACTCCACCTGCAGGTGGATCACTGACTTCCTGATGGCAGTCAGAGGCAGTGCGTTGCGGCTGGGGAAGTATGTTTCAGACACTTGGACTATCAGCAGAGGATCTCCAAAACAAGGCTGTTGTACTTTCTCCTCACCTGCTTCTTCTCCTGTACACAAACTGCTGCACCTCCAGCCACGACGACGATGAGTCTGTCTACAGGAGGGAGGTGGAAACTGGAAGCGTGGTGTCCTGGTTTGCAGCACATTAATTGGTATTATAAAACTCCCACAATTCCTTGGAGTTCAACACTCAGAAGACAGTGTAGATGATCGTGAACTTCAGGAAAGTCCCAGCCGCCCAGCCCCCCCTCATCATGACAGACTCCCCCATCACCACAGTGGACTCCGTCCTCGGCACCACCATCACTCAGGACCTCAAGTGGGAGCCCACCATCAGCTCCTTCATCAATAAGGCCCAGCAGAGGATGTACTTCCTGCGGCAGCTGAGGAAAGCCAAGCTGCCAGTCGCAGATGATGGAGCAGTTCTACACGGCCATCACTGAGTCCATCCTCACCTCCTCCATCACCGTGTGGTATGCTGGAGCCACAGCCAGAGACAAACAGAGACTACAGCGCATTGTGTGTTCTGCTGAGAAGGTGATCGGCTGCAGACTTCCATTCTCTGTACGTCTCCAGGGCTCTGGGACGAGCAGGTCAGATCACCGCTGACCCTTCTCACCCTGGACATGGTCTATTTGAACCACTCCCTTCAGGCAGGAGGCTACGGTCCATCCAGACCAGAACCTCCCGCCACAAGAATAGTTTTCTTTCCCTCTGCCGTCGGACTCATGAACACTTCCCTGCACCTGCCACTTTAACTGCAACTGTTCAATCAGTTTCTGCACTGCAACTGTAAATTTAACCGTAATTCTCGGTGTACATAGTAATGTCTATTTTTATACTATAGCAATTTTAAATTGTTTCTTAATGCATGCCCTTTTGATTTCATATATGTTGTTTTTATTATTGATCAGTGTTTTATGTTGCACCTTAATGCGGAGACAAGTTTCTATGTTTTGTGAATTTTGTTCATTGACAATGGCAATAAACCCCTTCTGATTCTGATGTGTGTTTTTTCATCTTTCCTCAAACTTTTTTTTTTTTTTTTTTTTTTTTTTTTAGATTGTGCCCGTAGGTGTGCTGTGCCATAACCACTCGACCACCAGGCAGCACCTTTCCTCAAAGTCTACAGTAATGTACATAGGGGCATGATCACTTCGGAGATCTGTTTTTATTGAAGATAAAGTCTTTTTAAGTGTAAATAGTCTTTTCTGGAAAAAAAATGCATACAGATTAAAAAAATGGGTATATTGGCGTGCATTAGGTTTCATCTCCCTACAGAGGTCAAGAGCGGCCAGAGCGGCCAGAGCGACCAGAATGGCAGCCGCAGAAAAGTTGGACAAAGCTGAACTTTTTTGCGGCCGATGCGGCGCAGCAACCAATCAGAGATTTCGCTCCAGTGATGTACCTACGCATTACCCGGAAGACAGTGACGTACGTACGCACTACCCGGAAGAAGGCCCAAAGCAAACCCCGAAACTATAAACAAATCAGCCAGACGCAGCTCTTGGAGCAAATAATAATATTCACTAAATTCTTCTTACCTCTGAAGTATCTGCGGGACCCAGACAGGCCGCAGAGCCGATCGCCTCCAGTTTTGGACTTTGTAAAGTAAATACACAGAAGCCTGAACTGCCATAAGACACAACTCCTCCACTGCACATGTGCGTTCTCTTTTGTTTGCCTCCGTATGATTTTTTTGTTTGCCTCCGTACGATTTTTTTTTTTTCATCACTAAATTTGTTTAGTAAAACAGAGTCCAGCTGACTACAACTGAATCTTTTTCTACAATGGAACACTCCTGGACGAATGAGGGATTACACCGATTTGTTTCTAATACATTTGTTTAGTTTTTGATGTTCAATATAATTTCTATTCTTACTTTTCTCATTTTTATTAAAATGTTTTGATTGTTTGATTGTATTCAGTATGACGTTAACGTTGAAGGATGCTACTGATCGTATTGATTTTGCCATTGATAGATTCTGAATGCTTTTAGACTCTCTGGTCAAACACAACAAATGAACATAAGAACCACAGAAACAGGAATCAGATAAAAAGATAACATTGAAAACAAAAAAGGGTTCATGCTGAAAACGTGCACCGAACCCTCTTGGAGTTTGGTGAGTAAAACTGTACTTTTTGAGAAAAAACATTGGCAGCGGCGGAGTGTAAAAGCGGTTCACTCTGACGTCATACCGGAAGTCCGGGACAGCTAGTTCATTAGCCAACATGTACTGGACTTTAGCCTCCATACTTTAAGTATCCCTACGTTTTTGGGGTGCACACCTATAGAACCGCTGCTTTATTGGGTTGCCTTCTCCCACATCAATGTCATGTTCAATGTGTGTGAATAGTTCTGGATAAAATATGATTAGACTAGTTAATTCAGTGCCGTATTCAGGAGACAAGTAGCTAAACAATGTCTGCAGACCACACAAGGTCTCTGAGATTTTAAACTTACCACACATCATAGCATAATCAACCCACTTCACATCCACCCCTCCTCCCCCTAATAGCTGGCTGTTTGCAGACAAGGAGTGGACAGTAAGTACAGACAAACCAACACTGTTCTGTGGAACCGCAGAACAGTGTGCAGTTGGGTGTGGCAATAACATAGTTGAAGGCTGATGTTTTACTCTCCACAACAAAGGGTCCAGAGAATTTTGCTTAAAATGGCTAGCTCAACAAAGGTGTCAGGGCCAGGACCAAATCATACTTTATTTTTTATTTTTGACTGCACACATTCCAAATTATTGCATGCTCTTTCCCCTGCTGTATACAAATAATGTTGAAAACCGTTAACATAATCTATTAAATTTTATGGCAGGTCAGAGTTCACTACCAAACCCTCTTTTAACACAAGATAATTACATTTCAAAATTTTCAAAATTCAAAGAAACCAGTGTTCTCTTGCATCACCTCTCGAGCAGACAACATGAGTCATGGCAGACCCTCTTCCCAATCACCACGCATTTCAGTGCAATAAAAAGTTTGATGGAAGCGCTCCAGTGCCCCCTGGCTTTATGCATGATAAGCAGAGGCCTCATTGTGCCTCACCTTTAAGCTCAATGAGCTCAATGCGAACGTTGAACTTTTTCTTTATTTATTACATTTTGTCCACTATATTATAAAAGAAAACTTTCAAGCTGCTTGATATGCTGTACATAAAAATAAAGCTGTAACCCTCTTATTTCCAGTCAAATCAATCATTCTGAGACGCATCAGGGCCAGTTTGTACTCCAAACCCACAAGTAAAAAATTACCCTAAAATAAAAATAATTTGACTTTTATGTGGATTCCGCCTGGACATTTCCCTAAAACTCATTTTTAATGAATTTACCTTCAACTTTAAAAGACAACTGTCAAAACCCAAGTCATAAGTACATGTCCTGTTCCTGCTACTGAAGCATGAATATGGACTCAGTCTTTCACCTGCTGCAGATTTGTGCAACAGTGTCCACAAAGAACTATTGCTCGGCTATATGACGCTATTTATTTCTTATAGTTTTTACTGTTTTATTTTTTACGTTATATTCAGTCCGTGACCCAGCCTGAGCATAGAAATTCGGCTCGCGGCCCAAAATGAGTTTGACGCCCCAGCTGTAATACATACAGTAATTTTTACGACAGCACTTTGTCTACTTTTGAGAGCTTAAAGCAGTATACCCATAAAATACATTCTGGGGATATTTCATTTTGACATAAGTTGACCCTCGTACTCTATCTCCATGGCAACACTTTGAAAAGACCAACTCCACTCCAGACCGTGTTTCAGACATAAAACACACAATTCCCACTCATTTATCAAACCACTTACCAGCTTAAGTCCAAGGCTGATTACTCAGGAAAAAATAAGTGCAGGACTTCCAGAAAAATCTATAGAAAAGGCCTAAAACAAAATGAATATTTTCAAAAATTGTTCAATCTTATTTATTTTGATTTTTGTATATAATTCCAATGTGTTCACCTCCTAGAATTTGATGATGGAAGGCAGTTTGAACTTTATAATTATTTGTTAGAGATTAAACATATTTTTATGTCCTTTGAATCAATGGCAATAACCAGAACTTTGGAGTTGATAATGGAACCACTTTCCGAGGCTACTTTTGTTTATTTATGCTGACAGAAAGTTGAACTTTGTGCCTGTTTCTGTTTTATGTGAATAGTCAAAACATCTGCACTGTGACCATAAAATTCTCACTTGCCCACAAGATATATTTTAAAAATTGTAGGCACAATTGTAGGTGACTTTTATGGATGGGCCAGCAGACTCAATATTTAGTGGATAACATTTCCACACAAAAGTGACTAAAGGGGAATGCTTATCTCTCGACTAGCTCTCTATGTTATCAAATGGCTGCCTGTATTTTTTAGCTAATCTCTAATCATTAGAAATGTGAACACAGCCGAAAAATAATGTCTTGTCTCTAGAAGGTTGTTTTTGCATCACTTTTCCCACATAGGTTTATTCAGTGTGGTTTGAGGCGGAGTTGCTTCTCGAGGAAACTTCTGTTGTGATTTTGGGTGTTATAAAAATAAATTGAATTGAAAATGGTCCTCATTGTGCATGAGCAAACCTCTAAAACAAGCTGCTGGCTGCTCAGGCTGTAAAATAATAATATAATTAATAAGGGTTCCGGTTATGACGTAGGCTAGAGACAAGCACTTGCTACTACCTAAATTTACCTTTAAAATAAGTGTTTCACCCACATAATCCCAAGAAACGAGGAGCAAGAGATGACTAAACAGGGAAAACACAAGGCAGGCAGCGCTAAACAAGTACTAGGAGCTAAACGATCAAAGCTAACAGACTGTAGTCTCAATGGAAAAAAGGCTGCGTCACAAGCTAACAAGGCAAGCACGGCTAACTAGCCCAGTGCTCCCGAAAACGTGAAATGCTCCTCTCATGGACACAATACCTTTGGAGCGTACTTTTGGCAGCAGGAAAAAAGCTCATCACAAAGAAATGGATGACACAAACCTCACCAACAATCGAGGACTGGACTGACCTAATAACAGACATTAGACAAATGGAAAAAAGGACATGTGGACAAATTTGAATAACTTTGGAATTAATGGGATTTAAAATTAACTTAAATGTGCTGTGATTTTGTTTGTTTTGATGCTTAGTTTATGTTTATTTGTGTTCTCATTTTGATTTTCACTCTCTGGTCGTGTTGTGTTCAATGTTTTAAAAAAAAAAAGGAAAAAGAAATGCTACGTGAGCTGGTGTCAATAAGAGTTGAAGTCAGAGTGGGGAACAACACAAGGCTTGACAAAATGGAAGCCGATACAGTGGAGGAGTGTCAGGAGCTGAAGACAGCAGTAGAGACACTGCGGATGGAGATTATGACTATGAAGCAAGATTTGGGATTTGAAAAAAATCTCCGGCTCTTGGGAGTCCCAAAAGGTGAGGAGAAGGTTTCCTTGAGAACATGATCCCAGAGTTTATTTCTAGGTCTGGAGTTACAATAGAAAGAGCACATTGACTTCTGGTTATGCTGACGAGCTAGACCAGGGTTCTCCAATAGGCGGCCCAGGCGGGCCAGGTCTGGACCCCAAAGCAATTTGGTCTGGCCTATGGGCCAGTTTCCCATAGTTAAAAATATGTTATTTAATTTTTTTTACGTCATCTTGATGCTGTGCATGTGACCTAGTGACAGCTGCGTTTGTTATGAACTACATACAAAGTATAAAATAGTCCTTTTTTAGTCCTGCTTCGGACCTGCTTCGGACCTGCTTCGGACCTGCTTCGGACCTGCTTTAGTCCTTCTTTAATCCTGCTTTAGTCCTGTTTTATAGTTTATCCATGTTTTTCTGGTAGCTATGGTTAGTTTAGTCTTGGTTTAAATCTGCTCTTGTCCCAGGTCTGCATTGCAATTGTCAAGTCAGGTTTCTTGTAAACACTGGGTTTGCATTGCCTGGGTTTTAGAGCTTTTGTCCTGTTTTTAGTAGTGCAATATTGTTCTGATGTTTTTACTTCTCTGAAAGTAAAGTCCTAGGTTGATTTCTGATTTCTGTTGTTGAATTGTGCCACTGTGAGTTGTTTGTGGCTCTTATAGAGATAAAACATAAAATTGTGGTGGGATTTCGGACCTTAGCCTTTCAGAAAATCTGGCCCCTTGGAAAATATAACTGGAGACCCCTGTGCTAGACAGACGCCCTCGCTCTGCAGCTGCAGATGTTTGGTCTAAAATCACCGTTTGACTCCCCGTGGGAATCCCGGGTTATTCCGATGACGGATGAAGGTTAGGGGATGACTACAAAAGATGGCTCCCATGATGTGTGAAACGAAACACGAAATGCAGCCCCTCACAAGCTAGCGAGGCTAACATGGCTAACAGACCCAACGCAGCTGCTGACAAACAAAGCTCCAGCCCCAAAGTGAGGTCTCCAAGCCCGCACTTGTCCGAAGGTGGAGATCACCTTACACCAACAGGCCATTATGATGAATGAAATTATAAGTGAAATGCAGCATGATTTGGCGGCGCTAAGAGAGGAAATGAGAGCAAAGCTTGGTGCAACCAGATTTGACCAAATCAGACATAAAGGAGCTAAAAGAGGTAGAAGCAGATGAAGCACACATAAATGAAGCTGAACAGCTTATTTCAGGTAATACGGACGAGCTGCAGACCATGAGGGCCAAGATGTAGGCGCTGCAGGCCAAGGTGCAGACTGAGAACAATAATGTAAAAAATAAGATCCTGGATTTGGAGTCCTGATCATGTAGGCCCAAGCTCAAACTTGTGGG
The DNA here is from genome assembly GCA_015082035.1 of Chaenogobius annularis. Lineage (NCBI taxonomy): Eukaryota > Metazoa > Chordata > Actinopteri > Gobiiformes > Gobiidae > Chaenogobius > Chaenogobius annularis. The sequence goes on from BJKM01000541.1 coordinate 265,012, forward strand.
GTTACCAGAAGGAGAAGGAGAAGATACTGAAAGTTTTTTGGAGAAGATCATCCCAGAGCTCCTTGTAGACTCGGGAGTTGAGGTCCCTCCAAACTTATATAAATGTATTGATGATTCAGGCAGCCACTCTACTAATTATATTGAAAATAAATGGGAAAGAGAGGGTCACTTTAATTTGACTGACAATGAATGGGAAAGTATTTCTCAGTGGAGAACCACAAAATCACATATTTGGAGGGAATTTTGTTGCAAAAATGTCACATTTCTTTACAACACCAGGTCAAAGTGCACATTATCCGAGAAATTCAGACTGGTGGAGAGGGTGTGGCAGCCAGGAGGCAAACCTTAATACTCTGGGACTGTGATTGCCATTCCTCTGAACTTTAGAACTACAGTATGTATCTCGGCCTTAAAACTCTGGCCATGGGCACAATCAATGGATACCTTTGGAGTGTGCTTTAGGTGGCAGGAAAAAAGGCCATAACAACGAAATGAATGACACAAACATCGCCAATAATTAAGGACTGGACTGATATTGTGACGGATATCAGAAAAATGGAAAAAATTACATTCAGACTTAATTTGGAAATGGACAAATTTGACAGACTTTGGACCAGACTTTTGTATGACGTTTGTATTTATGTTTAGATGATTTTACTTTTATTTTGTACTCTGGTCATTTTGTGTTTTGTTCTATTAGTGCTCAGTTTTATATATTTGTTTATAAAAATTAAAAAACAAAAGAAAATATCAACAAAAAGAAAATGGTGGTCTGCGTAATAATATGGAATGTCCTTCTTAAGTAGATTTTTCCTTTAATTGGACCTACCTGGCAAACTAATTGGCACAGGTGTCTGAGATTGATTTCACTGATCCAAGGAGCCCCGAGACACAATACCATCCTTGAGTTTCACTGGGGAAAAAAAGCTAAATTACCTTTATGACACTTAAACACTATTTGCATAATAATTTGGAGCGCGGTGTAAAGCTAATAACAAACAAAAGCTTAACAATCTGCTTAAATGGATGAGGAGTGGGAGAGTGTACATCCCAGTCGAGGACAACAAAGTCTCACGTTTGGAGGGAATTTTGCTGGAAAAATATGTCACGTTTTTTCATAACACCATGTCAAATAGCTCACAAAGAAATTCAAACTGCTAGAGAAATTGTGGTTGACAGGGGCCCACCGTTATCACGTTTTTGCCCCTGTCCTGTTGCTAATAAAATTTGGACTGAAGCGCTACAGACTGTCTTTGACACCACCATCCCACCTGATTTCAGAACAATGTATTTGGGCCTCAAAACTCCTGCCATGGACACAATAAATGAATACCTTTGGAGCATATTCCTAATGGCAGGAAAGAAGGCCATTACAAAAAATGAATGTTTTAAACTGCACCGACAAGGGCTGAACCAACAAGATAAGGTTGTGAATTTTGTTCATCGACAATGCCAATAAACCCTTTCTGATTCTGATTCTGATTACTGACTTATGGAATATGGAGAAGGACTTAAATTAGATGCGTTTGATCAACTTTGGACCAATTGGGACGTTTATTTTGGAGTTTGTGTGCCTTAGTTTTTGTCTTGATGTCTTTTGTAGTGATTTTATTTTGTCTGCTATTTTCTCTCTGGTCTTGTTCCATTTCTTGTGTCTTGTTTAGCTTTTAAAATGTTTGAAAATTATTAAATTATAATAATAATTTAAAAATATATATCTAATAAGGGTAGGGGTGTAGGAAGTGATGCTGTTCATGATTGTTAGGTAAAAAGACAAGACAGTTATTTGCAATAAAGCAAGGGACATTATCTAAAGTGTGTGCAGTACAGTCAAAGAGAACCTGCTCAGACCCTCAATAACAGATCACAGGTGAGCTAATAACTACCCCCCCCCACACTTCTTCAGCAGCACAGCACATTTGTAACGTGGCATATCAACTCCAATATCAGCTCCACTTTGATAAAATTCGTATTAGTGATGGTGCTCCTTGTGTGGACCTCCTGCAGCGCTCCCTCTCCTCTGCAGCCCCTCTACAGGATAAACGCTGCAGCATCAAAGTTCCTTCTGCTTCACACAGCCACAGCTCAGTCCTCACCTCCTTCAACACAGTTTGTGCCATTATGCAATTTAGATCCCTTTCCGATTAATGCAAAGCCAATTAATGCAAATTATTCACAAATTTATTCTAAATGTGTTTACGTAGCAGAAATGTTATGTTTTGAAATGGAAGTTCATTACACATGTATTAAGGCCAAAAGTTGCAAAATATTAAATTGCTGATGTAATTGCTAACCTAAACATGTGTAGTAGTGTGGATGTGTGCATCTATCTGCAACGCCTGCCAGCAGGGCCCCAGACACCACCATATAAAACAATGCACTTTTTTGTTAAGTCTCTGGCCATCTGTACTTTTGGCTGCTGATTGCTTGCCGTGTTTGTGTGCTCGTACTTTGTACTTGGGGACACTGTTTGCTCAAGGACCGCTTCATCGCGTGTGTCCCTCCGGGGTAACGTGTACAGCACAACCCCCGATGCTTTTTTGTACCAACTGTCATCCTGTCTTTTCTACTCAGATGTGATTGACTTTGTTTGCTTATGTCACAGAACTCTGTAAATGAATCCAGCAAATCTTACCTAATCAAAACAAAATAAGATAATCATACAAATTAATTGAGCTAAAACTGGAACATCCCACCGGGCAGCTCGTGTAATTCACTTAATTAGCTAATTTAAGCCTTGAATGCCACACATGTATGAATAAAACTAACTACTACAGCGGAAGTATGCGTTTGATGACTAAAGTTGTAGAAAAAGATTCAGTTGTAGTCATCTGGACTCTATTTTAGAAAAACAAAACGTTTCGACTCTCATCCGACGGTCATTATCAATCTGTGAAACAAGTCTAGGAACTCCTACTCCTACTCTATGTAAGCCCTGCCTACAGGACGGGACCTCCTGATAAAGGGTGAAGAAATATGCCCGGTTCTATTAAACTCGGACAACTGCGTGTTCAGAAACTGGAAGAGGAGTGAAAGTCAACAAGATCTACTCCATCAGTTACTAACACATACCAGCGCTATAGATGACCAACATTCATGAGTTTCATTACGCATTCTTTTATTCTCCTAACAAAGTCATCTATACAGACGTCTGGACCTCTGGGAGCCTAACACTCGTTACTTCGCGTCTTCATAGCCCGGAGAGTAAAGGGGCATCCACATTCTCCAGTATTTAAGACACAAAAATTTATATGCATGAGCCTAAAGTAAGTCCTTGTAGTAGGGCCGTGATTGGCCCAGTGCCCATCTGACCCCCTTCATGGTTTCCTCCTTTTTCTCTTTGTCTGCTCGTGTTACTGAGACTGGTCACTCCCTGGAAATCACAGTGTAGAAAAGAGCAGCACAGAGAAATAGCAGCATAACATTGTATAATAGTGAATACATGATCAATGCACAATATGTAGTTCTCTTCAAGGGAGTTTTTGGTTTCACTTGAAACTAACAGCCCTGAGATGGGCCATTTACAGCCTATTGTACCCTGACTTTCGCTCCCTCCTCACTGAATACCTGATTAGCATCCGAACACCTCGGGCGTCTCCAGGGTTTCAACAAACCATTATAAACAATGGGAAGGTTGAATCTTAAACCTTCATTACAATTTAAGGAAGGATACTCTTTTGTAACAAAGATGGCCTCCTTAACCCCTCTTTCAAACCATCTTTTCTCCCTGCTCAGAATCTCCACCTCACTGTTCAATAGAGTGGTTTGTGGCTTTAAGATGAAGATGCACAGCGCTCTGGGGTTCTGAATTAGCGTGTCTTCAATGCTGATAAAGCCTCTTGTGAAGTGGATGTTTAGTCTCACCTATGTACTGCTCTTTACAACTTTCTTCACTGCATTGCATAGAATACTACATTGCTCTGTTTTTGTGTAGGTATCTTGTCCTCAGGGTGAACCAGTTTTTGTCTGAAAGTGTTGCCTGGTTTGAAATAAACAGGGTCTTCATGTTGTCCAAAAATTCTTTGCAGTTTTTCAGACAGTCCTTAACATAAGGGATAGAGACCCCTTTTTTCTTTGTTCTGTTTCACTTTTGTCCCTTTTGTCCTGCTTATCCACAGGCTGAGAGCATTCCGGACGTGTTTTTCCTCTTTCCTCTTGCCCTCTGAGCTGGTGGGCACCTCTTGTGCTCTGTGTTGTAGTGTTCTGATCACTCCCAGCTTACGTATGCTGTAGTGGGTGGTTACTGATCCGTGTGTGTATGTTTCCTATATACTTCTATCTGGAGCTTCCTGTCCTCTCCTCTGATGGTAGAACAATCAAGAAAGGCCAAGCGGTTCTCCTTAGCATCTTCTCTTGGAAACCTGATATGCGCGTCTTGACAGTGATTACATAAACCGGTAGGATGTTTGCCTATCCTAATCAGAGACCAATTGAGTCCGGTGTGGCCTATTCTCATGAGAGTAAAGGCTCTCGCTTCCCCCGCGTTCCTGCCCATGGATCTGCATGGACAAACACTACTTTGTATCCGATACAGATGCTGTCCAGTATCACAAAGATTCCAATAATCCTGCCAAAGTTTATACACATGACTCTTAACAATAGGTTTGATTTCAAATTTACTTATTTCAACTATCACAGCAATTTATGGCAGTTTAAGGGAATTTTTGGCCAACAACAACATGGGCAGGAACCCAAATGAAGGAGACCTTCACATCTTTCCTGGACAGAGAGAGTATCAAATAGAAGATGCTATATAGCATATCCTGTTTACAATCAGATTTTCAAGATTTCATGCTTTGTAGTTGTAACGCTGATTTAAGAGGTTAGTATTAAGGCTGAGTTATTGCAATGGATCACATATGACCAAAACAGAAAAAAAACAGATTCGCTACAGGAGCTTGTGGTGGATGAAAACACAGAAATATGATTAAATGATAGTTGTATTAAATAAATCAAACAACAAACTAAATAAATAAATACATAAATAAATCTTCAAAACAACAAGAGGTTGTTCCAGCGTTTGAAAGTTCAGTTCATGTCCCTTTGAGTTTGAAAGTACAGTTTCAAAAGGGGAAAAAATATATATAATCCATGTGGAGGTAAAAAAATTATCAAATTTAGGGTGTCCGTATCCGGTAAAAAAAAACCTGACCACTGAGTTTGAGAGTTTTCAGTCAAGGATTCGTTTAGTTTTGAGTAGTGCACAGTCCACTGCTGGAGCAGGGGGTGGAGACCGGAAGTGGAAAGGGGCTTGGACGTTTTTTTTATTGCAGCGCTACTTGTGAATGGGCAAATTAAATATTAATGGGGCAGTGTCAGTCATCAACACATCCTGAGAATGTTTATCAATGAGCTCTTGAACAATGAACTGCGGTGCCTTTTTAGTTTTTCTTTTAAGTTTGTGATGTACACTAATATCAAAAGGAGCAGAATAAACTTCCAAGGAGCTAAGGTTGCCAAAGCCACCGAGGGGTTCAAGTTAAGATTACTGTCTGAGCCGCCTGGCCTCCAGCGGCGGCTGGCAGATTTTTGTTGTTGTTGTGTTGCTTTTGATGGTGGTTGGCAACCAACTGAAAAGGTGCATTCACCACCACCTACTGTAATTGTATGTCCTCTATAGTTGTACGTCTTCAAAGCTATACCATAAAAAAAAGGGAGGTGAGAGAAAGAGACAGCAAAAGAGAAAGAGAGAGCAAGTGAAAGAGAGCAATAGAGAGAAAGAGTCATTGTTGTTGTGTTACTTTGAAGCAAAAGAGAGAGAAAAAAGAGAAAAAGAGAGAGAAAGAATTAAAAAAGATTAAAGTCTAAAGAATAAAGTCTGAAGACTGGCGATAATGTAACACTATGGATACCAACCGCCAAAAATCACCACCAAAGAAGAAGAAGATCACTATCTTCATTGTCCCCGTGGGATCAAAGCGGAAATGAATTGATTGACGATATATAAAGCATATGCTTTATATATATAGCATATGCTTTATATCGTCACATGAGCGGGCATCACTGGCATGATGTCATCCAACGTGTTTTCGTCATTCAGTGATCCTGGCAACTGTACGCCGCAGAGAGCGGCCGCGGAGAGCGCTGCTCTCTAAAGAAAAAAGTCTAAAGAATAAGTCTAAGACGTACAACTACAGCAGGTGGCAGTGCAGGGGATCACAAGTACAGGAAATGTGACGAAGGCGCAAAACTGAAATGCTGTAACTGTGTGGAAGAGCGTAGCTCTGCCTAGAGGGGATGCAAGTTTAGCAAAAGAGCAGTTGAGGTGGAAAAAATTTAAGTCTCTCAAGGTATATCCTATGCAGAGGCAGTAAAGAAAGTGCCAAGGAAAGAGGTGACAGCACTGCTCACAGCCAGAGCTAGGTGAGAGAGACCAGCGTTGCTCCCAGCCAGTGCGGAGCTCACAAGGGTGAAATTTCCGAGTGCGGCGCCTCCAAGGGTGAGGATGTGAGTGCTGAGGATGTCTTGGTTCTAAAAAGGAAAGAATTTTTCCTCTTTATGGTGGAAGTTATTATAGTGCTGCTTAAACGCAAAAGAAGTCTGAAACGATCAGGATCATCGCTAAAGCCGCAGGAAGATAATTGGAACAAAGGATCCGGACTGGAAAGAAGTAGAAAACACGCTGCAAAGGAGTCAGAGTAACGAACTTCCCCACCCGGGGGAACGGGCATAGCTAAGACACATACTTTGAAGACATACAACTACAGGAGAAACACAACCACTAAAGAGTGGGGTCTGGCCAGTGGAGTCTAAAGAATGGAGTCTGAAGTTCAGGGAGTGGCATCTAAGGGATGGAGTCTACAGGATAAAGTCTAAAGAATAAAGTCTAAAGACTGGTGGTGATGTAACACTATGGATACCAACCGCCATAAAGTACCACCAAAGAAGAAGAAATGCACCTTTTCAGTTGGCTGCCAACCGTCACTAAAAGTAACACAACAACAACAATGGCAACTTTACAAGATATGGCTATGCATTACGCAGATGGCTTCATGCCATTGCACAGCTTCTAGTTTTATTCAATGTTGCAGCCTAATCAAACTGCTCGTGATTGTGCATAACTGTCGTATATTGCTGAATGTCATCAAATGTAACAACTTAAAACCCAAGTTGATATACATTAAAAATGCCAGTTTCATCATGTCATTTCAGTGTTACTGAACCTATTAGCGGGGTGTAAATTTGGTCTCTATTTAGGGTGGTGTTGCAATTAAATCTTGTCTAAATGATATGGCCCAATATTATGGGCCGTTTAAGGGGCCCTCGCCTGATCACATTGGAATTAGATTGGAATTGGAGACATTGAAAAACAATTTAAAATAAATAAATAATAAAAATGTTGAGCAATTTTGGGCTTAATGTATTTCATTTTGTCAGTGTTCCTCAAGCTTCACATGTTGAGATTGGGATTCTTTCATTAAAGCTTCAAGCACAGAGGCTAAATGAACATCAACTCAATTTTACACTCTCATATTTTTAATCAGGAGCATTTCTATGCTTATGGTGGCTTTGGGAACTGTGATCTCTGAAAGCATGAGTCTATTAACACATTTACACTCCAAGAAGACTCAATTAGACCCGGTGGCCTTTCTCGAAACCAACACATTTAGTTGCAAAGGAGGACTTTTAATGCGCAGAACCACGGATCTTTGGCTAAAATGCTGCATGATGTGCACCAATATGGTAGGGACTATTATATCAGAGCGTTCATATGATCTTGTATGTATAAAGTTAAGGGAACATATTAGATCGAATGTGGTTAGAATAATACCCTCACATTGGTGGCAGTTAGCAATGTCATGTAGCCTACTTACCATAGAAATGAGGTTTAACTGAAGAATTTGGAACAGACGCTCGCCCACAGTTCAGTTTTGGCATTGCATACTGTTGTTGACACATGTGTGAATGTGTTTTATAGTGAAATTGGTGGTCAAAGATATGTCTAGGATGGCCAATCACATTTCTGGACTTGAACAAAAACCCCACAACGTTATAGGCTTAATTTTAACCTTAAATATTTTATTCTAAAATAATAAAAGCTTATTCATGTGTACGGCATCAATTAACAAAATTAATATGTTTAATGAAGGTATATGAATGTCAAACTCAAAGCCCTCGGGTACGCCATCTGTTCTGACTCTCAGCCTCCTCAGGACCACAGCAAGCTACAGCAGGCTACAGTGGAGTGAAGGGCAAACCTCCTGTTTATATTTGTTTTGTTGTATGAGTGTATTTAGAGCGCTTGATATGAGTACATTTGTAAACACGCCCCCTGTCGCCCGGTTGTCTCTAGTGGCCATAACCAATGCCTGATCTTGTCAGAACTTGGAAGCTAAGAGGGTGCCGCTGTGGGGAAGTATGAACGCTTTTTGGACCCAAAATTCAAAATTGAAAATTAAATGTTCAATTTAGATTTGTATTTGGAAAATGAGAATTAATTATGCAATATCAATATGCATTTTGCAATATCAGTATGCATTTGGAAATGTAATTTTGCAATTACTACTTCAACTTTCAATTTGACAATTAATTTGTAAATGTTATTTTGCAGTTGTATAATACATTTTTTTTTTTTAAATTAAATGCAAACTGTCGCTTTACTCATCAATGAATGGATGGCAAGGTATAGTCTTTATTATTCTTGTAATTATTATGTAATGGTCATTACTTTGTTTAATTTCCTAAAATACCTAAAAAAAAGTCCTGTTTCTCCAAGCCAAAAGATTCTTTTAATATTTCAACGCTTTTCATGTGATTATCTTTTACAATTTAGTGACAAATCTTTATACCTTTTGTAATCAAGACCTTTAATTCCAAGTCAGTTCTATTTGGTACAAAACCTTGGTCATAAGCCAACCAGTTTTTGATTTTAACATCTTTGTTTAATTTGTACGTTTTGATTTGCTCCTTCCATGTTGTAAGCACAGATTTTACCCAGGGATTCTTAACGTCCTCCAAATGGCTCAACCACTTTTCATCTGCCAGTAAGGCTTGTTCCATTGAGCTTCTGGATCACACCAGTACAGCAACGCTCTGATTTGATCTGAAATAAAGTAATTTTTCAGACAAGGTAAACCCCAAACTCCTTTTCTTTTGATAATTGTAGAGTTTTAAACTGGATTTGAGGATTCTTGCTTTGCCATACAAATCTTGAGATTGTTTATTCCACTCATCAAACAGCTGGTTGGGGATGGAAATTGGAAGAGTCTGGAAAAGATCCATCCTTTGATTTAGACTTAAGTATGGGATGTCGGTGTAATCCCTCATTCGTCCAGGAGTGTTCCATTGTCGAAAAAGATTCAGTTGTAGTCATCTGGACTCTGTTTTAGAAAAGTATGGGATAAGAGTCAATTTTTCGAGATCTTTCTTTATAGTGGAGAAAAGATGAGTATAGTTGTTGATTGTTGATAGTTCTGTATGGAGGACCACGCCTAAATATTTCAGGGATTCCGTCCTGGACAGAGGGGGTCGACAGTAAGAGAGAAGTTTTTTGTACATTCAATTTGTATCCAGACATTGGACCAATATCAAGAAGGAAATTCATCACCTTAGGTATGGAAATGTCTGGTGTTGTTAAATATAGTAAGACATCATCTGCATAGCAGGTAACTTTATGTTCTGTCCCATCAATTGACACACCATAAATTGTTTCCGATTATCTAATATATTGGGCCAATGGTTCCAAGTACATGGTGAACAAAAGGGGAGACCAAGCACAACCCTGCCTTCCTTATCCCTCTCTCTAGTCTTGTCAGATGACTGTTTATTTTAATTCTTGATGTTGCGCTATTGTAAAGAGCCCCAATATTTTTTTTACTATTAAATCATCTATTCTAAATGAACCACTTTCATACTATCTTTGTTTGGTGAAGAGTATTTTTAAAATTTTAAAATAATTTAAATAGTTTAGTTTTTCCTGTCTAGGTTTTGTTTTGGCCAAGGCAACAGCAATTACCCTGCCTCTCAAATCCCAGAGAATGTGTGGAGAAACTTAACCATTGTTGTTTTCTTCTACATAAGTCTCAATGTCATTTTACATCATTTTTATAAATTGAGGGTCATTGAGTAGACTAGAATTGAATCTCCAACCTGTAAATAGGTGCATGATCTCTTAAATCTATTGTACCTATGTCTACCTCTGTAAATTCCTCCCTATATTTGTTGAAAATAAAAAAGTAGTCTATTCTAGTATAGTATCTTATGTGGGTTGGAAAAATTTGTATATTGACAGACATTAGGATTCATCTCTCTCCAGATGTCGATTAACCCTTTATTGTGAATAAATTAGCTAAATTTATAATTTAATACATTTGAGACATCTAATATCGGCTGCACATACAAGTTCCAGTTGCCGCCACAGACAAGGGTTCCCTCAGAGTGGTTTGCAATCAGGTCTTTAGTATAGAACGTGAGCTTCCTGATGGACCATATACATTTATCAAAATAAACACACTTCCATTAATAGTTCCTTTGACCTGTACAAATTTGCCATCTTTATAGATAAAGGGAAGTTTCCCCTCATCTGCACCGCTCTCTCCTTGAATAAAACTACCCACACAGGTTAATATAGGTAATTAATTTCTGAGGAAAATATCTAAACTCATAAACATCCCCAATCTATTATTAATGCTAGTTTTGAAGTTTATTAGTTACGATTCTGGCCATTCACAGAATGCATCAGACCACGCCCTCAAGTTGTTTTACTCCACCTCATATTTTGGCATAATCATGCCTCTTGTCTAGAATTACACCCCCTGTGCTGTCTTCAATTCTGGCAACTGCAAGGTGTGATGAAATGAGCCCACGTTAACCCTACCTCCGGGGGCAAAATATGCCCATAGTGTGTAAGTAATAAAAGAAGATGAGACGGTAAGAAGCAGATGTTTTTGGCGTAAATAAATGCTTTTAAATACATGCGCGTATGTAGCTTTGTCTACCTTACGTGTCGCTGTAGCTCCTGGTGTAAATTGGGGAGCTACAGGATGCAGGGAGACTTAGATTGTAACACAAAGTCCATGCAAAGTTCTGAGTTTATAATAGCCAGCCCCCTTTAGTGGGACATTACAGTAAGTTCTGATGGAAGAGCACAGGGAACACCAGTACCAGGGAGGGCAGTGCCTAGAGCGGCAGCACCACTATGGTGGCAGAGTGCACCAGCACAGTGAAGGGATGGGCTGGTCCAGAAACCGGGGCAAAGGCAGAGACAAGGTAGGTTGAGGTAGAGTGGCACACCAGCACATAATTGCAGTATGGGCGATAGGGCTAGGCCATATCATATCCCTGATGATATTGCAAACATTTTCAGTTTCAACATTCTGATATATTGTGACGGACTTTTGGTCAATACACATATTTATTGTATCGTAATACTCAAACAACATAAATTCATGAACATTGCTGAGTTAACCTGCTGGCTGCTGCATTAAGGCTGAATGTGCAGAGCTGAAGTGATGAATTATTAATAGGACAATTGTGTTGTGATATTAATGCGCTTAATAATGCATTCCAATGCATTTTGTTATTTTAAACAATTAAAACATCTATTTAGTAAATCTTTAATACTGGTATAAAAGGATTTTCATTCATTGGAGGTATGTATTGTATTGTGGACCCTGTATCAGGATACATATTGTATTGTGAGGTACTAGGCAATACACATGGGGATGACATAAAATGTTGAATATCATGATGATTTATTGTTTTCTCTCAGTTGCAAGGGGAGGCAGACAGAGACGTACACACTGATTGTGGATGCTCTGCAGATGCTAAAGCGCAAATAATAATACGAGAGATGAGATATGGGGTGTGGAAGCAGGACTTATAGCTATAACTTAAATAGCCCCAAACAAATAAGTACAAATATTATACAAGCCACCATTAAGCAGCCTTGGGCTCGGCCATATCGGCCTGCCCTAACATGAAAAAGGGCAGCTTCTACATAAAGAAAGAAAGAGCCATAAGTATAAGATAGGAACAAAAAACTGCTCAGGCACCACTGACTGGGGCATATGTACCTCACAGAGTGTGACTTGGAGCTCCAATGTGGGAGAAGCAAGTGTCTGTGTCCTGAACAAATTTACAGAGGGTGTATTTGTGCAACACATGCAATTTGCCTGAAAGTTAATATTTTAGAAATTATTATGAATTACTTGAAACAAAACATTCCTTTGAGGAATACAATATATTCAACTGGTGTGATATGACTATACAGAATTGTATAAACATGTAGTTTTGAGAGTTTTGAGACTATTTTGCCAATGCGGGCTCCAGCTTTGCAACCAATCTTTCTAAAAATGTTAAATTAACGGACGTCCGGTTATGGTGACGCACTAAGTGGACACACTCCATTGCTGCAAAAATTGGTATTAAAATCATCGTTTGACCCAACCTAACCCAAAGAACAAAGACGAGAGATGAGTAAACAAGGAAGACCGGTAGAGCCACGGGACCAAAACAAACAAAGCTGACGACCCACGGCTCCGTTGGAAACGGCTCCGTTGGAAAACAGCCCACATCACAAGCTAACGAGGCTAGTGTGACAAACCTGCGAGCCGCGCTGCTTCTGCGCCGGAGTTGCGGAGTCCCGCCGGCCCAGAGACTCACGTGACTTCTTTGCGTCGGAATGGAGAGAGAACGTAATTGGTCATCGGCTGTGGCTCAAGATGTCCGAAGTGCAGCATGCCATGGAGTCTCTGAGAGCCGAGTCGTTAGCTACCATAGCTCCGGTAGTGTCAGAGGGAGTGGCCGCTAAATTGAAAGCAGAAGGAATGACGCGAAAGCGCATTGAAGAGGTTGAGCAACGTGTTTCTGACAATATGGACGATCTGCAGACAATGAAGGCCAAGATGGAGGCGCTGCAAGCCAGGGTGACTATGCTGGAGTTGGAGAACAATATCATGAAAAATAAGCTCTTGGATTTGGAGTCCAGATCCTGTCGTCCTAATTTAAGGCTTGTGGGCGTTGAGGAGGGAGAGGAGGGAAAGGACACCAAGGGCTTCCTGGAGAAGACCATACCAGAGCTCCTTATTAACTCAGGAGTTGAAGTCCCTCCCATCACAATCGAAAGAGCCACCAGCGTGGGGCATGTGAGTTTGGGTTGTTAATTTGAAGAGACTAATGATCAGAATGTTTTAGTTTTTAACATCAGACTTTATGCCCCCTGGTGGCTGCTTGCTATTGTACACAAACTCTATGACTAAACACATCTACTCATCGAGGTGTCAAATGTGTGAGATTGGATTTGTGGGAGATTGAAAGTATATGCAGAGTGCAGCAGGGGGACTTGGTAAGCCAGGGATCTTATATATCCAGTTCCTTCTGAGGATTGGAGTCAGGAGTGCCTGGGAGTTTTTTGGGGGGGCCCTTCATTAGGATTGGACTTCCCTCCCTTTTGGGATCTTTTTTGATCGGGTTTTGGGTTCAAAGCTCGTTTTATAGCATGAACCCTTTTGAAGAGCAGGTCGGATCACAGCTGACCCTTCTCACCCTGGACATGGTCTATTTGGACCACTCCCCTCAGGCAGGAGTCTATGTTGGCAGCTTGACTTTCCTCAGCTGCCGCAGGAAGTACATCCTCTGCTGGGCCTTCTTGATAAGCGAGCTGATGGAGGGCTCCCACTTGAGGTCCCGGTGGTGCCGAGGAAGCGGAAGGAGTCCACGGTGGTCTGATGGTGGGCCGAGGAACGGAAGGATCCACGGTGGTGATGGGGGAGTCTGTCATGGTGAGGGGGGGCTGGGGGGCTGTGACTTTCCTGAAGTCTACGATGATCTCCACTGTCTTCTGTGCGTTGAACTTCAGGTTGTTACCGCTGCACCAGGACACCAGCCGGTCCACCTCCCTCCTGTAGACAGACTCATCCCCATCCGAGATGAGCCCGATGAGGGTGGTGTCGTCCGCAAACTTGATACATTTGACGGAGTTGTGGCTGGAGGTGCAGCAGCTGGAGGTCTCTTACTGAAGACTATAGGGCGGATTGACATATGGAGGTAAATTAACCCTAGGGCACGCCAGTATACACATTTTTCAAATCCACATACACTATTCCAGAATAGACCACTTTTTTATTCTCAATAACGACAGATCTAAAATCAGAAGCAGATATAGGCACAATAGACCTAAGTGATAATGCTCCTATCTACATCTCTGTAGAATTGGAGGAAAGACAAAAAAAAACACTTTGGAGCTTTAATGCCAGCTTGCTTAATTATCCTTTGTTTAAGGAAAAAATGTCCAAAAACATTAAGACTTATCTGGAGGAAAATGATACTGGGGAAATTTCTCCGTCCATCCTTTGGGATCCTTCCAAAGCAGTCTTGAAAGGACAAATTATAGCTATAGCCTCTGAAAAAAAGAAACAACGGCAAGGAAAAAAACCCGTATCCAATTCAAAACCTTACAATTATTAAAAGTAAAAGGAGGCTGGGGTTTGCCATGTTTGAAAAATTATTTCAGCTCAGATCAGAGCCTTGCTGTGCTGGTGTGACTCAGAATATGAGATTAATGTTGTGCCAGTGGTTCCTGTGCAGGCCTTACTGGCAGATGACAGATGGTTGAGTAATTTGGGGGAGGTGGCGAACTCTTGGGTGAAATCAGTTCTTGCAACATGGAGGGAGCTGATCAAGACATAAAAACTAAACAAAGATATTAAAGTCTTAAATTGGCTTATGATCAAAATTTCAGAATTTAACAATACAGACTCAAGATTTAAAGTCTGGACAACAAAAGTTATGAAGGTCTTTTACCAGATTGTAAAGTATAATCATCTGAAGAGCTTTGATGAGTTGAGAGAATCCTTTGGCATAGAGAACTTTTTTTTTTAGGTATTTACAAATAAGGAGTTATTGTAATCAATAAATCAAAAAGAATGACGACGAGGTTTGAAATAAACAGGGACTTTGTGTTTATTTTTGTGTGCTACACGATTATATTATATTGCATTCTCATCCAACTCATACACTGTGCAGGAAATATAATAAAAGCTTGAGAGTGTTGTCAGATTCTGTTTGTTTACAATTGTACATTAGGCTCTCTTTATTAAAACACAGTGTAGAGCTGACTGTTAGTGAGCATTTGGGAGGTGAAATCACTGCCAACTAAGTGTAGCCTGCGTACAATAAGCCTGAGGAGTAAAAGTGAACAGTTATTAACTGGAACAGTCAGTTGAATTTTAATTATTTTTGATTGAGATAATTAGACATGAATATAACTGTAGCTATGGCGGAAGCAGAGTAACTATCAATAATGCATTGGATTTATATAGGAACTCACTTCAGTCTCAAAACATTACATTGGCCTCCTCAGTCACACACGTTTTAGGTGATGGTGATGATGATTTCGTGATGTGCTGTTTGGCTCTGATCCTAGATCTGTCTGTAAGAATTGATTCATTGAGTGAATTAGAAGAAAATTATCTCTTTGCATGAGAGCCAAATCTTCAGTAGCTGTTCCTACTAAACCCACATGTGACAAGAGAGTTCAGCTGCAGCTGAATGAAGTGGGGGTTTGCTTCTATTGGCTTCTTAGTGGAGCTCCACTCAATCACATCTGCTGGCAAAAAACAAAAAGGAATATCCGATAACGATAGTCATATAATATTTGTCAATCCAAAAGAAATGTGTTAAAACATGTCTTCAAACATATTAGTTGAGATTTTGGTATCAGACAAAAATTAATCACAAATTTATTTGTGAGACAAAGGTGAATCACTGAATGCTCAACTCACTGATCCACACAACCAGGATCTATAGCGCTGACATTGAGATGTCATTCTGGCTTGAGAAGTGTAGTCAGATGGTGACAAAGAGAGGGAAAGTAGTCCACTATCCAGGATGAAACATCCAAGACCCACAAGTACATCAAGGACAAGGCCCCAACAGATGACGTGCTCAGTGAATGTCTCAGGCAATGGGGAACAGAGGATGTGGTGCTGGAGGCTGGAGGAGGGACCATCATGGGAGAACAAGACCCTACTTGGGATGTACCACCGGAACATAACTGAAGTGGCTGATATCAAGAAATCCTACCAATGGCTAGAGCGGGCCGGTCTGAAGGACAGCACCCAGGCACTCATCATGGCTGCACAGAAACAGGCCCTGAGCACCAGAGCAATAGAGGCCCAGATCTACGACACCAGACAAGACCCAAGGTGTAGGTTGTGCAAAGGGGCCCCTGATACTGTGCAGAACCCTGAGGCTCCCTCGCCTCTGGTAGTGGACCCAAGTTTAGAAAAAGGGGACAAGACCACCCGTGGAGGAATTTAATATTAAATATTAATACACACATACACACATACACACATACACACATACACACATACACACACATACACACACATACATACACACAATGTTTTATATTGACTGGAGCACATTACTGCAGCCAGAAACACATGAATGGAATTTTAAAATGTTGTGTCCTGTTTGCACGAGCCTTGGTGCTGGCAATACGGATAGGTTTACGTTTGTTTAATCTCTGTCATTTGCCGTTGTAGGTTTTTGCAGATAACATGTCCGTGATTGCGGTTTCTACTCTTAATCTAAAGGATGTCTGCGCCTCATCTTTATCAGTGTCAAGCCATGCATTTTACAGCCACTTAATTTTCCATAGCATCATTAATTCTTTTCATGCCCCATGTCAGAATTTCTCTTCTAATATCTGCGATATTATGAGATCAGAGGGACGCGATTTACGTTGAGTGTTATTCCTGAATGATTAATGTTTGCATTTCTTTGACAGCGCCTGTACTAGTAGCCATAGTATCTTAAAGTTTATTGGCACGTATTGACGGTTAGGGTTCACTTCACCTTACTGAGTTTGTGTGACTGTATGTAGGGTAACAAATCAGGTCTTAGCTCATCTCTCACCAGGCTTTCTTAAATTTTACAAATCTAACCAAAACAATGCTCCTGACCTTTGTTTATGTCCTGTTGTCCGTTGTTTTTTTTGCCTGGACCATTCTACTGGAACCTGTGAATTTCAACTGTGACCTGCAAACAAATGATACTGAGATCATCTTGCTTCTTTTATGATGTACTGACCTGTGCATCTTAAGTTTTGGTTTAGTTAATTTCTTTACATTATTTGGTGGTCATCTCGCTGGTTGGGGTTGTTGGTTAATTTATTTTTCTCTTGCCGCCCAATGAAACACAGAGTTGTGTTCTCAGTTTTTATTGATTCCCTTTTTCCCTGTAACTAGAAGAATGTTCCAGAGTTATCCATTTATTTATTGTGTTCAAGCTTTGTGTATGAGTGTAATGTCATCGATATGACACCAAGTTAAACCACTGAAGAAGGACCAGGACCACAGGGAACGTTTTGTTGCATTTAATTTCCCTCTCCAGATGGTGAAAACTGCAGAACATATACAACATGCTCTGAGCATAAAATATCACAAAATAAAGTGCTTCATCTACTAAATAAACTTAACATTGACATAATACAAAAATACAGAAGACTAGACATATATCAAACATATTCATGAACTTACGGCATTGCCTTGTAAGAGCTTCAATGTGGATGGCGACAGATAGTGATTCAGACTGCTGGCTTTTCCATGTGTCTTTATACCATCAGAAACCGGAACCGGAAGTCGCGCAGTAAACCGAAAGTAGAATTATACGGTAATAATTTCTAACCAAAATGACAAATAATAATGAAATGCTCATATAAATAAACTTTAAATACATTTTTAGCGTTTTGAACACATGTACTCAATTAAAAAACAATTTGCCATAAAGGCAACACAATGAGTTTTGAGGCCCAAAAACATTGATCGGAAATTGAGTGGGATGGAGCTGGGATGGGATCTCAGTCCAATGTTTCTGAGCAATAGGGCATTCCCAAAACTCATTGTACTGGTTGGCCTCCTGGCAACTACAATTTCCACATTAGCATTTCCTTTTGAATAGTGGGCACTTGATATGGTGTTGCACTTTTCCAACAGAATTCTATCCAAACATGTGATTTTGTGGTTGGGATGTATATATATTTTCCCAGGTAGTCTTAATTTTCTCCATATGACTCAGCCGTCTGTCATCTGCCAGTTAGTCCTGTACAGGAACTTCAGGCTCCACACTACGCTATTTTTTCCCCCAAATTGTAAATATCTAACCAAAACATCTCTCTCCAGGCTCTCTTCACGCCACTGGCCTTTTACTGCTGCTTCGTTTTTGTTGTTATTGCTTGAACCATACTATTTGAACCTGTGAAATTCAAGTGTGACCTGAAAACAAATTATATTGACGCTAAACCAACAAAAACATAAAATAAACATAATGTAAATGGTACATATTTTTGGTTATGATGTACTAAGCTGTGCGCCTTATGTTTTGGTTTACTTCCTTTCTATAATTAATTTTATTGTCCCAGAGCAATCTCATGTATTAAAATTTTATTTTAATCCCACCACATTTACAGTGTCTAATTTTTTTAAAATAATTATTAGAAATACAGACATTCAGTCATTTGATAAAATAGAGAGCTAGTCTGCGTGTAAAGGAGAGTCAAAGAGCTGGAGCAGATGCTGTTCTTTTTCTTGTTACCCAGAGAGGAGTCAGCTTTGGAAATATCAAAGTCATTTGTCATTTCTTTCGCACATTGTCCGTGAAATAACTCTCTATTAGTGTGTAAGATCCTTTCTCAATGTCCTGCTCGTCTGTAGGGCTCCTTGGACAGTCTCCTCTGAAGCAGTGTGTCCAAAAATACAATCTCCGAAAATCTCTGCCCACTGTAATCTGTCATTGTGTTGGGGCAGCATCCATCACTTTCTCTGTGGGCTGCTGGTTTCTATGACTTGAAATGGTGTACCATGCTTGGATCGATAAAAGGTCTAATTTTTTTTTACATCAACTGCCCATGAATTTCTTTTTCTTATACTGACACAAGTAGCAGCCCAAAATGTTATTCAAAAAAGTGCATGTACTGCTGCTTTAGATTTTGAATATTATTACTCAAGTATAAGTAAAAATAAGTGACCAGAATATCATATTGTTTATTATTTCTTTACATGTTCAAATTTAAGATGTTTTGTCACTTATACATTTACTCATAGTGAAGACAGTAATTATAATTGTTACTTATAGAAATAAAAGGATTGTGTTCAAGTAAATGAAAATAAATATTTGTTTGTATACTGAACCATAATAAATACTGAGATAAAAGGACATTTTGAGACAGTCCAGAAAGTACAAACTCTGAGGTCTTTCTGATATTATTATGTGAGATGGAATAGAGCTCAGATGAAGTTAGTGTCAGTTTCTGCTGAGGGGAAAGTGGCCCGTTAGAGAGAACAGAGCCGAAATGAGACAGGATGATGAAGCAGCAGTCAAGGACAGTTTGGCTGGACATTCAAGTCTGTAAACAAGCCCATTCCGAGGCACTTTGTGGGAAATGACCCAAAAGTGTCTAGTTTAAAAGTTACTGCATTTATCTCCACAATACCCTGACTCTATAATGAAAATATACAGGCCACTTCTCCCCTTCTTGCTTACTGCGTTGCATTAGAGCACTATGCCATGGTATTGTGGAGCCTAGCATTAGGCTGGTTATTCTTGTCAGGGTTTACAGTTAGGGTTTGTGAAAAACCCTGTAAATGATGACACTAGGATGTGGGATTTGAACATGTAAGACAAACACCTGATTGTTACAGTCAGTCTTAAAATGTTATTTTATTCTGTATATATACTGTCACAAATTGCTCCCTATTTTGTTTCTGGTCTAGTCCCGGCTGCATGGGAAGCACTGGGGGTCTACTCTTCCCTGTTGAAAACAACAGCATTTACCAGCTAAAACCAGCATAGACCAGCAAGAAATCCATTCGGGTCTATACAGTTTTTTTTCAGCGGGGTTAACCTTGTTACCAATGTTAACGCTAACACTGCAACCTGTGGTCCAGTAACCCTGATGCTACAACCTGGCTGTAGCTAGACATCAGCTCCTCCAAACAGCAGATCCGTGCTTCTAACGCCGTAACCCTGGCCTTCAAAACTACAACTACACTGCACTTCACGCACCTGTCATCTGAGAAAGAGCCAGGGTTCTGACTCGACATACGACAATTTGAGCAGGTAAAGGCGGAGGAAGATTCAGCCATGAAGCTACCGGCTAGGCTAGGCCAGCCTAGACTGAGGCTAAAAAACAAGGGGGTTTAATCCACGAAATACTGAACAAAAGTGAGCTATATGTGGCTCCGGGTGGTCTATGGAGCAATCAGACTTTCACTGGAATATAAAAAGCTAAAATAGTTTGTTTATAATTTGTGGATTAACGATAAAAAGTAGCGAACAAACAACTCTCAAAACAGAATACACTCACCGGGAAGTGATGTCACAGGATATATTTGGTAATATATTTAATATCACCATAACCCAGTACTGAGAGAAATGTAGCCTGGATTAAATTCAGAGGATTACACTCTTTCTTTCTAAAGAAGAATGACCATGTCACTTTAAAATTATTTGTAAACTCTTTCAACGTTTGTTGAAAGAGCGTATTTAAAACTCAAACTGAAATCAATACAATATCCAACGCAAATTTGCATAAATGGGCTTTATGTGCATCTTGTGCTTAGGCCAGCTCATTTGACTATGTTGAAATCTCCACAAGAAAATCTGCTTCCCAGATAAAATCTCTTGCTTAATTCCTAAAGTTACCTAAAATAACCTCACACAAGAAAATCTGCTTCCCAGATAAAATCTCTTGCTTAATGCTTAATGATACCTAAAACAACCTCATGTCTGTTTTTATCAAATGACAAATTTCATTTTACCAAATGAAAGATGATAAAATGACTCATTTTTATTTAATTTAATTAAAATATTTTAGTATGAATATTATTCAAATGTTAAAAATGTTTTAACATATTACCAAATCACACCCAAAACTGAGATACAACATCTGAATTTAAGGAGCAAAATCTCGAACTTGTGTCCACTTCAGAGTCCTTAAAGTAACATGAAATAAAACAATTTAAAATATTTCAAACTTTCTATAGTCATAACTATAAAAGGTGTGGC
The DNA here is from genome assembly GCA_015082035.1 of Chaenogobius annularis. Lineage (NCBI taxonomy): Eukaryota > Metazoa > Chordata > Actinopteri > Gobiiformes > Gobiidae > Chaenogobius > Chaenogobius annularis. The sequence continues at coordinate 286,024 of BJKM01000541.1, forward strand.
TTCCAAAATGTCAACATTACGTCACTTATCCAAATATGTTAATAACCTTCTAATGAACATCTCTTAAATCTTATGATATTCTGGACCATAATGCACCAAAATCATTGTGGGCCACTACAGTTTGACAAGAAAACTTTGTTTTGATTCACCAAATGCCACAAATCCTACAGAAATAAGTAAACTTTAGAAACTATAGGTTGAAGTTACATAATGATAATTATTGCTGGTTGGCAAATATGATGAACATAATAAATTACAACCATATGCTTGCACTGTCTACAAACAGCAAAATAAAAAAATTTACTGCCTCATTAAAATGAATAAGTTAGAATGTTTATACAAGTACCAAACTTAGTTATTCGAAACACATCACTCCTGGTAGGGTCTATTCGGACGCTCGGGATTACGAGACAAAGGAATATTTTTGAACTGCCACAAACAATTTAAAATGAACTAGTTCTAGTTTTCAGCAGCACTCATGCAAGTAAAAAAATAATAATAATCAGTTACAGCTTCCTTAAAATAACATAAACGCTGCCGAATCTGCTGCAGGCAGCTCTGAACCAAACTTCTTCAGAGGACATTGGGGAATATTAGGATTCTGCAGCTAACACAGCTAAAGAAAACATTGGAATACCTCTGAAGTCCAGTGGAGACTTGTATGAACCATTACAGCAGAGTTATAGAGAGGCTCTAGCTCTGGGCTAATTTTGAAGACAACACAAGTTTAAAAATACAGTCCCTGCCATTCCACATATACTCTGACATCACCAGTCTACAACAAGATACGTAGCTACAGGCTGAGAGGGAGAGGTCAAGAGCAGAAGAGGAGGAGATCAGTGAGCTGAAAGAAAATGTCCACAGGCGACTGACAAGAGCGAGACCTGGAAGTGTCAGCGAAGGAGCAGAGCAGACAGACCACACCTGCATTACTTTATCACCGCTGATGGGAGAGTACTACTGGCCTTTAGGTTACAGGTTCCCAGTTTATTTTGGATACACATTCATCAGTTAACCTAATCATGCAACAGAATTGCATAGGTGGCTGCGACAGTGCACTTTAGATCCATAGCCCAGAGCTACATAATAAAATATATAAGTCATCCCTACATGTACAGCTAGGCAAACACCCGTATTGGTGTCGAGAGTGTCACAGCTAACATGGCAACAAGCACTAAATCAATAGATTTAATGGGCATCATGCATGAATATTTTCTTAGGAAATAAGAATAATTAAGAAACACCTGGAACTCATTTACATGTTTATGTACATAAAAATTAATATTATTTGCTTAGACACATTCTAAGCGGTAAAGTGTTCTAGTAAATGGGTCAATGTTGCGGTTACATTCTCACAAACCTTCAGATTAACGAGCAAATAAAATTTTTATAAATTAATTCATGTAGCTATTTGATTATAGAATTGTTAAATGCCTAACCCAGACTTGTGCCCCAAATGAATCCCAAAATATGATAATAAACATACCCACACTTATACAGTGTGTCATGTTTGAAATCTTGATCCAATTCTTTAATCAATATCAACTTTGAATGTCACCCTCTTTCATAAGTGGGAAGACATGAATAACACTACGGTATTTTTACTAATATATATCCTACAAGACAATTAATCAGAAATCAGAGAAATCAGAAAGGGGTTTATTGCCATTGTCAATGAACAAACTTCACAGACATTCACGTAGACACTTCTCGTCTCGGCATGAAGGTGCAACACAAAACACTGAGCAATAATAAAACAACATATATTCAGTCAAACAAAAGGGCCTGCATTTAAGGGAAACAATTTAAATTTACTATAGTATAAAATAAAAATAAAAATAGGCATTGCTATGTACACAAGTTTACAGTTATGTTTAAAGTTGTAGTGCAGAAAGTGACAGTGCAGTGAGTGGTATGAATAGTTGCAGTTAAAGTGGCTGGTGTTTTGATGTGTTCATGAGTCCAACGGCAGAGGGAAAGAAACTGTTCTTGTGGCGGGAGGTTCTGGTCCGGATGGACCGTAGCCTCCTGCCTGAGGGGAGTGGTTCAAATAGTCCATGTCCAGGGTGAGAAGGGTCAGCTGTGATCCGACCTGCTCGTCCCAGAGCCCTGGAGACGTACAGGTCCTGCAAAAATGGAAGTCTGCAGCCGATCACCTTCTCAGCAGAACGCACAATGCGCTGTAGTCTCTGTTTTTTTCCCTGGCTGTGGCTCCAGCGTACTGCATGATGATGGAGGAGGTGAGGATAGGACTCAATGATGGCCGTGTAAAACTGCACCATCATCTGCACTGGCAGCTTGGCTTTCCTCAGCTTCCGCAGGAAGTACATCCTCTGCTGGGCCTTCTTGATGAGGGAGCTGATGGAGGGCTCCCACTTGAGGTCCTGGGTGATGGTGGTGCCCAGGAAGCGGAAGGAGTCCACGGTGGTGATGGGGGAGTCTGTCATAATGAGGGGGGGCTGGGGGGCTGTGACTTTCCTGAAGTCCACGATCATCTCCACTGTCTTCTGGGCGTTGAACTCCAGGTTGTTGCCGCTTCACCAGGACACCAGCCGATCCACCTCCCTCCTGTTCACAGACTCATCCCCGTCCGAGATGAGCCCGATGAGAGGTGGTAACGTCCGCAAACTTGATGAGTTTTACGGAGTCGTGGCTGGAGGTGCAGCAGTTTGTGTACAGGGAGAAGAGCAGAGGAGAAAGTACACAGCCCTGTGGAGCTCCTGTGCTGATAGTCCGAGTGTCTGAGACATTCTTCCCCAGCCGCACGCACTGCCTCCGATCCGTCAGGAAGTCAGTGATCCACCTGCAGGTGGAGTCAGGCACGTTGAGCTGGGAGAGCTTGTCCTCGGAGCAGAGCAGGGAGGATGGTGTTGAAAGCAGAGCTGAAGTCCACAAACAGGATCCTGGCGTAGGTTCCCGGGGAGTCCAGATGCTGCAGGATGAAGTGGAGTGCCAGGTTGACGGCGTCGTCTACAGACCTGTTGGCTCTGTAGGCGAACTGCAGGGGGTCCAGCAGGGAGGAGGTGAAGGACTTGAGGTGGGGCAAGACCAGGCGTTCCAAATGACTTCATGACTACAGACGTCAGTGCCACTGGTCTGTAGTCATTAAGTCCAGTGATCCGGGGCTTCTTGGGGACAGGGACAATGATGGCAGACTTGAAGCAGGCTGGGACATGGTCATGACCCCAGGGAGGTGTTAAAAATGTCTGTGAAGACGGGAGTCAGCTCTCCTGCGCAGTGTCTTAATGTAGCAGGCAGAGACGCCGTCTGGTCCAGCAGCTTTTCGGGGGTTGGATTTCCGAAATAGCCTGTTGAACATCCTGTTCCTGAACTGAGAGAGTGGTGGGGGAGGTGGGGGGGGACCAGGTTTGGGTTGGCGGAGGTGGCCACCGTAGGGGGAGGGGGTAGTCACATCAAACCTGGAGTAGAAGGTGTTAAGTTGCTCAGCCAGTTTTCGATTGTCTGCAGCAGGGGGGGGCTCGGGGCTTGTGGTTGGTGAGAAGCCGGAGCCCCTCCACACGGAGGCGGGGTTGTTGTCAGAGAACTGCTGCTTCAGACGCGTATTGTACTGTGATCTCGCTCGAGAAACCTCTTTGCTAAATCCATACTTCTTTGCATCTTTGTAGCGCCCCCTGTCTCCAGCCCTGTGCGCTGCCTCCTTCTGCTGCCTTAACTGCCTCAGTTTTGGAGTGAACCAGGGTTTGTCATTGTTGAAAGTGACTTTGTTTTGTGTTGGTATAATGCTGTCCTCGCAGAATCGAATGTATGACGTCACAGTGTCCGTTTACTCATCCAAACTATCTGTGGCAGCTCTGAAACCTCCCAGTCTGTAATGTCCAAACACGCACGTAGCTCCTCCACTGCCTCATTGGTCCACTTCTTAGATTTCCTCACTGCAGGTTTGGAGAGCTTCAGCCTCTGCCTGTATGTGGGGATCAGGTGAACCATGGCGTGATCTGAAAAGTCGAGAGCAGCGCGAGCCACGGCGTGGAAGGCGTTACTGACTGTTGTGTAGCAGTGATCCAGCGTGCTCTGCTCTCTGGTCGGAACTTTCATAAACTGTCTGTACTTCGGTAGTTCATGGCTGAGGTTCCCCTTGTTAAAATCACCCAGGATAATACACAAGGAGTCCGGGAAGGTCGGCTCCACACTCAGAATCTGGTCCGCGAGCGCGCGCTGTGCCACGTGCACGTTTGCGCTCGTGGGATGTAAACAACAGCCAGAATGAATGAGGCAAACTCACGTGGCGAGTAGAATGGTTTGCAGTTAATGAAGAGATATTCCAGATCAGGAGAGCAGTGCTTGGAGATCACAGTCACATCTGAAGACCAGGCGTTGTTGATGTAAAAACAGACTCCTCCGCCGCGTGTTTTACCCCCGGAGAGACCTTTATGACGATCTGCACGAAAGAGGTAAAACCCCTCGATCTATACGGCGCCGTCCAGGATCGGCCCGCTGAGCCACGTCTCCGTGAAGCACCAAAAACAGGAGATGAAGAAAAGTCTCTGTTTCGTCTCATCAGCAGCGCCAGTTCGTCCATTTTGTTGGAGAGTGAGCGAACGTTGGAGAGGAAAATCCCAGGTAAGGGCGTCCGTGTACCGCGTGTCCTGAGCCGTACGAGGACCCCCGCACGTTTTCCTCGCCTGCGGCGTCTCACTCTTTTAGCCAAAAAAAGGGCTAATTCAGCAGCAGAAGCTAAAAAAACTGGAATTAGGTCCGTAGGAGTTGTGGTTCGGAAGGACAAGAGCTCTTCTCGGGTGTAAGAGCACGCAGACACACAATTTACGAACATAAACAGACAAAACAAAGAGCACCTAAAGGCCAGGGCATCCGTCTGCGGCGCCATCTTGAACATACAGAAAAACATAAGTAAAAAAATAGAAAAATAAAATAGTAAATTCTTAATTTTGACAAAGTCTGCAATCAAATTATTGTTTAATAAAACAACAGTCTTTTAGCAGAATTTTAGCTCTCATCTTGGAAGAGGAAATGTCTCCTGAGAGTTAATTAAATATATAAAAATCTTTATAAACAAAAAAGCACACACAAGTAGACATCAACTAAACACAAAATACAAACATAATCCCAGCATATTTTTCAGTACTCACTTAAAGTAAGGCGTAAATGTGTCTTTTGGAGCTTTGCACCACTCCGAGGTGAACCCATCACTCCCCATTGCTCTTTAATCTTTTTATTGCACCCTGCATCTCCAACACTGTAATCTTTCATCGAAGTCTACAGTAATGTTGATAGGAGCATGATCACCCCGGTCCGCTGTGCCTACATCTGCCTCCGAGACTCTTGATCTGTCTTTATTGAAGCTAAAGAAATAGTCTATACTGGAATAGATTGCATGTGGATCAGAAAAATGGGTATACCGGGTTCATCAACCTCCATATGTCAATCAGTCCTATATTCTTCATTAATTTACAGAACTCCCTACCCATTGTTTCTCCAGTGCCTCTCAAGTTTGATACGTCCAATGTAGGTTGGATGCAAAAATTCCAATGCTGCCATACACCACAGTTCCCTCAGAGTGGTTTACAATCAGGTCCATAATATCAGTATAGAAGGTGATATCGCTCCCTCGTGGAGCATACACATTCAACAGAGCAAAAACCTCTTCATTAACAGCTCCCTTAACCAGTACACATCTGCCCGCCTTGTCCTTACATTCAAAACTTTGTTCAAAAGCTATTTGGCTTGAGATCAACACTGCAACCCCCCTCCTGTGTTTACCCCTGTGTGATGAATAGCACTCTGCAGTCAATCCATCAATCCAAACAATTCATCATACCCTGATCATACCCTGTATGATGAATTGTGACGGTGTATGGGCCCTGCCATTTTACCAAAGGTTTAAGGGTGGAGGATGGCAAAAGAAGCAGCACCTTCTGACCAGGTTAGAACTCACAACTGCAGGCTTTTTGAGCACATTGCAAATTCTTCTCTGCCTCCTCTAAGTACTTGGACATTCTCTCTCGCATTTCAAATACAAACTTGACAATGCTCCAGTCACTTTGTAGTTCTGGTGGGCTCAGATGGATCTCAGCGGAAAAGCCTCTGGAAATCTGGTGGCATAGTCCGAGATTACCAGGATGTACTGATGTCCACTGCTGCTCTTCACCAGGGGCTCCATAATGCCCATAGCAATAATTCGAAAGGGAGTAGAGATTACTGGAAGAGACTGCACAGGACATGTTTTCTGACTGGCAGGACATGTTGTACAGTATTTGTGAATGTCAGCATACATGGACTGCCTATAAAATCTGGAACTACCACGTAAGAATGTTTTGTAGCGACCGAGGTGACCTGATCATGGAACTGTGTGTGCTAAATGCATGACCAGGGTCCTACAGCTAAGGGCAAGACGTCTACACTTATTACCAATGTAGTCTCAAATTTGACCTCTAATGACTGACACCGCCTCATTAACATTTTATTCGCCCATCCACAAGTGGCGCTGCAATAAAAAAAAAAAACGTCTGAGACATGTTCCACTTCCTGTTTCCACCCCCTGCTCCGGCTGTGGACTGTGCAGAACTCGTGCTTTGATGCGAGAAAAACGACTCAAAACTACACGAATCCTTGACTGAAAACTCTCAAACTCAATGGTCAGGTTTTTTTTTCCTCCCCCCAAATACCCTGATTTCCTCTTCAAGAGGTGGTGAGCGACCCAATTACCTATGAACCTTGTAGGACCATTCTTTGTTTCTTACCTGATACGGACATCCTAAATTGGATAATTTTTTTCCTCCACTTGGATTATATGTTTTTTCCCCTTTTTTCCAAACTGAACTTTCAAAAACTTTAACTCAAATCAATATGAACTGACCTTTCAAACGCTGGAACAATCTCTGGTTGTTTCGAAGATTTATTTATTTATTTGTTTAGTTTGTTGTTTGTTCTCATTAATACAATTATCATTTAATCATATTTCTGTGTTTGTGTTTTCATCCACCACAAGCTCCTGTAGCAAATCTGGATTTTTCTGGATCTGGATTGGTCATATGCGATCCATTGCTATAACTTAGCCTTAATAACGTCTTAAATTAGCGTTACACCAACAATGTACAACACCCCTTAGTCAATAATAATCTTCTCTTGACCCAGACAACCCTTGGTTTCTTTACCCACTTTAGCTAACAGAAATTTCTATATAATTATATCATTGCTTTGCAACACAGAAACATTTTCAGGCACATCCCACACAAAATAATCATAATTTTCAAGGTTTACAGACCACATTTGTCTTTCAAACTGTCGCTGACGCTGGGATTTTCTTGGCCCTTTGGTACCACCCTCACAGACTACTGTCAAAGTCTGGCAGAGGTTGGACGCTGGCTTTCACTTGTGCCCGGTTGAGAACAGGACATGACACATTTCCAACACAGTCGTCAATCCCCCCAGAATCAACATCCCTAGACAACATCCGATCCGGTCCATCAGAAAAAGTACGTCCCAACCGAGAATAGCATCCACAGGAGAGTTTTGTACTACTACGGTCACAAAATAGGGCTGGTCTGAAACCGTCATGGTAATCTCCACATTAGGATAGAGGTGGCTATCCCCGTGCACACACAAAATGTCAACGGTCTTGCCATAGTCCATGCTGACTAGCACTACACTACGTTTGATCCTGGAAGTGAAACCACTAGTGTCCAGCAAAGCGCCAACTTCTTGGCTATTAATTAGTACATTTTTACAGCATTGCACAGTACTGTCAGTCTCACTAGCGCAGGGTGCAGTGTAGTGGTAGCTTTGGAAGCCAGGGTTACGGAGTTAGAAGTACGGATCCGCTGTTTGGAGGATCTTAAGTCTAGCTATAGCCAGGTTGTAGCATCAGCACCGTGCGTCAGGACGCAGCGTTAGCATTAGCAGCGCTAGCAAGGCTAAGACTAGCCCCTCAGTGCCTCCCGCACAGCCGGGACTAGACCAGGAACAAAATAGGGACCAATTTGTGACAGTTTGGCGGAAACGAGGCGCTAAATGCCAGCCTGTAGTGCAGCCTGTAGCTTCCCGTCTACAATAGGTTTGCTCCCCTCAGCGATCACACGCCTGCTGAATGGACTTGTGATACTTTGGTAATTGGAAGATCTTTAGTCAGAGACGTGAAGCTACCAGCGTCAAGTGTTGGATGTTTACCAGGGGCTAGAATGGGTGACATCGAAGGAAACCTTAGGCTTTTAAAGCAGAGTAGACAGAGGTTCCGCTGAATCGTGATTCACGCAGGTGGTCACGATGCCCGGCGGAGACAATCAGAGGTGCTCAAATTACAAGTAGGTACGGTGTGTGAATTGGCAAAGACGATGTCAGATACCGTAATATTTTCTGGTCCCCTGCCCAATCGGATCAATGCTGACCTGTACAGCCACTGTTCAGCATTCAATTGCTGGTTATCTACTTGGTGCCCTCAAAACAATGTAGTCTTTGTTGAAAATTGGAGTGCGTTTTGGGGAAAGCTCATACGCAGTGATGGCATCCATCCGACTTCGGAGGGTACATCCCTTTTAGTTCGGAATTTGACCGATAGCCTTAGTCGTCTAAAGTGACCACCTAGGGATGAGTCCCGGGCGCAGAGCAGCAGTGTAAGACGCTCCTCTGTCGCTGAGCTCTCGACCCGCCTTGTCACAAATTAAGTGCTCAGACTCAAGGCCGATAGAGACTGTGTGTGTCCCTCAGGCAAATAATGCCAAAAAGTCAAACCTCAGAAAAGCTATTTCAGGCGTTAGACCGAATAACTTCATAAAAATAACACTCACAAATGATACAAATAAACAAATAAATAAGCATGTAAAATGTGGACTGCTAAAAATTAGGTCAATTTCCTCTAAATCACTTTTAGTTAATGAATTAATTTGTGATTGTAACATAGATCTTCTAGCTCTAACTGAAACTTGGCTTCAACAAAATGACCTAAATGAGTCCAGGAGCACAGGCCGAGGTGGTGTTGTGGCAGTGATCTCACACTCAAGCCTACTCTTGAGTCCTAAAATTAACAATGCATTTTGCTCATTTGAAAGCCTCATGCTATCAATCACATGTCCTAATTGGAGAAACCAAAAAGGAGTTTTGTTCATGGTTCTCTACCGACCTCCTGGTCCCTATTCAGAGTTTTTAACTCAGAGCCTCTCACAGCCTTAGTCCCAGTGTAAGTGATCAATTTGTCGACTTGACCAGGAATTCTCTGAAGTCCGCTCTTGATGTTGCAGCTCTGCTAAAGCAGAAGGTCACTAGGCCAAAACGTGCCTCGTCATGGTACAATGAAGAACTGCGTTCACATAAACAAAGAGTTAGAACATTAGAAAGACCTTTTCGTCGCTCCCACACGGCGGAATCCATAAAAGCATAGAAAATCTGCCTACTGTCCTATAAGAAGGCTCTGCGTAATGCCCAAACCAGATACTATTCAAATTTAATAGAAGTCAACAAAAATAACACTAGATTTCTTTTCAGCACTGTAGCCAGGCTAACAAACTGTTAGCGCAGTAGAGCCCTCAGTCCCAGCTACTCTCAGCTCTAATGATTTTCTTCTATTTTTTAACAATCAGAGATAAATTAGATGAAACTACTCCCACTATTAGCCCTGAACAAGCCCAAGCTGTAAAACTCGTGTCCCATATAAATCCATCAGTAACACTAGAATGGTTCGCTGCTGTTGATCAAGCCGAGATAACTTCAGCTTTTGACAGAGGTGGCCACCGTAGGGGAGGGGGTGGTCACATCAAACCTAGTGTAGAAGGCGTTAAATTGCTCAGCCAGTTTTCGGTCATCTGCCGCATAGGGGGCTTGGGGCTTGGGACTGGTGAGAAGCCGGAGCCCTCTCCACACGGAGGCGAGGTTTTTGTCTGAGGCGTATTGTTCTGTGATCTTGACACCTCTTTGTAGCGCCCTCTGTCACCAGCCCTTGGGGCAGAATTGGTGGTATCTGACAGGTCTTTGTTGATCTCATGTTTGGCGAGCCTTGGCAGAAAATGTTGAGCTTGTGCACGCTGGGATGCTGTGGTTGCCCGGGCAGCAGGTCCTCCTTTCCGAGTGTTGAGATACTGCACGGCCAACTTGGCAATGGTGAATCCGTCGGCTGGCTCATGTTTCTTCATCCCAGGTCCTCACTTCAATAGGAAACACCCGCAGAAGCTGCTCCATGATCATCGCTTCACGGATTTCCTCAGTGGAGCGTTCCTTTGGTCTTATCCAGCGGCGATAGAGTCCTCTGAGGTGATGTTAGGTCTCCGTAGGGCTTTCTCCATGTGGCAGAGTGGTGGAGCGAAACTGCTGCATAGGTGAGATGTCAAATTTGGCCAGCAGGGCTACCTTCAGGTCCATGGAACAGTGGGCTCTCTCTTCATCCATAGCGGAGTAGTCCTCTAGTGCGCTTTGTTTGGCGAGGACCTTTCTTCCGACTTGTCATTTCCCACTTCTGGCTCCAAATGTAGCGGGGCTCTCTTTAAAACATAGGCAAAGTCAAATTCCCAGTGCTCAGGTGGATTTATTGTGCCAAACTCCGAGTGAAACATTTTGCTAAATATTTACAGTGAGGAAGAGCAATGTCCAAAAATACATATATTTACAGCGTTCCAACGTAGAGTTCAACTTTAACTTACATCTCCTTTAACTATCCCAGTCAGACTCTCAGCACCCCTGTTATCTGCACTGCACTGAGCAAAATACATGGATAATTAAAACCAAAATTAAATGTACAACAAACATGTGTGGCATCTTCCTACAAAGCAAGACCTCATTAATTACTCAGTCATGTTCAAAATAACGCAATAGAAATCCCTAATACTGTGGTTACATCATGGATGTCACATGGTCAGCACCATGGCGCGAATGGTGCCTATTTAAACTAGCAGGAAGTACTGACTTGGTTTTGGTCCAACGCGCCGCATCGGAGGAGAGAGTTTACAAGACAAAATGGGTAAGGACTGGCGTGTATGATTATTAGAATTATACTAACTCTCGCAGGTGTGCACCCGTGGTGAATTAGCGTCGGAGGAGTGTGGGGAAATATATCAATGATGCGTGTGGTACGTCTGGTGTGAATGAATGAAACAGCAGGGAAAGCGGGGAATGAACGAGTGTGTGTTCGTCTGTGCAGTTGTTCAGCAAACAAACGGAGACTACAAGCAGAGACGGACTCCGTCACACCGTCTACATTCAATATACTGTATGAGCCATCCTTCTAAATCCTTAGAACTTTAAATGGTTTAAGCAAAGCTGGAACAATTGTGCAATATGGCGAAGTGTAGTGAATGGCTGTACTATTAAAACATTCTCTTTTGGTTTGTCGTGGTTTGTGTTTCTTTGCCATTTTTTATTTGTGCACAATTCAATATTTTTAGTAGCTCTGGACATTTTATCTACCTCCAATTGCCTATTGACTATTCATTCAATGTTTCAAACTGCCTTGATAATTTTCTAAACTTATTTCCATTCTCAGTCCAGTTTGTTTTGGCACCTGCATATAAGAAATACTCCACACGCATTTACAGTTCGTTTATATTTCACGTGTCAAATAAATACAATAGTTTGAAAATGTTTGTCATATTTTGCACTGCACCTCTCGTCTCTGCAGTATTATCACCTCGGAACATTGTGCTTGTAGAGAAAAGCAGACGTGAAGCAGACAGGACCCCTGCTGCACTCATTTAGAGCTGTCGACAAACTTCATTTTGAGGTGAGGTGACACCTCCTATTATTCTATTGTAGTCAAGTCATGCTCATTGTTACACAGAAAGTTCAGGAGTTTTGTGTTGTATAAGTTTTAGGACTTCGGAATTACAGAGAATTTGATGTTAAAATGGCATACTAGTCTATAAGTAAAATATACACAAAGACTAAGGTGAAGGGCTGCACATACCCTCAAACGAAGCAAATTCAGATGCACACTTCAGGAGTTTCAGTAAAACTCTAAAATATTCTGGCAAAATAAACTCACAGAAGTAACTAAGATGCACTTTAATGATATTTCCATTGTTGCTGTGTGCCACTGCAATCTGCCAAAAGCGGAAAAATTTGATATTTTCCATTTATACGTTTTACATTTGTAAGTTTCACATTTGTACGTTTCACATTTGTACATTTCACATTTGTACGTTGCATATTTGTATGTTTAGCACTGTTGTCTCTCCAGCTGCATTCACCACAGCGAACGCCTCAGTCCACATGTTCTGCGGCTGTGGACTTCACAGATGTTGCCTAACGGAGTGTAGACCCAAGCTCCCGACACGGGACATGTGAGCAGAGCCCCAGTCCGAGAAAGAGGATTGTGTGGGCTTGTGAGGACTGCTTCTCTCATGCCGCTGTGGGGCCGCAGAGACCAGGGTCTGCGGCGGTCTGAGCGAGAGGGCATATCGGGGGGACAAGCTCTCTCTCCCTGTACTGTGACCGGGGTCTGAAGCACTTCTACATGCAGAAGGACTGTGGAGCCAGAAGCACTCAGGAGGAGAGAGGGTGGTTCGTCCAAGACAATTCATCCAAATCCATCTATCTAAATGACTTATTCTATAACATCACCACACATCTCTTGGCTTGTTGTAAATGAAAAAACAAAACAATGGCTGTCCCATTTTAAGTGCTGTGTTTTCACCCCTACACCTTGGCCCTCATTTTGAAGGGGTAGGGGTATGGCTAAGGGGAAGGGCTACACATGAGCATTGGGATTGGGTATTGATATGTTGTAGGGAGTATTCTAAACTTTGAAGTACAGTAAATGTGAATCGTTTAGGCAGTTTCAATGTTGCAATGCATCATCAGCAATCTCATGTTTGAGATTATTTCAAACTTTTTTTGTGATTGTGAGTCCATCTGAATAGACTTAGACAGACACAAATTGAAGCATTAGCGGAGCTTTAGTGCACGTCAATATAGACTGCAAAGATGAGCAGGGGCAACGTTAGAGGTAGAGGTCTAAGCTTAGACGATGAGGCCATGGAGAGCAGCAAGATGAGACAGAGGATGTTGCAGTGGATCCTTGCAATTACTTTGAAGGTTGGCAGATGTAAACACCCCTGTAAGCACAGCCAAAGAGGAAATCTGCCTGTTGGCCCAAGATGGGGGGTAACATAGCTGTCCTGGCTTGCATTGTTGTCATGGATCTATAATATGAACTGAATAAGACACTCACCCTCTGCCCTTAAGTGAGTATGATTAAGAGAGCAAATTTATTTTTTGTTCTGCTGAAAGGGTCATACAGCTTTCACCCTGGAAGGTATTCCTCTTTATTTTCACAACATGAACTTTTTTAGAATAGTTTAAATCCTCAAAGTGTTTGAAAGATAAGTTGTATGATTTATCATATATATATATATATATATATATATATATATATATATATATATATATATATATATATATATATATATATATATATATTTATATATATATATATATATATATATATATATATATATATATATATATATATATATATATATATATATATATATATATATATATATATACAATAGCCTATTGTACAATAGCCTATTGTACATGTTTTTAGAAGAAGGGGAAACCTGCACAGACACAGATAGAATGTGCAAACTCCACAAAGAAAGGCTCTGTGCCACCCAGGAATCAAACCCAGGGCCTACTTGCTGTGAAGCGAGAGTGCTTACTGCTGTGCTACCATGCTGCCCTTGTGTTATACATTAAGCCTGTGTAGTCCAACGACGACTAATGATCTTAAAAAGGGCACATTTATTTTTGACCCGCTTTATAAGACAGGAGAGTATACCGTGAAATGGGGATGAGATTGGGCAGACACTGAGGGTGAGGAGGGTTAAGTGTCTTGCACAACGGTAGTATTACCACTCGAAACCACTGTCCTTTGCATCCGGTGACGAGGACTCTGAGCCCCTGCTGCCCAACTGTTTAGACTTAACAACTTTGAAAACTAGACGTAACTTTTCATTCAAACTGTGCCATGTTCTTTCCCTTAATCCCTAGCTGCTCACACAAAGCATTCCTGTTTTATGATGTATGCCAAACCTCCAATGTGATTCCTGATGGTTTTACTGCCCAGTGCTGCTATCATGTAGATGTCTCACTCTGGCTGTAAGTGTGCTCAATGTAGTAAATCACAATTGTGTCACTCAGTGCTGAACTATGGGTGAGCAAGGGCTCTAGCCGCTCTGCTACCATGCACCGACAATATATTAATAATTACAAACATCAGTATAGAAGGACACAGGTTTGTATATTGAAAAGAAATATATGTTTTGCTGTGCTTTGTGCAGATGCAACACAGGCCATAATTAGTTTAACAACCATCTTTGGACACAACAAACTCCAGAGTAAGAAAAGCGTGCAGAGGGCATAATCCTTGCACTGACTTTGAAGGTCAGCAGATGTAAACACCCCTGTAAGCACAGCCAAAGAGGAAATCTGCCTGTTGGCCCAAGATGGGGGGTGACATAGCTGTCCTGGTATCACATCCACGTAGCAGAGAGCAGGTGGAAATGGTGTAATCAAAAGGGCCGAGGTAGTTGCGCTGGACGCCCGGTGGACTCGGGCACCATTACTACCTTAAACAAGCAATATACTTAATGCTTGCTATGGCCTGTCACAGTGTACATACAACTTTTGAGGGCATGCCGTACAGGGACTTTACACTAGGCTTGGCATGACCACCGGGGACAATTAGGCGCTCCCTGGGCGAACAGCAGCACTACAAGAGAACGTCTGATAAGGGCCAAATCTGAATGGACTATTGTAGTATTCATACTAGCACAAAACAAAACACACGGCAACCAGCACCCGCAAGTACAGACGGCCAGAGAACTAACAACAACAAAGACCATCCTTTTATAGTTTGGTGTCTGGCACCCCTGCAAGTGGGTTAACAGATAGACGCACACATCCACAGTACTTCACAAGTACTTCCTGGTAAGTACTTGCGTAAACTTTATACATAATCTTAACCTTCATTTTCATTCATTTACAAATGATGTGCTGAAACTGCAAATACATTTAATATGTTCCCTCGTTGGACACAATTATTCACACTGTGATTTATTATTCTGTTTGAGAGCTATGTCCTCTGCTCCTCAGTGAGATATGATGAAAATGGCTCAAAATGTGACCTTTAGTTTGCACTGTTTTACTCGAGCATGTTTGATGTGGTGCCACTGAGTCTTTGTAAGAGAAATGCACCAAATTTATTTAGTCTATTTTTGTTTTTAAGAAAAAGTGGCTCTTTAAGGCTATTTTTATCTTTTAATGCCACAATTCTGTAGATTGCAGTCAAGGAGACTTCCGGGATGATGGCTGCTTGGATCGGCCATGGACATTTTTTTTATAGTCATTATTTTTACAAGTTCACCCAATATTTTCACATGGGACATATGAAGGGACTGGACACTTATTTTGTGAACATGTCTACGATAAACAAGAAGAGACTTATTTGTCTTCAGTAGGTTAGACTACTGTAACGGCCTGCTCACTGGCCTCTCCAAACGAGCCCTAAAACAGCTGCAGTTAATCCAGAATGCTGCTGCTCGGGTCCTGACTTGAACCAGGAAGTATGAGCACATTAGTCCTGTGCTCAGGTCTCTGCACTGGCTTCCTGTGCCTCAGAGAATAGACTTGTGTATAAGTCTCTCCATGGCCTAGCACCAAAATACATCTCGGACATGTTAGTGTCATACGAACCATGTTAGTGCCATACGAGCCACCAATAAAGGACTCTAAGGACCTCAGGGACCGGCCTTCTACTGATGCCTAGAGCCAAGACCAAACACGGGGAATCTGTGTTCCAGTCCAATGGGGCAAAGGTCTGGAATAGCCTTCCCGAGGTTGTGAAATCATCCCCCAACCCGGCTGTGTTTAAATCTAAGCTAAAGATTGTTTTGTTTAGCCGTGCCTATGGTTGAAATACTTTAATCTGGTGTATTGTGTTTTTCATGTTTTTAACGTTGTAAAGCACTTTGAATTGCACTTTGTACGAATTGGGCTCTATAAATAAAATTGATCAATTGATTGAAGAAAAACACCACCGAGAATCAAGATAGCAATGCTACAACTAAGCTTGCTAGTTCTGCCCCGGCGCTGGCCTCTTCGCACGCCCAGGTGGCTTGTGCAGATAATATCTAAACTGTATCAATGGATTGCTAACCTGGAAAGCTACCCTACTAAATATGTTAAAAACAAATGGGAAAAAGAGGGTAACCTTCTATTAACGGATGTTTGGAAGGAATTCTGTTGGAAAAATGTGTCACATATCTTCATAACACCATGTCAAAGTGCTCATTATTCACAAGGAAATTGCACACTGCTGGAGAAACTGTGGCAGCCAGGAGGCAAACCACTTTCACATGTTTTGGGACGGCCCCATTGCTCAAAAATATTGGACTGAAATGAATGATCCACTGCAGACTGTTTTCGACATTGCTATTCCACTTGATTTTAGAACTATGTACTTGGGCCTCAGAACTCCTGCCATAGACACATTAAATCAGGGGTGTCCAAACTTTTCCAAACGGCCGCCTTTTGAAATTTATTCGGTGCAGAGGGCCAAAGACTACACGACCATTGAAGTGAATCATTCAAAATTATGCATTTGATATAGTTTCGATCGGCTGCCACACCTTTAATCAGACTTGGAATGTTAATATTAAGTTGGTATGACATCAAACTGTTTGAATTTTTCCAATTTTAATGTAAAAATTACTACTTTTTGTTGTTTGGGCCAATTTAGCAGGAAGCTTGAGGGCCAACCAAAATTGGTCTGAGCCATAGTTTGGACACCCCTGCATTAAATGGATACCTTTTGGAATGTAACTTTGGCAGCAAGATAAAAGGCCATCACTAAGAAATGGATGACATGAAAACTGGACTGACATAATAACAGATATTAGAAAAGTGGAAAAAATGACATTCAAACTTATTTGGAAATGGACAAATTTGACCGACTATGGATGAAATGGGACTTTTTTATATATAATTTATTTGATTAATAAAAATAGAGGAAATTCATATTTAAAGCCATTTTTACTTAATAGGAAGATAAAAGCCATACAAAATTGTGATTGTTCAATACAAGTGAAAACATATTGAGTCTTTGGCATCTCTGTGTGCTGTTCAGCGTGGTTTCTCTCTATTCACAACCACACATCACTCTTAATCTGTGTATCATCTGCGTCCATTTGGAGATGTTTCACGTGACGCGTGACGGCCGGAAATAAAATTGCAATATTTATAAAACCATAACAGCACAAACAACATTTTTACAGCACAAAACAGCATAAACGGAGCACTAACAATTGACACCATTTCGGGCCTTTGTGAAACATGTTTAAGTGTCCCAGTGTGACCAATAAAAGAAATAACTAACATCACACAAGCACACACAAGGAACTTTACATACTTTACATACGTGAATACAAATTAACTACTCGCGTTGAGACAAGCCCCCTAGAAGCAAGATGGCTGCTGTTTAAAGTCAATGGCAGCACTCAATAGCAGTTTAGCTATAGTTTGGTGACTGCATCCGGTAGTTCTCAGTCCACCGAGTCCGCTTAGACTACTGTAACTCCCTGTATTCCGGGTTAGAGCCTCCATCCATCGCCTGCAGTTAGTCCAGAATGCGGCTGTTCGTTTGCTCACAGGCCCCAGAATTAAGATTACATTTCTCCTGTGCTGGCTTCTTTGCACTGGCTACCTGTCAGGTTCAGGGTTGATTTTAAAATATTGTTGATTGTTTTCAAATGTTTGAATGGGCTGGCTCCTCCCTATCTTTCAGAGCTTTTGTCTGTCCATGTTCCTACTAGAGCATTGAGATCAGCAAATCTGATGACCTTGGATGTTCCGAGGTCACAGTTAAAAATCAGAGGGGACCGCACTTTTGCAGTTGTGGGTCTTCCTCTTTAAATATTTGTTAAAAACATTTTTGTTTACACAGGCTCTTAACACAAGTTGAGCTGAAAATTTTATAGCATTATTTTACCTTGTTTTTACATGTCTTGTATGGTTTATTGTATTTTATATTGCCTTTGTACAGCACTTTGGGTTTTTAAAGTGCTTTATAAATAAAACTTTACTTACTTACTTACCGAACATACGCTCTTCTCCCACATGTGAGCTTAACACACGGACTGATCATGTGGTGTGCAAGCTCTGCACTAAAACTGAAGGATGAAAAAAAGTTAATGATCTGGAAAAAGGCACAAAACGCCACAAAATCCGACCTTTGTGATAGCTATAGGTTGCTATAGGTTCTGGACAGTGGAGGATTTTTTTGCTGCAGTCCCTCTCGGACTGGCCTTTCGGGCCGACTCACAACAGGGGTGAACTAGCAGAATTATCCAGGTAATTTAACAGAGCCATGAGCAGAGGACAGGGCGTACACACCGAACCGTAGGCGGTGTGTCAGAGACCGAAGAAGAGAATGGGAGTGACTTCTATGCTCTAAGGCGCCACCCAATGGACATTTTTATAGTGGCAGAAACCCATACTGTAAGGGTTCGCAGGAAAAGTAATATTTGATTTGACCATCGAATCCAATTTATCCTAACACATTCCAGTAATAATGGAATGATTGCCAAAATCTAAACTGCTCACAACACACTACCTACAGTGTTATAAATTTAGGGTGCAGAGTTCACCTGAATGGTTACACTTGCAGGTCATGCACCACTATTTTCTTCAGATTTGACTCCTTTGCACTTTTCTATAATAAAATTGTCTTCATGATAAAATAGTCAGGAGCCTTTAGATCATTCGAGACGAGGAAGGGCATTGATCAGGAGAAGGGGATTGGGCTCTTTCACAGCACATTAGACAGTCTGAGGCTGGCCTGAGGGCAGTGCATGAGGGCACAGACAGTTCAGGTGAGCAGGTTTAACAAGGAGGCAACCTGCTCCACTGAGACTGCGCCGGGCTTCACCGCTGATCCTTATGTCAGCACTGGGCAGAAGTGAACCAGTTGTAGAAAATACAAGTTTGAGTTGAGCTCTTGCATTTGAATAAGGCCTGAAGCATCTAATTAATCAGTCATGGCAAATTGATTTTTTAAATAATTTAATAACTGTGCCATTTACTCTGATTTATCTAACTGAGATATGTCATATTTGCTGGGAAAAGAGGTTTTGCTCATGTTACGCTGTATTTCAAAGTGTGTGGTATGCGGCATTTTGGTTTCAGTGATGCTCAGAGGGTGGCTTACAGTCGCACCGTTGTGATCAGTTCCGGCTCTGACAACATGCCGAATGTCCTTTCCTCTCTCATCCCCATTTCACACTGTCCAGTAAAATACAATCTATGATCATAAAAAAATATTATAAAAAAAAAAAAAAGGGTCAAAATAATTATAAAAAAAAAAAAAAAGGGTTTCAAACTTTATAAACATGAATTATCTATGTCCGCACATGCAATGTAAACATGTTCATCAAATGTATTTTTTTTTTGTTAACAATTGTGATGTTGATTCTTAATCTAGTACAAAATCTGGACATAATTCAAACAACGGTCATGTTCACATCTCCTTCCTTGAGCCAAGATATGGAGTTCTTAAATTGTAATATTTCTTGTTTAGACTGACGTGTTTCACTATGTGATTTATATCTGTAATAACTAAACCATGTTTGTAAACAGATGCCTTATGAACGGTGTTTGGAAATGTGTTATGTTTGTGCCATATTTGCCATAATGTATATATTTCCTCATTACCTGCTAATGATGTTTGTATTCATTGACAATGTTATAATATTTTGTTATGGTTACATATGTTGCTGGGCTGGTTTAAGTTGAAATTGTCAATAAGTTTGATTGAAATTCAGGCTGAGTCTTATGGTCATAATCACTCTAAGCCCCACCTCTGGCCTTTTTACCGAGAAAATTAATTTCGCTCCACCCTCTGATCTCTTTTTTGATCAATTTGGGAGCTCTCTGCACTTTTTGGCTTTTTTTTTGCAGTTTGTTTTTTCTATTGTGTTCGGTTGTTGTGCTTCCTATGTTTGTGTGTTGTGTTTTACCAGAGAGCAGTGTAACAGAAGTAGAATTACAAGAATGATTTCAACAGGTTTAATACAGGTTACAAATAGCATCTATTAATGCTAATTGCATAATGGGTCCAATTAAGCAGTCAAAGATATTGACAAATATGAGAAAAAAAAATTATATACCTACAAGAAAGCCATTTAAATTACTTTAAACATAAAAAATTTACAACATTCTTTTCTAACATACTTTACTATTCCTCATACAAAACATAAGAGGGGACTGGCCGTATTGATCTCAAGCAGAATAGCTTTTGAACAGAGTTTTGAACACAACGTTAAAGATGGCAGATTTGTACTGGTCAAAGGAACTATTAATGGAACTATAAAATGGAACTAAGATAAGATCACCTTTATTAGTCCCACAATGGGGACATTTCAGTGTTGCAACAAAGATAAGGTACAGAAACAGATTAGGCACAGAAGTATTATAATAAAAACAGAAAAGAAAATTAATAATCTTAATAATAATAATAACAACACACTTATTTACAGCTGTCATATGGACAGAAAACATTGCACCAGGGATGATTGACATTATGTCACAGTATTGCACAGGATCATGACAGGAGCTGCTTCCTGCTCCCGAAGAGTGCAGATGCTTCCCTGCTTGCTCCTGCTTGTATGCTAATAGCTGCTTTCCTTATTTATTTTGCTTTTTAAACAGTTTTTGTCTTCCAAACATTTTTTATTATGACTTTTTTAAGTCAACCAAGGATTTTAAGAGCATTTTAATCAACAAATCAACAAAGCGACCGTGAGAAGAGAAACAAACTCTTGTAAATGCTGTTGGAAATTTCAACAAGAAATTCATGAGCTACAAGCACGGATATTTGCTTTGGAATCTGAAAAAGGACTGCACGATACACCAAGAAAAAAACAGCTATTTCAACCTAAACCGGACTGACTGTGTCTTTCCCAAAAACTTTCCAAACGACCGTGCTTGGACACGGATTTGGTGCAATGACTAGGCGATACAAAGATAATGTAACGCCACCTCGTAAAATACAGCTTGAAACAGATTTTTACCACTTTCAAAGACTGAAGTAAATGAACAAAGGAAAAATGTAAAACATGACGTGGCGAAAAGGCAGACAGAGACAGAGAGAGAATCTGTGCCTAACGTCAAGGTCGTCTTGATTGGGGATGGTGCGATAAGTCACGTGATGCATGAAAAAATTAAAACACATTATTTTCCCAGCGCCACAATCACTGAGATTACATCACATATTTCTAATGTTTGATGATTGTGCATGCTGGGGCAGTGGACATACGACGCAAAGAGACTGAAGTTTTGAAAAGAGACTTCTGGAGTTATTCGACGTGCTTGATAAATGGAAAAAAAACATTCATAAGTGGACCTCTTCCAAACATCGACAGGAAATTAAACAGTTAGCCGGGTGCTGCAGCTGAACACATGGCTGTCAAAGAGTGTGCAACAAGAGGATTGGCACTACATTGAGAACTTCTATCTATTCTTGAAACGAGAGAGGACCTGTTTAAGAGAAATGGCCACACCTCTGTAGAGGTGGAGTGAGGGTGCTGACAGAGAACCTACTCACGCTCTGAGGCATTGGACTGGGCCTGGACAGGGTCTGAGCAGATAAGTTAGAGAAGAGAGGAATGAGAGACGAATTCCTGCTCCATCAGCCAGAGACCGAGCCAATGTTTCAACATCAGCAGCACCACAACCACAGCCTCAACCAAGGATTTATTAGCAGCCGCTCCACCACCACCAGCAAAGAATCAACTCCAGCTGCTCCACGATCACCTCCACCGGCCTCCAGCGAAGGACTCATCTGCAATAGCACCAACAACAATCTTCCGACGGCTTGCGCAGGAGTCATTTCAGTTCTTTCCAGCACGGTCCTCATCAAAGGCCTTAGACCCATCTGTGGCAGGCCCGGCAGCATCCCTGCCATTCGCCTGCCCTCAGAGCAGCCCTGGATCCCCCTTTGCAACATCTACTCCACTACAGATTCCTCATTCTCCTTTCCATCTCCACCCTCACCAGGGCCTCCCAGCCATCTTGAATATCTGATAAATCAGGCATTAAGATGGCTCCACTCAACGCTAATACAGCAAGATCAAAGAGTTTCTGATATCAACGATAATGAACTCTCCCTGACGTTGCTACAGCTACGAAGCAAGACAAAAACCGCCCCACTAAACCCCCCTACCTTTCACCTGGTCCCAAACTCTCACCGGCCCCCGCTAACCAACAAAAGCCCCCCCACCTATACACACCTCGCCTTTCACCTGGTATCTCCCATAGCCTAGGATGCACTGGGTCTCAGCGTTGCCGGACTTATAGTCATAAATAAAAATCAAACCAACCCGGGCCCTGTGTAAAAACAGCCTCCCCTAGTGCTATTTCTGTAATAACATCACACAGAATGGGAAAACAAAATGCGAGTCAGACTGCCCATCTGAGAAATTTGATTCATATTCCCTGTAAAAAGAAACGCCCGATCTCACTGAAACTAGTCTGAAACTTGCTGTGCTTAAATGTCAGATCCTTATGTAAAAATCATTCTTAATTAATAATGTTATTTCTTCTTATAATCTTGATTTTATGTTTTTAACTGAAACACGTCTTGACAAAAACACAGGAAAGTGTTCTAATAGAATCTGCTCCACCCAACTTTATGTTTGAATCTGAAACACGAGAAAACAAAAAGGGAGGAGGTGTGTGTGCTTTTGTTAGAGATGAAATAGTTACCCACAGGTGGTTCTTTGGGGTGTTTTCAACATTTGAGTACGTATCTCAGATGGGACGTGAGAGCCACTGGCCTGAAGCTATTGTGGTCTTTGGTACACGGTGTCTTGGGTACTGGTACTGCACAGGACGTCTTCCAGACCTGTGGTACCACCCTCAGCTTCAGGCTCATGTTGAAGACATGCTCCATAACTCCACACCTGCACATCTGCACAGGACTTAAGGAGCCTGGAGCTGATGCCGTCTTGTCCTGCTGCCTTCCTTATTTCAATCCTCTTCAGCGCTCTCTAGGTGGAGTGGTGAGCTGAAAGGCCTAAGCAGAGGTCTGAACGGGTGTGGGCCATTGTCCAGCTGTGGAAGTGAGAGCATGCAGCTGTGTAGGGGGAGGGATGACAGATCAAATCTCATGAAGTGAGAGTTTAGATTGTTTACCCAAAGTAAATCCCCCTCCGTCTGGACAGGGGGGACTTTGAAGCCTGAGATGGTTTTCAGGCTCCTCCACACTCCCTGAATGTTCTGCTGTTGCTGTTGTTCCTCCATCTTCCTCTTGTAGCTGGCTTCCGCCTGCCTGATCTTCCTCCTCAGCTTCTTCATGCGCAGTCCTCAGCTCCTCCTTGTTCCCCAACTTGAAAGCTCTGTTCTTCTCCCTCAGCAGAGCTTTTAATTCACGGTTAATCCATGGCATCCACAAGATTTTGGTCAGAGTTACCCAGGAGAGGGAGGGGGGATGAAGAATGAGCCTCCTTAGTGTTGGCAAAGAACAAGTCCAGTGTTTTCTTGTCTCTGGTGGGGCAGGTAGCATACTGGGTGTATGTTGGCAGAACAGATGAGGGCAAAGCGGGGTTGAAGTCACCAGAGACTAGGAAGAGAGCCTGTGGGTGCCGGGTCTGTAACCTGCTGGTGGAGGAGAGCAGTGCTTCACAAGCATTGTCAGCGTTAGCAGAGGGGGCCACATACACTGCTATCACGATCACATGTGAGAACTCCCGTGGCAGATAATATGGCCTCATGCCAACAGCCATCAGTTCAATGTCTTTGTTACACAGCTGCTCCTTCACTGTACAGTGTCCAAGTTTGCACCATTACTCGTTCACAAACACACCCAGGCCTCCTCCTCTCTTCTTACCACTCTATCTTGTTCTGCCTGCGTGCAGCAGATGAAAGTTGTCCAAAGCGACACTAGAGTCCGGCATTTCTGGGGTTAACCATGTCTCTGTAAAAAGTATGCTGCTGTCCCTGTACCACCGCTGTGAGTCCCACCTGCTCAGCTGTCTTGTTCTGGAGAGATCTCACGTTTCCCATGACGGGAGAACAGGTCTGAAGCATCTCCTGAAGTTTACGTCCTGTGCCGTCCTGTGCCGTCCTGTGCCGGCCTCTGTGTCTCTTGCGCCTCCGCTGGAATCTCCTGTCAGTCCCGGGGGGGAAACCAACACGCAATGTAACGACAAAAACATGCAATAACCCAATGAAATAAAGTTGAATAAAAGCGGAGCCAACGTGTGTCTGTGCAGAGAGAATTTATAAAATTACAATAAATAGAGCAAAAAAAGGTTGGAAAAGAGGGAGAGAGTTGCAACATCTTGTTTACTTAATTAAATGTATATTTTCCACCTGGAAGCGACCTCACTTTCCATACTTAAATTGTGAATCTGATTGCAAACCACTCTAAACAAACCCTTGTCTGTGGTGGCGACTGGAAATTACATGTTCAGACAACATTGGATGTCTCGAGCTCAGAAAATACTGGTAAATCTATAAAAAATAAATTGCGTACATTAATACATAATGTAGAGTTGATCGATATCTGGAGAGAGATGAATCCTAATGTCCGCCAATATACAAATTTTTCCAACTCACATAAGCTCTATACTAGAATATACTGCTTTTTTATTTTCAACAAAGAGGCAGACATACAGATTTAAGTGATCATCACGAGCTCTGGAACAGAAACAAAAAAACACACTTTGGAGATTTAACGCTGGTCCAGTCAATGACCCACAATTTGTAAAAATGATGACAAAGGACATTGAAATGTATGTAGAGGAAAAGGTCAATGGTGGTGGTTCTCCACCTATTCTCTGGGATGCAGCTAAGGCAGTTTTGAGGGGTAGGATTATTGCTGTCGCCTCGGCCAAAAAGAAACAAAAGCAGAAATAAACAAGCATTTGGAAGATAAACATGCTGAAAACAAGGATCCTCAAATGCTACAGGTAATTAAAAAGATAATGGGTGAGATTAATTACCTGGCCTCACAGGAAATGAACTATTTCGATAACACAAGATTGGCAAAATAATGCAATTTTGACCAAACAAGACCAAATCCAATCAGCGTTTGAATCCTTCTACAGAAACAATTTCACCAAAATATCAGGAAACAAAGAAGAAGAAATACAACATTTTTTGGACACTCAATTTACCCGCCATGACTGAAGGGCAAAACTAAATTATTAGGTGCGCAAATAATAACTACTGAAAGTGCAATCAAAAGACTAAAACACAATAAATCTCCAGGGAGTGACAGGTTAACCATTTTCCAAATTATTATGCAAATTTTAATTTTCCCTGATTTTGTCAAATTGTCACTATAAATAACAGTAATCATAATTTTCAAGTCATCAACCTTTAGAATACAATTCAGATTAATATATAAAAACTTGGATGACACATAATTATCTGCTTTTTAACCCTGAAAAACCGTCATTGCACTAGGCCCTAAACATCTGCAGGGCGCTTTATCTGAGTAGTCACACTGGACAATGTCAGTGTAGCCTCCAGTTCCATTGTAAGGAACCTTGGAGTCTTATTTGACCATTCAAAGTGCATATAATTCAAGCCTGTAAAACAGCCTATTTCCATCCGCACAATATAAAATCAGAAAAATCTTGCCTAAAAGCGATGCTGAAAAACATATCCATGCATTTGTAACATCTAGATTAGACTACTGTAACTCCCTGCTCGCAGCATGTCCTTAAAACTCCATAAAAAGCTTTCAATTGGTTCAAAATGCAGCAGCAAGATTACTAACAGGAACTAAAGAGGAGAAGAAGAGAGCACACACGCCAGTGCTCCAGTCTCTTCACTGGCTCCCTGTCAAGTTTAGAATCAAATTACAAATCCTCCTCCTGATTTACCAAGCCATAAATGACATGGTCCCATCCTACCTCAACGATGCTTCAGTACCTTATAATCCAAACAGAGCACTTTGCTCTCAAAATGGTGGTCCCAAGATTCTCCAAAAGCACAGTAGGAGGTAGAACGTTTAGCTACCTCCTGTGTTATGGAATCAGCTTCCTGTCCATGTTAAAGAGGCCGACACAGTCTCTTAATTTAAGACCAGGCTTAAAATGTTCTTTGAATTAGTTTATGGTCAGGCCAGATAGGAACAGAAATAAAAACCTACAGTTTCCCAGCCACGCTGCCCTAGGAGCAACTATGCTGGGGGAAGTATGGCAGCTTGAGTACTATCCTCTGCTTCTGTCTACTTTTTCTATCAAACAATTTTTGATATTTGATTGGCCCGAGCCAGTAAACTGGCGAGAGTCATTGTTCTTCTCTGATAATTTTCCCCCATGAATAATCGAATTTTTCAACCTTAGAACATCGCCGAAAAGTATCCTCAAATCGCATTAAACGAATCGGCCCGGCGAAAAATTTGACAAAATATGCGTCGCAATAATGTCCGTCCCCACCCAACTCGACAGCGCCGCCTAGAGAAAAAATGAGAAGCGTCAACTTTGGCCAAGGCACACAAAATTTGGATCAATGATAGAGCTCCCTGTGACGACTAAAACACACTTGGCAACATTGCTGTATGACGGACAGGAAGTTGGCCATTTTGGATCAAAGTGGCGCAGCCACATTTTACTTTTATTTTTCAAAAAAGTGCTTGTCTTAGGTTTTTCATTTGATTCACTTTCCGCATCTACAGACATTGAAATTGAATAATCAGCCAATTTTTTTCTCAACTCCTTACGGTCTCCGTGCGGCACGCCGTCGAAAAACAGCTTAATTTCCTGTTTTTTTGATGACATGCCACGACCTACTGAGCTCAAAGTTCACTCACTAATGCGTGTTTATGGCCTGATTGTACATAATTAATAACCATAAGACAAAATTACTCTATAGCGCCCCCTTCCTGTTATGTGTAAAGTAAACATCGTCTGATTTGTCTGAAATTCAGGGGTTATATTCTTCACCATGAAAAATAGTGCCTCACAGATATTGTGTATTTTTCACTATTGGCCAGCAGGGGCGTAATTAATGCTCACAAACACATTCAAATAATTCTGGCGTAAACACGCTTCATCTGATTGGGTTGAAATTGTAATCATTTGTACACCTCCCAACACTGATGACAATAACGAGTCAACTATTATGATTGGTGCTCTAGCGCTACCTACAGGAATGCATAAACATTACTTTGACTTTTATTAGTGAAATTCTGCAGAGCATTCCTTGATGTGCCCTTGGTCCTAAAAGTCCATCAGACCTATGCCCCCATTTTTACAGTTTGGCCTCTAGGGCCCTCCACACCAAATAATACAAAACAGGCTTAAATACACACTAAACATTCGCACAAATGCACCAAAGTTGTCAGAGTGAACTAAATAAATTGAAATGTCAATCTGAAAACTATAATTTTCTTGCTGCTCAAATAAAGTCTGTACAGCGCCCTCTGGAAAAAAAAAACATATTAAGTGAGATGTGTCAATTTTGGCCTACGCTCATGAATTTCGGAACAGTGGTAGACATCAATGAGACAAGTATAATATATTATCTATTATATTATTTTATTTTCAAAAAAGTACTTGTCCTAGGTTTTTTGTCCGATTTGAGTTCAAATCAATGCTTTCCACAACTACAGACATTGACATTTAATAATCAGCCAATTTTTTTAAATATTCTGTTCAGTTTTTGTGTCGCTCCCCAACAAAAGAGCGTCTTCATTTCCTCTTTTTGTATGATTTTTCAAACCATGCATCAGATTAAAAAGCTGAAATTGCAACCACTGGTGTGGCATGAAAAACCAAACAGAATATATTAATGAGCACATGGCAACTCACGACTATAGCGCCCCCTACAGTTCAATTAATAGTTCCAAAACTGTCCGATTACCACGAAATTTGGGGAGATGACTTTATACATAAAAAGAAGCAGAAAACTCAATAGGTGGACTTCAGGAAAGTCACATCCCCCCGGCCCCCCCTCATCATGACAGATTCCCCCCATCACCGCTGTGGACTCCTTCCGCTTCCTCGGCACCACCATCACCATTACCCAGGACCTCAAGTGGAAGCCCACCATCAGCTCCCTCATCAAGAAGGCCCAGCAGAGGATGTACTGCCTGCGGCAGCTGAAGAAAGCCAAGCTGCCAGTGCAGATGATGGTGCAGTTCTACACGGCCATCATTGAGTCCATCCTCACATCCTCCATCACCGTGTGATACGCTGGAGCCACAGCCAGGGACAAACAGAGACTACAGCGCATTGTGTGTACTGCTGAGAAGGTGATCGGCTGCAGACTTCCATCTCTGTACGTCTCCAGGGCTCTGGGACGAGCAGGTCAGATCACCGCTGACCCTTCTCACCCTGGACATGGTCTATTTGAACCACTCACCAGGTCTATTTGAACCACTCCCCTCAGGCAGGAGGCTACGGTCCATCCGGACCAGAACCTCCCGCCACAAGAATAGTTTCTTTCCCTCCGCCGTTGGACTCATGAACACTTCTAAACACCTGTCACTTTAACTGCAACTTTTCAATCACTCACTGCACTGTCACTTTCTGCACTACAACTGTAAATTAACTGTCATTCTCATGTACATATTAATACTTATTTTTATTCTATACTATAGTCATTTTAAATTGTCCCTTAATGCATGATTTCATATATGTTGTTTTTATCATTGCTTAGTGTTTCATACTGCACCTTAATGCCGAGACAAGTTCCTATATTTGAGAATTTTGTTGATTGACAATGGCAATAAACCCCTTCAGATTCTGATTCTGATTCTCTGCTATTCGTGAAAGTTCAGCTAACAGGAACTAAACACTTCCTGTGGCAGTTTTATTTTGACATGGCCTGACAGTGACAGATGATTTAACGCTGCCTAAATAACAAATACAGCAAAACAGAGCTATCGTCACAAATATGTTCGCTTACAAACTTTGATATGACATGTGCAAATGTGCATAAAACAGATTTATATACACAACTTCTTTGGATAATTGACACTATTAAACTAGATCTAAGTAAATATCTAAATAAATAAATGAATAAAGTAATAAATACGTAAAAATCTAATAAAAAAAATAAAAACAAATTCAAAACAATATAAAATACACAAAATGATAAAAGACGGTCAGAGGACCACACAATTCTCATGCCGGGTTAAATGCCAGTGAATAAAAATGCGTTTTTAAGAGAGACTTAAAAACATCAACTGAAGGAGGGTTCCAAAGTTTGGGGCATACAACAGAAAAGGCCTGGTCGCCCCAGCTTTTGAGCCTTGTTTTTGGGAAAAGAAGTTGGAGCTGGCCCTCAGACCTCAGTGACCGTGCAGGAGTGTAGGGAATAACGAGGTCTGAAATGTACTCGGGGGCCAGTCCGTGAAGCGCTTTAAAAAACGAACAATGACATTTTAAAATCAACTCTAAAATGAATGTGGAGCCAGTGCAGTGATCATAAAATAGGTGTAATATGTTCTCTACATGTGCCAGTTAAAAGACGTGCTCGGAATTTTGCACTAACTGTAAGTGTGACAGGTTAGCTTGGCCGATACCAGTGTACAGTGCATTACAGAAGTCTAGACGTGTAAATAAAAGCACGGATCACCCTCTCCAGGTCGGGATGCGCGGGCAGGGCAGTTGCCCATGTGGCGAGGGCCATCATCGCTGCTTGCGGCTTTCATTTCACTTGCAATCTGTTCATTGCTTTTCTTTCTTCTTCCCCCACTTCCGAGGCGAGTGGGTCCAGCTCTATCTCTTGTCCGCCTTGCCCTCCAAGGGAGTCGAATCTCTCCTTCACTGTGAAACTCCTCGAGGTTTCAACTTTTTCCCAAAGAGGTTTGGTAGTTTTCCTGGCTGAGAAGGGTCTAAGGACAAGGGAGATTGGGACATTTGTATCAGGACAAGGGATGCCAGGACCAATTTTTTTTGGCCCTCTGACTTCCAGCTAAGTTCATCTAAACAACAAAAAGTAGTACTTTTTACTGTAAAAATTGAAACATTCAAGCATTTTGATGTCATATCAACCTAGTATTAATGTTCCAAGTCTTATTAAAGGTGTGGAGGCTCATCAAAACAATGTCAAATGCAAGATTTCGAATGATTAACTTCAATTTTGGGTTGTCTGTGGCCCTCTTCTCCGTATAAGTTTCTAAATGCGGCCCTCAGTGAAAAAAGTTTGGACACCCCTGTATTAGACAATCTGAAACAATTTATGGTGTCTCAAATGACGTTACAGAACATAAAATTGCCTGCTACGCAGATGATGTCCAGATATATCTGAGAAGAAACAGATATTGGGTATAGACATTGTCTATACCCAATGTGATGCATTTCCTTCATGATATTAGTCCAATGTCTGAATACAAATTGTATGTACAATAAAACTGAAATTCTCTCTTACTGGCAACTCCCTCTGTCATTTAGAATGCCTCACCAGTTTAAATGGCTAATGGAATTGCTTAAATATTTAGGTGTTGTCCTCCATAAAGAACTATCAACAATCTTAGAAAAAAACTATTTTCTCCCCTTTAAAGAAAGATCTTGAAAAATTCCCTCTTATCCCATAATTAAGTCTACGTCAAAGGATTGAAACTATAAAAATGAATGTTTTGCCCTGATTGTCAAATCTGTCTGTTTGATGAGTGGAATAAAACAATCTCAAGATTTGTATGGCAAGGTAAGAAACCTTGAATCCAATTTAAAACTACAAATATCAGAAGAGAAAGGAGGTTTGGTTTTACTTTATTTCAGCTCAAATCAGAGCATTGCTGTGCTGGTGTGATCAATGTTGAGCTTAATGTTGAACATTAAGCTCAACATTGAGATTAATGTTGAGCTGGGGGTTCAGGTACAGGCCTTACTGGCAGATGACAGACGGTTGAGTCATTTGGAGGAAGTTAAGAATCCCTGGGTAAAATCTGTACTTACAACATGGAAGGAGCTGAAAACATACAGACTACACAAAGATTTTAAAATCTTACACTGGTTGGTTTATGTCCAAGTTTCTGACCTGAGATTCAGGGTCTGGATTACTAAAGGTATAAGGGTTTTTCACCAGATTGTAAAAGATAATCACATTAAAAGCTTTGTTGAAAGAATCCTTTGGCTTGGAGAAACAGGACTTTTATTTTAGGTATTTACAAATAAGGAGTTATTATAATCAAGAAATTAAACAAAGTAATGACCATTGTAACCCTCTGACTGAAAATGTATAAAGGCTTATAAATCAGAACTTTCAAGGGGAATAATATCTCATTCATATCATTGCATTTCAAAACTACTCCACTAATTTTATTATAAGCAAATGGGAAAGAGAAGGTAATCTTGTTTTGACAAACGAAGAGGGGGAAAGTGTGTGTACATCTCAGTGGAGAACCTCAAAATCACATGTTTGGAGGGAATCTTGCTGGAAAAAATTAGCACGTTTTTTCATAACACCATGTCAAAGTGTCCGTTATTCACAAGGAAATGCCAATTGTTCGAGAAACTGTGGCACCAGGAGGCGAACCACTGTCACTTGTTTTGGGAATGTCCTGTTGACTGAAGTTCACAATGCACTACAGACAGTTTTTGACATTGCCATCGCTCTGAACTTTAGAACTATGTATTTGGGCCTCGAAACTCCTGCCATGGACACAGTTAACGGATACCTTTGGAATATACTTTTGGCAGCAGGAAAAAAGGCCATTACTAAGAAATGGTTGACACAAAGTGACAAATTTGACCAACTGTGGCCCAAACTGGAGCTTTTATTTGAATTAATATTAAATATTTTGTGATAAAAAAATACAAATAAAAAAAACATTATTCGTAATTTTGCTCCCTGGTTCTGTTCCGTCTGTTATGTATTTTATGTTTTAAACTTTTAAAAAAAGAAAAAAGTAGTCGAGAATGAATAAAATCTTACTTTTCCACATCATCATTTCTTTTAACTAAGTTGAGCCCAGACATAACATGACATAACCTGTGTAACCAAATGTATAATTATTTGCTTTGATATTTGTGTTTATTAAACCACACACAATAATTCTGGTTTATTGATCTTTTTGTATCTGGCTAGTCACTGAGTCGAGAACCTCCCTTCAGAAAAGAGTAGGTTATTCATTGACCGGTGCCCTTATAAAAATAATAATTAACCTGAATTACCTACACATAGCCAATTGTAATAATATTACATATTGCTAACCCACGGGGAAGAATAACACTACGTCAATAGCGATTCTAATATTCTAAAATGTCATACATATTAGTGCCACTGTGTGAGAACAAGTTGATGTTGATGTTGTTATTTCATGTCATTTTTGTTCTCAAGACAATTATCCAATCAGAAAGCAGAATGAGTCCCACATGAGTCTCACATTTGCTCCTAAAATTTAAAAGTTTAAAATAAACGTATGCGTCCTCTCTCTGATCTGGAGGTCAATGGTTTCTATCTAAAGCCCAACACTGGCAACAATCAAGAATCAGTGCTTGTTTGGCTTCGGCAGTTCAGTGAGCCTGGAATTCTGGAGGAGAAGGAGCTTGACATGAGCCATTTTGAGGATGAGCAAAATCTGTATTTATACAGGTTCAGATTACGTCTTGTGCTTTTAATTCTATTCAACCCCATATTTTAGCCACAAGACTGATTGAGATCTTTAACCAAACAAGCACCACCACAGGATCCCACCATTATCAAGGGACATCCTGTAGATGTGTGGACAGTTAAAAATATCTGAACGATCATAGACTCTCTAACTTTAGCTTTAAAGACAACTACAAGGCCATCTGTAAAAAAGGCCTCCAAATATTGTCTTGCCTGAGGAAGCTGGCTCGCTGTGATACATCGCTGTGAACATTGATAGCACCATGCTGACTCTCTTCTACAGAGCATTTATGGAACCTTTGTTGACGTTTGCCATTGTGGCTTAGTTTGGCAACCTGGCTTTGAGAGATAGGACTGCAGTGGTCCCTTCTGCAAACAAATTTACCTGCGGGTAATAATAAAGAAACCTTCAACCATGAATCTTGAATAATCGGACGTAGGTTCGGTTGTGATTGTGGCTCTTTTTTAAACCAGCAAGAGTGCGGGCATTGCTGTGTCTGTGTAATCCCACAATCGTCCAGGTTGGATTCATAGCAAAAGAAGATTGACAAGGACAAAAAGTGGATGAATGGCAAAGCATATTCACTTTTCTCCAGTTGACAGAATTCAATCTTCTTTTGCTACATAACGTATGCTTTTAGTATAATCTAGATTCCTTCAGGCCAACATCTTGGAGAGTAATTACCTCTGTAACAAATTCTCTATTGTTTGCAATTTCTTTGTCTTTGCTTAATGCATTACTTTCCCATGAATCAATCATATTTTGGTTTAGAAATGGTTCACTTGACACATGCAGGTGTAGTTACAAACAAAAACGTTCTGAAATTTAAAGATCATGTGAAGACTGTAAATCCTCCTTATCAGAAACCCCAAGAAAACCCTGAAACTGATGCAATCTCTCCAACACATCTTTGGGAATCTCATTTGAAATCTTCCCCCTTTCCTTGCTCCCAGCTCGATACTGTGTCTCCTGTCAGAGCAATGAGGGAGCAGCTGCATTAGAGGCTTTGAACAAAAAACAATGAATATGTT
The DNA here is from genome assembly GCA_015082035.1 of Chaenogobius annularis. NCBI lineage: Eukaryota > Metazoa > Chordata > Actinopteri > Gobiiformes > Gobiidae > Chaenogobius > Chaenogobius annularis. The sequence goes on from BJKM01000541.1 coordinate 319,588, forward strand.
GGCTAGAAATTGAGAATTAAGCAATAATGAGTTAACTTAGAAGCCAAGGATTCCTGTGGTCCATCTGATTGGACAGTTGTGGCTTAGATTTGAGTACCTATCCCAATGTACAACCAAGTATGTTTTAAAGCAGCCACAATTAGGAGTGAGCTATATTGATTTAAATATAGCTCACTCCAAAGATCAGGTTTAGTTGGAGTAAACTCGTAGTGAAAAGAAGTTGGGTTTAGTTCAGTGTAAATTGCCACAGTAACAGGCTCCACACGGCTAACGGCTGCTGTGGACTAGGATAAGATCTGGTTTAGATTAAGAAAAAACATGATTTGAGCACAGTAACAGTGACACACTCCAATCCAATGGCCAGGCAGAGAGGGCTAATCACAACCTGGAAACAGCCCTTTGCTGTGTGACCGCCCGTCACCCAACTGCTTGGACCACTTTGCTCCCATGGATAGAATATGCTCACAATTCCATGTCAAGCTCAGCCACTGGACTCTCTTCTTTCATGGCCTCTATGGTGTTCCAGCCACCCCTATTTCCATCACAAGAACAAGATTTCACGTTCCATCAGTCCAGGCACAGATCCGATGCAGTCAACAGAGTGCCAACCGCCATCGTTCTGCTGCGCCAGTCTATCAGCCAGGACAGAGAGTGTGGCTTAGTTCCCGTGATCTACCCCTTCAATCAGAGTGCAGGAAACTGGCACCCAGCTTTGTTGGGCCATGTGAGCTTGAGAAGATGGTTAACCCTGTTTCTGTCAAGCACAAGTTGCCGAATGCACTCAGAGTCTATCCAGTGTTCCATGTCTCGCTGATGAAGTTGGTCATCTCAACAAAATTTTCCAAAATGCACTAAAAAGGAGGATAAAATGCAGATCAAATTGTTTGTGCAGTGTTTTGAAAGTTGTCTGCGGCCTAATGCTATCTACAAAAGAGGTGAGTGTCACAGCAGCTCTCCTGTGCATCTAACTGGGCTTTCACACGTGTGACTCATGCCCTTTAAGTCCTGACATCAGAGACTGAGGGGTCTATGCTGTGTACGAAAGGAGGCATTGGAAGTAGTGGAAGAAGGATGGAAGGAAGAAGGTGATCTGCGGCCTGAAGAAGGTGGAAAAGCGCTAAATACATGTGAACATTTATCATGAGTGCGTCACGTCTTTGTGTCCTGTCATTCTACATTACATTTTGCATTATGTATAGCTAATATATTTACTGGACTCAGCAGAACTAGTGCTTAGATTTGGCTCTGGGTGAGGCATGCATGGAGCCTATAGGTTAGGATTGTGCGTTGAGCTTTTAGATTAGGTCTATTCACCTTATTCCGGAAGCCCATCTGGGCGCCGCCATATGATGTAATCCTTCTTCAGGTTGTATTAGTTAACATAGGGCTGCCGAGAGAAAATAAGTTCAACACAGACACAAGAGCTGTTTTCGGGCCACCCAGGGAATCGGTGCATTGTTGACTTGTTGGTGCACATGAACATTGGATATTTTACACAAATCAATCTACTTTGTAGCATATTTTAGCGGCAAGACTTTTCCCTCGTTCTCCATTTAAACCAACAGAGTTCCCCCTGGATCGAAAGTGCAATTACAACGGAAGTGGCAATCACGTGGGAAAAAGAGGGGAAAGTTGGCGTGGAGGAATAAGGTCAATACATCCACAATCAGCAATGTCTAAAAAGGATTTTATTTCTATTAAAAAAATAAAAGAAAATTTTCCATAATGTAGGACGATTTCAGCTGTCCTAAAGATACAATATACACCATAGGCCATAGGCGGAAAACACGGGGGGGACACTAATAACCTTAATAAGCGTTATATAGAGTGAACTATTGTTATCAGAATGTACAGTAAGTGATTACTATCCACATACACCACTCACTCTTATAAGTATGAAAGTCTAAAGAGAACCAATCTACCCCTTCAGTTGTGACACATTGGTTTAGTCCGTTGTGCAGTGATGTGCACTGCCACCTTACGTGCTCCTGCAGCGCTGAACATTTGTTTAATGTTTTTGCGCCGAGGCAGAATTTGTGAGAAAATGTTCTCTTGAACCGGCACCTGCATTTAGCTAAGCCCAGCATAGCCTAGCTACTTGTAAGTATCACTGGAAGTATTCACTTCCCCATTACTCTGAATAATAAACGTCTGTATCGTGATTACAGTAATGTCGAAACATGGCAAAAAGACGAACGGATATATATAGGTCCTATTTCATCGCCAAAACGCCAAGTAAGTTTCATGGTGATGCAAATGTATTGCCATAAACATTGAAGAGTAATTATATCTGAATGTAGGCACGGGATCTTGAAAAGGAAGGAGGAGACGGGAGTCACAAGCCGAAAACCTAAACTCTATGTATCTATGTGATTTAGACGTCCTTCCAGAAGAAAACGATGAGTGTACGTCTGCTGGGTACAATAACTGAACTCAGAAGTTGATGTTCCAATGTTTTAGTAATTAAAGCCTGTTACGAAAAGCCTCCTGCGTGACCCAAATTTGGATTCTTGTAACTTACACGATTTTAAAGCCACTTTAAAATAATTATTAATTATCAATTTAATTAACTATTAAACATAAAAAGACAAGAGTAGATGCATGTGTGTCAGTATTTAAACTCAATATTAAGCTGCTACAGAGTTAACAACACACTTCATCCTCCGGTGTAGCCAAATGTTGGTGGAAACATTTTTCTTCTCAACATTTTACAAAATAATAATAACAACAAGTTACAAGTTTTGACTTGAATCTTACTACAAGTGTCTTGCTTTATGCCTTGCTTTTTTTGCTGTATCTATTAGGATCTATGAGTACCTTAAACTCCCATAGTGGTCACATAGTGTTTGCTTATTAAAGTAATGCTCTTTGAACAGTGTTGTTGATCAGTTAAGTAATTTTCCTTTATAAAAAAAAAAATCGATGTCTGTGTCTGACTGTATTTATTGATAATACAAGGTCTATTTTGTTCAAACATGATTGCAGTTTAAAAAAAAAAAAAAAAAAGGTTTATTTGTAACTAAACTAGTAATACACCAATTCATTGTTGAGTATTTTCCTATTTTTATACTCTTTATTTTGTTCAGACATGATTGCAAATTTTTAATTTTTATTTTTATACAAACTGATTTCTGAATAAATATTTAAAATGTTTATAATGTATGTATAAATGTTTAGCCAACTAAATTGGCTTCACATTTTGTATATTTGTATAAAAGTATATTTGTCAAACTTAACATTTGATTTGGAGTTACTCCATGTTGTGTACAATACTCTCCGCATGAAAATTCTTAAGCCTCAGTTGATCTGCGGCAGCAGTATACTGTAATGAAGCTCACACACATCCGACTGCCATGAAGTTTGACCTGGTGCCATCAGAGAGGTCGGAGAGTCTCACGCACAGTCTGTGCAGTAATCACCAAGCGCTGGCATAGTCCTATTGTTGGCCCCTGTTTTGGGGGTTTCTTGAATGCGTCTAAAACAGATGGATCCAGCCTCAGAACAGAAGCTACAGTGGGCAGAGACTACAGATGGAAGTGTTAGCCAGTTTGAGCTGCTGGGAACATATTGCCGCCATCATAGCATGACTGCCTACATAATTTCTCTCTCCAAATTGATTTGGTCCCCAGACCTTTCTGCATCTCTAGGTGTCATTGATTCTGTCTTCATGCAAAAACAGTCAAAAATTACAGAATGCTTATGGAGTCTTGACTACCAGCAAGGATGGACTAACTGCAGATGGTAACATGCATTTTTGTTTAGACATTACAAAATAAAAGCATAAAATAGACCAAGATAATAAAACCTTGAGTTCATGGCTATGTTGACCTGCTTATCAACTTTAAAATCCATGACGGTGCCTTTCGTAACAGCTTTGCTCAAACACACGCTTTATAAGTAGGGATGTCAAGATTATTCGGTTAATTAATTAATCGTGATTATTCAGGTCACAAAATAATAGTGAGAACTAAAACATAATAATCGTGACTATTTTAAAAGCAACATTAAATATTTTTAATAATACATTGCATATCGGTGTAATCCCTCATTCGTCCAGGAGTGTTCCATCGTAGAAAAAGATTCAGTTATAGTCATCTAGACTTTTAGAAAAAACGAAACGTTTCAACTCTCATCCAAGAGTCATTCTCAATCAGTGAAACAAGTCTGAGAACTCAGGTTTATATCCTACTCTGTGAGAGCCCTGCCCACAGGGCGGGACCTCCTGCTAATGGCCCATTGAAACTTAACTGGGATGGGCCTATTGTTCTATTGTTCCCTGCCTCACCTTGAGTGCCTCAAGGTGCCTCAAGGACATTCGGATGCTAAATAGGCACTAGGAGTAGGATATAAACAGGAGTTCTCAGACTTGTTTCACAGATTGAGAATGACTCTTGGATGACAGTCGAAACGTTTTGTTTTTTCTAAAACAGAGTCCAGATGACTACAACTGAATCTTTTTCTACAATACATTGCATAGTCCAAAAAAGTGCATCTAAATGTAAATATATGTCCTTTCATTTGTCTTTTAGAAAACTTCATTTTATAAAGCTGGCCACAAAGTTGAGGAATGAAAATGTGTTAGAGAAATGAAATAAATGAAAATGTAAGGTCTTAGTAATCGTAAATAATCGTTACATCATGTTGGTTTTTTTCTCATAATAATTATAACACTAAAATCTGATATCGTGACATCCCCTTTCAATGTATTTTTTTCAGCAATATAAACACCTATAATTTCAAACTATGGAACATTCTACTTGTGCCTTCGTCACAGCGTGCCTTTAAATGTACATAAATAACCCCAAAATGCAAGTATGTTTCAATTGACAATCTCATGCATGTGTTTCACACAAAGGAAGATTATATGAGTCCCTGAAAAGTCATCTTTATTGAAAGGACACAGACGGGCAGAGGACAGAGGACATGTAGCAGGAGGGACTACTCAGTGCATGGCACGTTCTCAGGAGACGACCCACTGTGAGTCTGGGCTCTGTGCCTCTGTGCACAGGCAGAGGGATGCAACTAAGACACCTTTACCCCAGGCTTTGGCTCAGATCCTGGAGGAGGAGAGAGCGTTTTCCTCACAACACACTGCAAATGAGGGATGTCCACATGAGGTAAAAGGCCCATTGTTTGACTTGTTTCATTAGTCAGACATTCGAAATAGCCTATATTCCATAAAATTGGGCTTTATTGAGCATCTAAGCGCGCTAGAAAGTTAGGGTTAGGGTTTTCTCTTCCATAGTATACCTGCAGTTTGGATTTTGAACTTACTTCTGCACATTTTTCAGTTACCCTCTCTAGTGCTTAATTCACTTGATCCAACTATCTGATGTCATGGGACTGTCCCCCAGGGTGCTCTTCACTTTGACTAGACGCAAATAATATGCCAGTGCTAGAACTGCATTCATATTGCAGCTAACCCAACTTTTATGTTAGCAGCTATTTTAGGCCAATTTAAATTACTTCATTCCAGGAGGAATTTGCGCCCTCTACTGGGAAAGCAATGCTTTTGTATAGTTATAGTTGTATAGTGATCTGGCGGATCACTAAGCGGATCACTAAGCACGGACAAAATGTATGATCCATGCCAGCAAAATTGTTAAATTGAATGAATAGAAATGAAAGTTTTGTGATTTCTGTCATGTCTTTGTGTGTTTAATGCATTAATTTGCACTTTGAATTGCCTTATGTACGAATTTTGCTCTACAAATAAACTTGCCTTGCCTAGTTAAGTAAGACTATACGTTATTTTATCATGCAATATGCATACGAGCAATTGCAACCATGTCACGCCAGCCGTGGCAGCCTTGTGGTAGCCAAAAAAAGATAACATTTCAAACAGATTCATGCTGTTTTCTCGATTGTGGTTGAGGCTAAAGACGGGGAGTTGGTTGAAAGCAAAAAAAAAAGAGATTTAGGGAATTTTTCACACTCAAGTTAGAGTTCACTAGCAAAGACTCTTATTTCTAATCATTATTAAAACATACTAATAATTTTCAAATATAGTAAGTGCATTGCATTTAATACTGGAGTCATAGATGATTGTTTATCTGCCCACTTTTTCATCGTCTCATTTTGTCATACACTGAAAAAAACACTGAAGGTGACAATAAGGCTCTCATCGCGCTGCGCTCATTTTTGCCTACCAGTGGCCAATGACCAAAGCATACCACAACGATCGTTTGTATGGCTATGGTATCATCGAGGGCCTTTAGCTAATGTAGATATTCCTTTAATACATTGCAGTTAGTTGCAAAAGTTACACTTTGTAACTATAGTTCTCTGAAAGAAGATGATTGATATAATCAAAGGATTTTCTAAAACAGAGTCCAGGTGACTACAACTGAATCTGTTTCTACATAATCAAAGGAAACAGAAGCAATTCTGTTATGGTACGTTTATTTCCTAAAACTGAAATGTGAATTTTGCAATTATCATAACCATAACCTTTTAAAATGTAAACTTCTAGTTCCCTTCAGTGACTATTACAAAAAATGAGTTATTTACAGTCTGACCTACATTTGACAAACAAATTACTTTTCCATAATCCACCAAGCTTTACCCTGTTAACTAATGTGTTTCTGATTTAGAGAACCTGAGCCAAAACCAAGGAGGAAAAGTGTAAGCGTGAGTTGGCCAGCCAACTTGAGCCTCTATATTAAAAATGTGGGGTAAATCAACCAGGCTAGGATGAGGGATAAACAACGTCTAAGTTGGGGGGACTAGTAGTATTAATAAGAATATTTTACATAGTCAGTTCATACACTCGTCACAGATACAGAGTCGGGGCTCACCAGTGCAAAGGGGTTTTCTAGAAAGATCACACATTTAGAAAGCAGTGTCCTCACGTAGAAGAAAAACTCTGAAGAAACAACAAATCAACGTTCAAACAGGAGACCAGAGCTACCTTAAAAAGAACTTCTAGAACGCATGCCTTTTTTTTTTTACTGTGAACAGGTTCAGTCCAGTCATTTCAGACAGTGCTCCGTGTGTTAGTGTGTGTGCTCCGTGTGTTAGTGTGTGTGCTCTGTGTGTTAGTGTGTGTGTGCTGCCAGCTCAGTTTCAGGTGCTTCCGGGTTCGGTCAACAGCTTGGACACTCACCTGTGTTGGTTTTGTGTGGTACTGATAAGAACTTATTCATTTCAGTAAAAGCAATCATATGGATTGGAGGAAGCTTGTGGCAAAATAATATAATTTAGCTGTTATGACTGTTATGACATTTGGAATCGATATTAGCTTCAATACACGGACTTAGAACAGCCCAAATCACACTCACACGAGACTAAAATTACCTGAGGACCTCTAACTTTGCTGAAACACAGTAGGTAAAATATAATTATTGTGGCTCGACCCAGAAATTCAAGAGATTCAACAAATCTGCAATCTGAATGTTAAACAGCAAGTTCCACCTCCTCCAGCTTAATAGAGGTTATGCACTGACATCATTTTTATTTAAAAATGCCTCTCAACCAGCTGTGGCAGAATTATGGGCAGCACGCAAATGTGTTTTGTACAAGGTGATGGGAGAAACGCGCCTCTGATTGGCTGGCTTGGCTAGCCAAAACCTTTTCACTAGCCACTTCCAACCAATGCATAACCTTAACCTTACACAGGCCTACAGCAAGGAGAAAGAAAGGCAGCCAATCAGAGGCCGCGCTTCCACTGCCATCCTGTAAAAAAAGTAATCCCTGAAAGTAATGGGTCTGTTGTTGCCCCGACAGTGCAGAGCTTAAATCGCTTGTTTGGTAACGACAGGGGGATGTAAAGGACCCTTCAACTCACCAACGACTAATCATTTCCTCAATAGACAGACTTAGAAACGTCTCATTTATGGACAGAAAGCTAATCAGTCCAACTGTGTGTGATCCCAAAGTCGGTATCAGCAGTGTTCTGTTGTTTATCTGAATGTGTGCAAATGTTTCCTGGATTTTAATTTTTTTTTTATGTCAGGTACAAACGAAATATTCAGCAGAGGTGTAAACTTTTGTTTTGGTTATTAGACTGTAGAAGCTTTTTCACATTTTAGTTGTGTTTTGTTCTTAGAGCAGAAATATTTTAGTACTCACCATTCATTCACTCCGAATGTTGTGTAATCTGCATAACCTTTTTTTTCTAATAACTAAACAGAGGTTAGGCATGTAAAATGTCGGTTAATAATCCTTTAATCTTCTGTGATGTCATGTGAATGCAACCTATTTATAGCATAATACAGGATTCCCAATGAATTCCCGCGTTTTTAACATCTAATAGCTCATATATTGTTAATTCCTACGGTAATGATGATTTTGCATCACGTTGAAGCTAACAGGAAGAACAGTACACCAACGCTTATGTTCAAGCTTGAATTTGTTGTATTGTGACATCACCGTTAGGACAATTGTTTGACCAGCGCTGTAGACCAAACCCAGATGCCCTCCCCTGGTTTGACATCGCAAATGTGTGTGTGTGTGTGTGTGTGTCAGTGTGTGGTGTGCTCTTGGAACATCTCCAGCCGGGGCCAGAGTTGTGCGCGGGTTTGTTGGTCCTTCTCAGTTGTTTTTGTGTGTCTTTGTGTTTTTGACTCCTGTCTGCGCCTCCAAATCCAGGACCGAATGCTTCGCTGAAGCCGTTCCTCTCGGTTCTGCACTCCTCGGCTGAAAAAGAAAAAGATTCTGAATGAGAACAAGACTGGCGTGTGTTCAAATGGAAAGATTTTGAGAAGATCCTTTCTGTTTTTTCTTGTTGTGGTCATAGAAAAATTACCCTAAAAAATATGGACAAATATATGAATATGTAAACACGTTAATTCACTTCAGCCTACAGACCATTGATGAAAAACCAAACAATTATGGCAATTGTGTGTACGTGTGATTATTAAACTATTAAACTATATAGGCTTCCACAGTATGGCAGTAAACTTTTATCTCCTACAATCAGGTGATGTTAGCAGAACACGTTCCTGGCCAGAGCTCATGACAATGCACCTATCCATTCAGTGTATCAGTATTTTCCCTTACAATCAGCTGCATCATATTACGGGATGGGGGCACTATGACGCACATGTTCACTCAGTACATAATTACTGGGGGTGCAGTAGGACCCAGGACTGGGGAAACCCTGCCTGTGTGAGGTCATGTCGCTGATCATATTGCTGTCTTTCTGAATGGATCTCCAGCAAAACTAAAATGTTGCTGTTTAGTAAGCTTTGGAGCAGATATTTGACATATTCTTAACAAGGATGACACTGGATGAGAGTTTGGGGAAAAAGAGGAGAACATTGAGACTTGGACGAAACAGAGACAAATACTTGCATAAGAATTATTCTCCCGTAGCCCAAAGAAATAGTAGTAAGTAAAACTCGCTGTCGTCTGTAATGCGGCTTTTGTTAGTTTGAAGATTAAAAAAAAGACAATCGTTTTCTTTGCTTTGTTCTTTTCACAATGTGGAGCTCATATTATAATCCTAGACTTTGTTACATTGCGGTTGCACATATTTTTCACCAAAATGAAGAACAAAGCAAAACCAAGTTTGTTTTCCAAAACGTTTTGCCTCAAAATGCTCAATTCTGATGAAAACTCCTTTTTTATGCCCATAAAAAGGGAACAGATACGTATTTTAAAAATGAATTAAAAATTTAAAGTAGAGACATGGAAGTTTCTTTGTTGAAATTTGGATGAAACAGGGCTGGCAGGGGAGTTCATATCAAAGCTCTCCATATTTGTTTTGTTCACACAAAAAACATTACTTTTTTGATCGATATGAATCATATCGTTACAAAGCAACAGTGAGAATGCAGTTTTTATGGAAATTTTGAGCAATTGAAACACCCATAATGGAAAAAAGCTACCGTATTTATCACACTACAGGGCCCACTGGATTATAAGGCACACTGTCAATGAATGGTCCATTTTCAATCATTTTTCATATATAAAGCGGACCAGACTATAAGGCGCATTAAGCAAAACAAAACAGTCAGATAAATCAGTCAGTTAAACTTTATTAAGCGCGTTCAACTCATTCAGCTCAACAATGTTCAAACGTTAATGAGCGTATTCACAAATACTCCCAACCTTGTTCAGTTGCAACACATAACACAGTCCGATACCGCTAAAACAAACGTTTTCATGATAACTCTCAAAATTGTCCAGTTATAACACGTGGAATACAATTATTTTATGATATATGAATGAATCCATGTATAGGGTGCAATGGATTACAAGGCGCGCTGTCGTTTTGAAAGAAAATTAAAGACTTTTTAAGTGCGCCTTATAGTTCGGAAAATACGGTACATAGACAAGTTTAATGGCAGACAATGGAACATTACTAGCGAAGAAGTGACATTTCAATGGAGAAAAAGAGGTAGTGGAACCCTCGTCATAGTAAATACATATTGGACCTCTTAAAAATGGTCATAAAGCAAAAATTCTGACCACAAAAACCTAAACCAGCAGTCTGAGAACTTGAAAATGGTGTGCTACAATAGTCACTAAACTTTTCTTGCTAATCGCAATCACACTCTTCTTTTCCAAACGGTGACTTCATATCCATCACGCAGCGAGACATCTTTTGAAATATGGATGGATTCTTGTGCAAATAAGGTCTAAATTTAGAGCCGAACCGATTGGAATGCACGGCTGAGGTTCAGATCCAGTCAGGTGAAATGAGATTGTTTACTGTGCCATCTGCCACCTCTCGACAGGTGTGACTCCATCCCATAATATGAGGCGGAGATTTGGCAGGACGCTGATTATTTTATGCAGTGGAATGAAAAGGGACAGACTCTAGGCAGTTAGCAGTTTCTCCCATGCAAAACAAAAAGGGTTAGGAATTTTAGGCCCTTTTTTGAGCTTTAACCATGCTACAACAATGTTCCATCATCGAAAACATACCTTGAGCTGTATTTAGCTTCATTCATGCTTGTTTAATTAATCCTGTTTATGAGGTCATGCTTTCTGCTCCTTCGCTCAGCCTCACAAAAACACTCGGTTTCAAATGACCAGTTTTGCGACGTCATAGGTAGAAATACAGAGGTGTTTATAAGCCCATAAATCATTGCAAGACTCGTTAGCTTCTGTTTCTTTCCCCATGGTAATTCTTTAACTTTCTCTAACACCAAATCCTGATGAGGGAACACCTTATTCATAAAAGTAATATCTACTTCTGTAAACAGACTTTTAAGTTCTAAAACATGAAATGCCAAAGAAGAAGGGCTACAGAGCAAAAGGCCAATAACTACACAAATAATGTGTAAAAAAAAAAAAAGTCAATCAAACAGACCTTGGTGCGTGCAGACCGCTGTGTCAAGACATCAAGTTTATATTCAAAGCTACGCTTTTTAAGGGTCGGAGACGAACAAAGAAGGAGTTGAACAAAGCTGAACTTTTGGTGGCCGACGCGGCAAGAGAGATTATGCTTCACTGACGTACCTTCGTATATTATCCAGAAAACGGACCAAAACAAACCCTGCACCGGTAAAAATGGATGATACATTAAGAGTGTAAAGCAAATACACCAAAGCCCCTCACTCAGCCTGGTATGCCATCACACAAAGAGATCAACCACGCCCGGAAACACGACAAAAACTCCTCGGCTGCAAATTTCCATCGGACGCGTGTCTGCTGGTCCGTTTATTTTTCAGACATCCGAAGCGTCTGTCTTCAAGATGCACAGGTGTCCAACTAAGGGCGTTAGGCTTGACTTTGTCGCTGCGGTATGAACGCAGCAATATGAACGCAGCAATATGAACGCAGCAATATGAACGCAGCAATATGAACGTAGCAATATGAACGTAGCAATATGAACGCAGCAATATGAACGCAGCAATATGAATGCAGCAATATGAATGCAGAAAGTTACAACTCATCTGGAATTGGCAACAAGGGAGAAATATTGTGCTCCCATTTTACAAAAATAAAATAAAAAGTACATCACTAATTGGCTATTTCATAGTGTTTGAAAGATACCACTGTAATCTTGACCAAGCAATAATAATAAAATTATTGAGATTAATAAAGATAATGAGCTAATAATAAATCATTTTCAACATTATCCCACAAAAGCTTTAAACTATATATCTGGGAAACACTTGCAATGGACACAATGGATAGATACCTATGAAATGTACTTTTGGCCATAAGAAAGAAATGGATGTCGTAGAATGGTCCAACTCTTTTACCACCGTTGGACTGGGTCCAGATACAAATGGACGTTTATAGTATGAAGAAGATTACTTTCATGGACACATGTATTAAATATTGGAGTAGATGGAACAGATATACAGTATGCCAGATTTGCCCGTTGTTTTACACTCGCTACTCTTCTGTTATGTATTTTGTTTTATTCCTCTTATTTTGTTTGTGTTTTCTATTTAACTAAAGGTTGCATATTGTGAGCTTTTACCTATCCCAAAAACATGCCTGGAGTTGTATTGAGCTTTATTCATGATAGTTTTTTAATCCTGTTCACAAAGTCCTTTCCCTCTGAGCCTCAGAAAACACCAACATTTTTCAGTTTTGTGACATCATAGCTAGAGCTCTGAGATATTCTGCACTCTTTAAAATGATGTATGTATGTATAATATGGTCCTTAGGCTCACCTCCTCTGTGTCCGTCTGCTTTTTCCTCTCTCCAGCCGACTGCTCCGTCTGGTTGTGGCCGCACTCGCTGCCGTTCTGCTGGGGACACTGTGGGACCGCCGCCTCCTCTCTCCGCGTTGTGTTCGTCGCTGACTTTGAACCTGTGACAATTCTCTGAACTTTGGATATGTCCTGCAGAGACAGAAGACAGAAGACACAAAGGACTGAAAAAAAGTTCATATATCATTAATATATGTGTAACCCCTCAGGTTCAGGTAGATTCCATAATGTAAAGAAAAGAGTGAAGAGTGAAGACATTTCGCCAGTCATCAAAGTTCATCTGAAAGAGGACTGGGAGGGCAGCCAGGGTATCTAGAACACATGTTTCTACATACAAACTGGAAAAAAAAATCAACAAATTGAACAAGATTTTAATATTCCAATGTTGACAGATTGAACCGTTACTTTTCTAGGATCTCTCTTTAACTAGGTCAAAGTGGCCTCCTGGGAACTGACTAGACTTCATTGTCTTCTCCTGGCCTGCTGGTTCACGGTGGATACTTGAATACTGAATACATCTTATTTTTGGACTTTTGACAGCTTCTTGCTTCACACAAACCCAGTGTTATGTGCAACAATGAAGCAACCGGAGACAGGATTAGATTTAGTCTAAACTGTTTTTTCAAGTTTGGGGAACAAAACAAAACTACCAATTGAAGAATGTTCAGAATCAGAATCAGAATCAGAAAGAGTTTATTGCCATTGTCAATGAACAAAATTCACAAACATAGGAACTTGTCTCGGCCTTAAGGTACAACATAAAACACTGAGCAATAATAAAATAACATATACTCAATCAAAAAGGGCATGCATTAAGAAACAATTTCAAATAAATAAACAATCAAATAAAAATAAAAATAGACGTTTCTATGTACACAAGAGTTACAGTTAGATTTACAGTTTTGAATGCAGAAAGTGACAGTGCAGTGAGTGGTTGAACCAAAAACAAACTGTACTCCCAGATTTTATTTTTTAAATTTAAATTTATTTTTATATTATATATGTCTTATATTATATAAATTAAAACATAATTTATATAATCATAAATAATTATATAAACAATTATTTATTGTTAATAATTATTAACAAAAACAAAAAGAGTTTGTCGAATGCCAGTCTGGCATATGTCCTCTTTTGTTCCAATGTCAGACAAATTTGTACGTTTTCCAATTCAGTGCAAGTCAGTCTTTCCATTTTATAAATGTCCAAAGTTACATCAGTCCAGTCCTTGACAGTCAGCTGTCGCCCTCATCCTTTTCCTTGTTACTGCTTTGCTGCAGCCAAAAGAGCATTCAAGCCAGTATTCAATCCATCTATCGATTCCATTGCCAAAGTTTGACTCTAGACCACCATAGTTTAACTACCACTTGAGTAAACTATAGCTGGGTTTCAGAGGACATCACATTCTATGCCAAATAATATTCATTTATTTCTTAGTGCCGGTAAGCTTTATTGACAGGAAATGGGGGATGAGAGAGAAGGAAGGACATGCAGTAAATGTCGGAGTTGGGAATCAAACTCACAACACTGCGGCCGGCTGCACTTGGAACCTGGCATATGTGTGCTGTGCCATAACCAATCGACCACCGGACCACCTTATTTTGTTGGGTTTACCTTTAGATACAGTATTTCATGGCAAAGTACAATAGGGCTCTGGCAGTATGACATCATCACATTCCAGAATCTGAAAACCACACATTTGACAGTGTAACATTTCTGTAAATTTAGTAAAGTTTAGGTTTCTCTTCTTACTGTAAGCCTAGTAAATGACAAAAGCTTAATGTTGATTACTACTACTTCAGATGATATTTTGTTTTTCCTTTTTTTGTGTGCTCTTTCCTTAAATAAAGATGTTTGCTTACAATTACTTGAGTAGCAGTTTCCCCCAAAATTTTGTTGGACCACAACAAAACTATCTCAAAAACCTGAAAACCTCTCCAAAGATCTGACCTGTAATTTAGCCTGGTACCATCACCTGCTTGTTTCCGTGGAGATACTGTAGGTACGTTTAATGCAATACTGTGGCAAAGCATTCACATTTACATAATGACAAAACAAGAAGACCCATTACCTGTAACAAAAAATATGGTTAAAAATGTGTAAATTCTTTGTTTCGATGTTTCTTTCAAAAATTGTCGATTGCTAATAACGTAATACAAGTTGTTAAAGTTTGGACATCTTTGCATTCTGGTTCTATCTGGCTATGTATCTGACTATGTGGCTATCCAGACATCCAAAGTGTTTTAATTAGGAATGGTTGACTTGTAGCGTACTCTGACTGACTGAAATCCTCTTGGCTGCCTCCTCAGACAGCTCTTCTCCTGGTAAAGGGATTAGGCTCTGATCCGTTCTGCTGTGACTGTGAGTGCGGCGGCTCAGACAGGGCTTGGTCACATGCTATTATCAACTCCATACTAAACACAAGTGAACACAACACAGGCCAGTCTGAGGCCAATGGACCCGAGGTGGAACTGGATTAAGACTAATACAGATGTAATGCAATATTTATGTCACGTATTGCCATTGGGATTAAGTACAAACATTTTTTTTTTTTAAATTAAGAGTCAGTGCTTTTGGAGTCTTTTGGAGTCTGTGTTGTCGTGTGTTGTTTCACCCTTGAAAATGGACATGTCATCAAATTTGGACTCAATCTGAAAATAGCCAAATATGGACAAAATGGGAAGCGTACTTTGAACTCAGTGTGCCATGATTCCTCTTTTTTGTTAATTTATGGCAGTTTTTGGATGTCTGTTTATTTTGGTTTATGTCTATCTCTCTGGTCATGTTTTGTTCCATTGTGTGTTTTTTTGTTTGTCTTGAATTTGAAAAAAAAAAAAAAAATATAAGTGTATAGGTTTATGTCTATCTCTCTGGTCATGTTTTGTTCCATTGTGTGTTTTTTTGTTTGTCTTGAATTTGAAAAAAAAAAAAAAATAATAATTATATCAAAAAAAGAAAATGGACATGCCGTGCATTATTTCGTCCTTTAATAGCTTTTATAGATCCATTTGGTTACATTGCTATTTGTCTTTCATAGTTTAGAACTTAATGGTGCTGTTCAAAAGGGAAACAGAACTAGTTCATTTTAAACTCTTTGCAGCAGTCCACATGTATTGGTAACTTACCCCTTAATTATTCACCGCGATGAGTTTAAGTGTGCTTTTCACAACTCTCAGAAACCAGAGCGAATTTGCCGTCAAGGTAAAGCTAACAATAGCTGGCATGCTAACAGCACATTTCCTGCTTTGCGGAGAATAAAATGTGCTAGATGCAGACAGAAAACAGTGGTCTCATTTTCACCCAAAGAGCTGTTTTTACAATATATCTGTACAGTGTATTATGAAGTAAAATCTGTTTTTCCCCAGTACTAATACAGTGTAAAAGCAGCACTGTGTGCTGGCAGCATCTGGTTATCAAGCAACCGATACTTGTATGTATTTACAAATAAGGAGTTATTATGCTACAAAAATGAAGCAAAGCAATGACCATTATGACCCTCGGACTGATTTTTTTATTAAAGCATATAAATGAGAACTTTCATGGGGAATAATATCTAAATTATATAAATGCATTAATAATCTGGACAGCCATTCTATCAAATATATAAACCTAAGTGGGAGTGCCACTCTGTGGCATGCATGCCATGCAGCTGGCCCCTGGGTCATAAGTTCGAATTTAGCTCAGACAATTTCTTGCATGTCCTTCCCTCTCTCAACCCCGTTTCATGCTACTCTATCCTGTCCAATAAAGCCTATGGGCCAAAAAACCCTTCAAAAATCCCAAAAAATTTAAAGAGAAGGTAATTTTGTTTTGACAGATGATGAATGGGAGGATGTGTGTGCTTCTCACTGGAGGAAAACAAAATCAAATGTTTGTAAAAAATTCCTTATTTCATAACCCCATAATAAAGTGCCCACTATTCTCAAGGAAATGTTGGAGAAACTGTAGTAACCATGTGTTTTGGGACTGTCCTGTTGCTCAGAAATATTGGACGGAGAGCAACAAAGTTGTGAGATCATCATCCAACTCAATCACAAAACTATGTATTTGGGGCTCTACACTCCTACGATGGACACAAACAGCAGATATACTCTTGGCAGCAGGGGGAAAAAAAATGTATCAGACAAAATGTACTGGACCGAAATTATCATAGACATTCGCAAAATGGAAAAGATTACATTTGGACTCAAGACTTGAGTCCAAGGACCAACTGGAACAGATTTGCTGGACTATTTGGATATTTTATATAAATTGCATGTTCCCTGTCTGTGTCATGTTCTTTTTTTTTTTGGTTTATATTTTTTATCATAAATTGGAATTCTTCTCATTACTGAGCAGCCATAACTCTCTTCCTTCTACCAATTGCATCTTTTTTCAGTTTATTTTTTTGGGGTAGAGGTCACTTTTTTATTTTGATTCAAGGGCTTTTTGCTTGTTTCTGTGTACAGATCTGTCAACCCTGTTGGCTGCATGTGTGCGGCCGTACCTTTGCATGTGGCTGCTGGAAGGTGACCCTGGAGCTGTTGAGGAGGGGCGAGTATCTGAACAGAGCGCTGGGGTGGCTGGGGAAGCGCGCGCTGCTGGCCTGGTTATTGTTGTGGAGGACGGCGGAGAAACAGATGTGAACAGTGTCCTTCAGGGCCTTCAGCTGGGACTCCTGCAACAGACAACACATCAAGTCTTTGTCGTTCTGTCGTTTGTCAGTGTCATGGAATTCTTAAAAATGATCATGTTTCAGGGAGATGAAGGGTCGATTCAACCAGGAAGAGTTTAGTTCGTACGTTGTTCCTACTTCCTGTCACGTCTGTCAATGGCTATGTTTCCATGCACCCGAAATATCTGATCTTAATCTGATTTCTGCAGTTATCAGATAATTGAAATGTCATGTAAACAGTTACAGCTGATGTAAGTAATTCAATTTATTTCACATGTGTGCAGGTTTTGACAAGAAAAATTATGTAAAAAGGCAAACAAAAGACAAAAAAGAGACAATGTTAACGATCGAAAAAGTTATTTTATAATTCATTGTACTGTCTTCCAAATACAGCAGCTATCTAAAAATCCACTCATTAACTGATTATCAGATTTCACCAAAAATCAAATTTGGGTTGTATGATTATTCTAGTCATCTGATTTTGTTCTGGCCAATGCAAAGCTCTAGCAAAAAACTTTTTTCACTAGAGGCACTGGTGTCC
The DNA here is from genome assembly GCA_015082035.1 of Chaenogobius annularis. NCBI lineage: Eukaryota > Metazoa > Chordata > Actinopteri > Gobiiformes > Gobiidae > Chaenogobius > Chaenogobius annularis. The sequence goes on from BJKM01000541.1 coordinate 337,400, forward strand.
TTTAAAATGATCAGTAACACCAATGACAAAGCACTTATGCGACTACCTTTAAATGTATTAAAGGGCATTTGAAGCATTTTGTCGCAATATTCATTTAATGAACGATTCAAGTCACAGAGTAGCTCTTTTGAAGCAGTGTCGGGGCAGAAACCCGCCATTTAAAAAGGGACATTTATTTGAATAAAAAAGGTTTCTTTGTAAAAGATTTTCAACATCAATATCAAGAAAACAAGAAAATATAATAGTATTAATGACAATATACTAGATTTTACAGATGTATTGTCCAGTTCCCAAGTTCGGAGGCACTCGGAGACAAAAAAGGTCGAGAACCACTGCTTTAAATAAACAATTACTTTACTAATTTGTCTGTTTCTTGTTTTATATTATGGCATGTAGATGTACAGTATGTTATTTTTTTCTCTAACCTTATCCAGAGCTGTCTTCTCCAGTTCTTCTTTGGCTGCAGTCAGTTTCTGTTCCAGGTCCATAAGCTGCTGCCCCTGAGCAAAGACAGGGTTGGGTGTACAGTATTCATCTCCACACTTATTTTTGAGTAGTTAGTCCTTATTGTGTGATCCGAAATTGTTTTGTTGTTAGTTTGACACATAAACTAGTTGTAATGAAAACAATAAAAATAATACTCAATAAAAAATACCACAACTTTGGGACTAAAATAGCATCAGCACTTAAAAATAGGCGTTGGGGAAGATAATAACATTGCAAAAAAAACAAACTGTAATTTAGATTTGGTTCAATTATTTTGTTCTTTTTCTTTGTCCTATGAATACATTCCAAATCATAATGACGCAGACAAGTCAAACTTATTGCAATAGTAGGCAATCATAAGACAAAGTGTGATGTGTCTTTAAAGAAAAGTTTTGACTGAAAAATCATGTGTACTTAAGTTAAAGTTGAATTTTTAGGTATTAAGAACAGCTTGATTCAAGGAATTATGAACAGGCAGAGGCTTAGAGATTGAACCAACTGCTTCTCCTGTGTGCAAAACAAGCTCCCAGACTGTGACTGATTAAACTCTAAACAAATGGGACTTAAGTCAGTGAATAAATGAAATGCAATTTCAATCTAAACTGCACAATCAATTTATTGAACCCAAACTTGCCGGTTTAAGTTACTTTAGTTGTATATTCTGGAGTTTATGTTTCAATTAACCTGACATAAGATGTTCTCATAGAGCTTTAAACACAAAATTGTAGCGCTATAACTAACGCCCACTAATGAACCTCTGTGGAACCTCTGTGGGGGAAAGCAATCCATTAATTTCAATGTAGAAAAGCTGCTCTATCTCCCACTGTTCAAACAACTACAAGAACAAACACAGACTTTAGGAGTTATATTGTACCAAATACAGACAGAAAGACATAGAGAAGAATAAAATGATCAAACAGCCTAAATATCCCAGAATGCTAACACTAGCTGCGGGCTAAATGCTACTGCTATGCAAGCGCCACCTGCTGTATTTGAACTTTTACAGAACAATCAGTTTATTGTTGAAACAGCAGGTCAACAACATTCATAAAGACTACATTTAAACTTGACTTGAATTAGTTGTGCTTAAAGTACACATAGTTCAGCAGGGAAGAGGAAAAAAGTAGCATTTCCCCCCCCCCCATTCCCCCCTTTGAATCAACCGTGCCATGATGCATTGCGGACTGTATTTGTTTTTTAGTTTTTCAGTTGATAATAGGTATTGTTCTTAATTCAGATATCCTTACCAATATCTTAAAATGAAGTTACCAAATGATCTTTTAGATTTAGTAGAATATGTTGTACTTTTACGATTATGTTAATGTTTAGCTGCGTTGGTTGTAACGTTCAAAACGCAATGATAAACAAAGACAAACCTCTTCATGAACTGTCTTTTCTGAAATGTCTGAAGCGCGCTAATCTGTATAGAGCGTTCTGTATATTCTGTGTGACTGAACAGTTCGGTGCTGGCTTGTAATATTTCTTATGTGCAATTCAAACAGATGTGGAATGACTTACCGTGGACTCATGTTCCCGCAGCCCACATGCCTTTGGTCTAAACTCACCTTAAAAATTAAATCCTTTTTCCCATAGCGCAGTTCTTTCAGCTGAGCCTGGATTTTTTTGGACTGCAAGGGAAAGATAAGGAAATAAATGTTAGCATATTCAAATAGTGAAATTGGTTTTAGATCACGTAGCAGGACTCTGGCCGCTGCAGCAGGAGACGGCTTTGTGGATGTTCCTCAGGCAAAGCTCGGCTGAAAGAAAGGCCTGCAGAGAGGAAGAGAATATTAACTTTAGCCCTCCTCGCCAAAGCTGAATGTGTACGAGGTCTGAGCAAGTGCATGTAGACTGGTAATGTGCACGTAAACTCGGGGTATGCACACCATGGACTCTGTCACGGTCACAAACTTCCAAGTGCGATGAATATAATGATAACATTGAAACTACTTCATGCCACTGACACAATAGCCCAAAAGCTGGTTAATCCCTGTCATCCTTTTTGTATATATAACCGTTAAAGGGCGCGTATTATGCAAACTCAACTTGGATGAGCTTTCAACCTTGTTACAACAGTGTTTCCTCATCATTAGTTTTCTCGAAGTTGTATTTTGATTGATTCGTGTATGCTTGAATGAATCCTGTATTGCCCTACAACTGAGGCTCGAGTGCTCAGAGAATTCTTGATTTCACCTACCCCCTATCTCTTCCCACATCCCTGTACTTAGTTACGATTATTTAAAAATGTAACCCTCAGCGTGATACAGGTAGTGTCATGTAGCCACACAAAACATAAAAACATGGAAATGTCACTATGAAGAGGCGGAGCTTATCAGGAACAGGAAGTCAATGAAGCTGTTTCAGATGAATATTGTGGTTTACAATAAACAAAATTCTGATCTACTTATGTTGTAGTTTAATAGTAAGTAACTGAAAAAATAATAATATGTCTTTAAAGACATACTTAAAGTGTTTGCAGAATCAAACACTTTAAAGCTGCTTATTTATTATCTACAATTAGAAGTTACTGATTCAACCCTCTAGTGATCAATACCAAAATAGGGATGTATCAGTACTGACTGAGGTATCGAGAAGAATCAATTATCATACTAAAATATTGATTGCTCAAAATTCTCCCAAAAGTTTAATTTATTTTTATCTGCACATATTTTTAATGTTTAGATCAGTTCAAGCTGAAGAGGAGCAAAGATTATGAAGGAGTTTTAATGCATTGTAATACAAAACTAAACGGTACAGCGACACTCCCAAATCTCCCCAAAAAATTTGTAAGGGTGTTTGAAATCCTCGAGAATCCTTGAATCCTGTTGTTTTAAAGGTTGGGAAAGTTTTTACATTTTGGAAAAAGTGCTTGAAAATGCTTGAAATTTTAACTTGCCAATTTTGAACCTATTCATTTTGACAGTTAAGAGCGTGAATATTCTTCAATTATTTGTTTTGAAGTATTCTGAACTGCGGATACGACTGCTTCATGCTGCTGTTATAACGCTATGCATGACCCTTCAAACTTTTTCCTGCCCGTGCTCTGTTGTGTTAATTCTAGGAGGAGGAGCTCGAGAAGCCTCGATTGAGCAGGGGCAGCACTTTTCCTCACCACACCGGTTGTTGCTGCTGTAATGTGAGAGCTGACTCTCGGAGCTTGAAGCATGTGATAGACATGCACACGAGAGACACAGGGTCAAATGACACCCGCGGTCAAATGCGATTGGAAAATACCAAAATTAAAGGGAACAATGTGTGCGTAACATTGCGTTTTCAATAGAAAAGCTTCACTGTCGTCTGCATTGCTTTGTTCTCTCTCTCTCCATCTCTCCCTTGGTCAGTCGGCCCCCTGCTCCTCTCCGTCCTGGTGCACACACGAGATGCATTACATCTGTTAAGTCTATTTTTGAGCATTAAATTAGTTTGAATATCACCTTCTGATTTGAATGTGTTCAATAATCCTGCGTGCGGCGTGCCTCGGCCCCTCCCACGCTCACAAACATATCGCAGCAACAGCATATCTACAGACAGTTTGGCTGTTGTCTTTGTGTCACGCCCATAATTCAGTAACTGGACGCACTGTGTTGATAATGAGAGAAACTTTTTCCCTTTAGCAAGTGAATGACCTGTGGACGAGCCATGAATCATGTTTTCGTGCATATTAATGAGTTACGCACTAATTTATGTTTGAATTTGCCAGCACGATGCACATATTATGTTCAATAACTCTCTTATTATTCACACGTTTAATTGTGGGGTTATTTATTATTAAAAAGTTTTCATGGCAGTGCATGAACTAGGATAAAGAGAAAAGTGGGCCTGCCCTGTAATATGTAATTATCTCCAAGTGTCCATGACATAACACATTACAATAACATTACATAGTCCAAAATAAAGTCACTCTTAAGCCAATTGGGACACATTAAAATGTACAGGAAAACTGTCCATAATAGTCATTTTTTTGTAGCCTTTTTGTTGTGCAATAGCTGTTCTCAGCCTTTATAAAAGCCTTTTTGCTTCAGTCCTTTTTGGATAATACAGATATATTTAGTGCAGATGATGACTATAGTTGAAGGCCCTCCCAAGCCAGGTATTGCTTAGGACCCCATGGAAGTTAAATCTGAGTCTGAAAAATACTTACTTTAATGAAATTGCAAAATTCAAGAATGATCCGTACATTGTTTTCCCTTTATGTAAAATGCCTTAACATGTAGGCAATTGGATCCGATTTGTCAAAAATGTCCTGGAGGAGGACCCCAAGACACCCTGCAAAACACACACTTTAATTAACATACAATTGGACTTTATTGCCTCCTGTTTACCTATGAGATGTTACAAATCAGCTGTTAAAAAATAAACATTTTGTCCGGAACGTGTGAGAGGAAAAAACAAATTGTACTTATATCTGACCCTGAAATATAACCACTTTCTAAAATGCCCTAAAATACCGGAAATTATTCTGATTTGCCCCAGACATGGACACTATAAATGGATACCTCTAAAAAATACTTCACAAAAAATGGAGGACTTTGTGTGCCTTCATTTTCATTTTCTTATTTTTATTTATTTTATTTTCTCTGGTCTTATCCTGTCACATTTAAAAAAAATATTATTTTTTGTCTAGCTAATGTAAAAAGGAAATAAATGTTGCGATATTATCCTTGTCAATATAGCCAACCCTTAATCAGTGAGTACCTCACTGGGGGATTAGCTAGTTGATGAGGGGGGCTGCGAGGGGAGTGTGACTTGGAGCAACAGCAGCAGCTCTTCGACAGAGAGCTGCCTTAAGTGTCTGCCTCTGCTTCTCAGTCAGTGTGTGATTGATTAAACTCTAAACAAAAGGGATTTACTCATTAAGGGTTCAGTCGATGAAGAAATGAATATGCCAGTTGCAACTAATCTGCACCATAAACCCCTTCAACCCAGTACTTCATGTGCAGCTCATTGTTAGTCAGGGAAACATTTAAAACCAGAGGTGGGTCGGCAAGATGAAAGGATAGATGGAAGATAAGCACTTCCTGGAATGCAACCTACTGAATAAACAAGGTGGAATCAAGCAGACGAAAACATTTTCAATTTACTTTCATTAGACCGGCTACACACCAGAGGAAATCTTCTGAGATTTTAAGACGCGACAGTTAAAAAGTTTTGCGGACACAGACATGAGGACATCTTGCGACGATAATTTGTCTCAAACTCACATAAAGCACCGTGGCACCTCACACGCACACACGCCTTTTTCCAGGAAAGAAGTGTGCGAGTGTCACGTGACTGAATGACGGTCAGGATGAAAACAAATACACAAACTCTTATTTACAGCAAAAACGAAACAAGAATAAGAAACGCGCGTGGATTAAACCCGAAAGCCCACAGTTGCGGTGCGTGAGCTGGAGGTGAGGGGCCCATTACAGTCATTGCAGCAGTGCTGATAAACGAAAAAGATTGCACTTGGTGTCCTCAGCTCTACTTCTACTGTTTATGAGTCGTCACCAGGGAACGGAGCCTGGCACAGTCTGGCTGCTCTGATTGGCCATTGTTAAGTTCATCCGTCGCAAGCGGCAATCAAAAAACGTTGGAACCTTACAGTTTGAGGTGAATTGGGCTAAAAATGTGTGTGTGTAGCACGTTTTACTGAAAGATGAGTCAATGAAACAGAACCCCAGGAAACAACACTGACATGCTTAAAACAAGCTCAGAAAAGATTAATTTGGCATTGTAGTTAAAAGTCTATTCATAATAAAATAGGACCTGTTAAGGTTGGGAGTAGTGAGCTCATTATACTTCCTAGTCATGTGAGCCTTGAGTACTTTGGTCTTCCTCTGGACCTGCAGGGGTGTACAAACCAATGTGGCCCTCAGAACAAATGTTCTTGGCCTGTTCTTGGCCTGCTGAATTGGTCCAAATGATTACTATTTTAACCACAACTTTTAAAATCGTCAACCAATATAGACTCAATAATAAATGTTTTTCTTTTAGACATGCCAAATTCTAAGGCAGAATGTTTCACTTTTTTGGCAAGCCGTTTCCAATCCTCAGCGCATCTATGGTTCAATATGTGGCCCTTGGTGAAAAAAGTTTGGACACCCCTGTTCTAGTGTCTTTGTTGTGCCCCTCAAGGACAGAAGCTGCTCATTAGAACGCTCTCCTAGCTCATCTTGCATGATTTATTAATGACCACTTCAAACTAAGAGCTGCTGCACAGACTGTCTTTGTCAGTTTAGTTCTGTGGAGACTTCATTTGTGAGATATATGCTGTCATTCAAATTCAAAGGATTTTGGAGCTATAGTTCGGACTATAAGTCAAGAAGATGGATCTCAACCTTTAGTGATTTTATATAATAGTCAGTGTTAGAAAATTTACAGTAATGTGACTTTGGGCAGGCCACAATTGCATGATATTTGATAGCTAGTTGATAGTACAAAGTTGTAATGACGACATTTAAGGCAAGACACTTTTTTGGTCCGTTTATTCAAGAGAGTTTATTCTCTCAACAATAAGCACGTAAATATGTATTATTATTTCAATATTCCATTTAATCATCTTGCATCCATAGATTTGTATGGAACATTGTAACCGTAACTTTTTTTTTTTCAAACTCTTATGCTTTATTAAACAGGACAGTGTAGCATAAAATGGGCATGAGAGAGAGAAGGGACATTCAGCAAATTGTTGGAACCAGAATCAAACTTACGGTGCTGCGTCCGACTGGAATTTCCAACCATGACTCATCATACTAGCATGAATGAAGCTAAAGGCAACTCCAGGTATGTTTGTGATGATGGAACAATGTTAGAACATGATTAAAAGCTCAAAAAAGTAAAATTTGGCATAATATATGTCCTTTCAGCTCGATGTAGATCGCACACTGTCCCATGTCACATTAATTCACTTGGCATGTCTCGCCTTAATATTAATACAACTACCGGAACAGATGCCCGAGCATTCTCAGCTCGGTTCAATCAATGTGGAGGAGCAGTGGCTTTTCTCTGAGTTCCTTGCTCTACCTGTAAAGAAAACATATTCTAAACCCACTAAGAAACTCAATGCAAGCAGCAAATTACAAATCATGAGCGCAACTTTGATTGAACATCTGTTTTATGCTGCCGTTTATGAAGATCATGAATCTTTGGTTGGAAATCACTTATTGAACATATATACAAACGTTTGCAGTTATGACGTCCTTCTTTTCAGGACTCTTCCGATGACTCTTTCAGTGCACAGGGCTAACTTCATTTCTGAGGTGGGGCATGAGATTTCAAAGAGCAGATATAAAACATTTGTGCGGAGCTTTGATTTGGTGCTGATTTGCTTCCTGCTCTGTGCTCTGAGGCCAAACACGAGAATACACTTTGACTGCAGAGCCCAGGGACCGGGTCATGTGATGAGGCCTGAGGACACTATCACTCACATTTTTTATGAGCTCTGACAGTCACATCAAAGACAACCATCTGCCATTTATTACAGATTTAAGGCAAAACACCACAGGTGAATAGGGGGGGAAATAGAAACCAAAAAACGACGACAGCATATATAAAATAAATGTATTTTAATGGAAGATTTTAATTGTTGTCTGAATATGAACAACGTATATTCAAAATGTTCAAAATGGCATGAATTTCCAGTACATTAATCCAAATGGGGGATAAAGTCAAATAGTAAAAATATTTTTTGTTGCCATATTAGATACAACACAGGTGGATAACGTATTTAGTATTTAAGCTAACGAGATTAACAAACTGTTTAAACATTTATATTTTTTGAACGAAAACCTCAATAAATCAGGCTTTGAATATGATATTAAAAAATCTGGTGCCTGGAATGTTCCACACTACTGTACATTCAGGTATCCAGGTAAAGCAATAACTTATCGATGGAGGCAAGCTCTAGACGGACCATCCACCAGAGGTCATAGTGCACCATAGTGTGGCGGCTCATTTTTTTGGCTCTGCATTCAACACCATCCTCCCTGCTCTGCTCCAGGACAAGCTCAACGTGCCTGACTGATCGGAGGCAGTGCGTGCGGCTGGGGAAGAATGTCTCAGACACTCGGACTATCAGCACAGGAGCTCCACAGGGCTGTGTACTTTCTCCTCTGCTCTTCTCCCTGTACACAAAACTGCTGCACCTCCAGCCACAACTCAGTAAAACTGATCAAGTTTGCGGACGACACCACCCTCATCGGGCTCATCTGGGACGGGGATGATTCAGAATCAGAATGGGTTTATTGCCATTGTCAATGAACAAAATTCACAAACATAGGAGCTTGTCTCTGCATTAAGGTGCAACATAAAACACACTGATCAATAATAAAAAGAGCCTATATGAAATCATGCATTAGGAAACAATTTAAAATTCAAATAAAAATAAAGATAGGCATTACTATGTACACTAGAATTACTGTTAAATTTACAGTTCCAGAGGGAGGTGGACCGGCTGGTGTCCTGGTGTAGTGGTAACAACCTGGAGCTCAACGTCCAGGAGACAGTGGAGATGATCGTGGACTTCAGGAAAGTCACAGCCCCCCGGCCCCCCCTAATCATGACAGACTCCCCATCACCACCATGGAGTCCTTCTGCTTCCTCTGCACCACCATCACTCAGGACCTCAAGTGGGAGCCCTTCATCAGCTCCCTCATCAAGAAGGCCCAGCAGAGGATGTACTTCCTGCGGCAGCTGAGGAAAGCCAAGCTGCCAGCGCAGATGATGGTGCAGTTCTACACGGCCATCATTGAGTCCATCCTCACCTCCTCCATCACCGTGTGGTACGCTGGAGCCACAGCTAAGGACAAACAGAGACTACAGCGCATTGTGCGTTCTGCTGAGAAGGTGATCGGCTGCAGACTTCCATCTCTGCAGGACCTGTACGTCTCCAGGGCTCTGGGACGAGCAGGTCGGATCACAGCTGACCCCTCTCACCCTGGACATGGACTATTTGAGCCACTCCCCTCAGGCAGGCTACAGTCTACAGGCTACAGTCCAGCCGGACCAGAACCTCCTGCCACAAGAACAGTTTATTTTCCTCCATCTGCAATTGGACTCAAGACAACATTCAACACCTGCCACTTTAACAACTATTCAAACCAATAACTATTCATTGCCCTGTTCACTTTTAGCACTATTTCTGACCATCTGTACATTGTGTGAACATACTGAGACCAAGTTTATTTTTATTTGATTATTTGCCTGATTTGATTTTATATACTTAGCTATTAATAATTCTAATAATAATTTGTGCTATTGATTGAATATATGTTGTTTTTGTTATTGATCAGTGTTTTATGTTGCACCTTCATGCCGAGATAAGTTCCTATGTGAATTTTGTTCATTGACAATGGCAATAAACCCTTTCTGATTCTGATTCTGATTATTAATAATTGTTGAATGTTGCACCAACTCCGACTGTGGTCCGTTTTTAACGAACAATACTTGACCTGGAAGCCGCACCAGACTGCTGCGGCAAAGACAGTGGATCAGACCCGCACGGCTCAGCTAGCTTTATGGTAATTCCCTCTGCTGCCGGTAGATGGAGCACTAAACTCTAATTCTGATGAGGAAACGTAATCCGTACTTTTCAATACATACATTATTTTAAAAGACAATAACAGTATAAACATTGCACACTATTTCCTTTAACATTACATAGGTTTAAACCTTTGATCTTTTATTAAAGCAGAATTTGCACTTCACCCCTCAAGAGTTTTTGTTTAAAAAGACACGCCCCCACCTGAAACCAAACCGGAAAACGTATTCCGAAGTTATTTTTCCCCAAAATTGCTTCCTAATACCACAACTGATTGGATTTAACTATGGAAACGGATGCACAGAGCGGGGAGAAAGAAGTGGAGAACGAGCCGAGGTGTTCGTTTTTCACCTAGGAAAGTTGCTTCAAGAGATGTGTAATTAATGTTTCACAACGCAAAATATTATTATAAATGTCCTTAGTATTATTTGCTTTGGCAATATATATTTGTTTATTTATTTATTCTCCGTACAATTTTCTCTCCTTACATTGTGTCTGTACCTGCCTGGGTCTACGTGTAAAGTTTTATTTTGGACCGATCCATAACAGTAATTGCTGCTTTTGTGGAGCCATGGTCAGTTCTCAATAGCATTAGACAAAGAGCTCTCCAAATGCATGCCGGCCTCTACAAAAATGCAAAGCAGCGTTTTAGAATTAACAGATGTCCAATTAACAGAGATTAGAGTGGCTTGTTCAGGATCATTCATTACTAAAATGCACTGTGGCACTGCTGCCATGTTACTGCATTCAAACGCCCGCCTGATTGAATTACACAAGGTCATTCAGTGCACAAACTCTCTGTATAAAAACTCCATCCAAATGTGCTTGTAGATCATTTAAATAGCATTTGTGTCATTGTTGGAGATCTTTTTTTTGCAAAGGCACAAGGCGAGAATATCATTGTCATTAGAGTCAGTAACAGCAATTTGCCATATTCAGTACAGTATAGAAAGAGAGAGTGTAACTATGTAATGCTACTTGATAAGGATATAGAATATGGCTGTTGGGAGGCAAAGCAATTTCCCAAGTAGCATTCAATAATTATTATCTTAAAGGGCCTGTACTTGACTTTTATCTCTTCTACTTCAGGTAAATGCCCTTTAAACCATGATGTAAAAGCAGCTTACTTTAAAAAAGATAGTGAAAGCAACCAGCTACGCATCTATAAAAGCAGTCTGTTGGCAGAGAACCATACAGAGGGTCCTGTCAATGGCCCTGTCTTTTGTTCAATCAAGCACATTGTTGGATGAGAATCATGTGACAATTGCCAGTGACTTTGCACCGTGACAGTTGCTGTCTGTCACGGTGCAATATCAGTCGAGAGGTTGGGCTGAAAAATCAGACTAAAGGAGAAATGCTGATTTGGTGAGGTGAATAAGTGGAAACACAAAAAGACAGAATGTAACCACGGCTCTAATTTGGGGAAAATGATCTAATTCGGCCCAATATAGTGGCCTCAAAATATCGGCTGATGAGCTTTGTCAGGACTGTAGCTGGAAGAGTTTACCTGTGGGACATGTTTTGGGTTGATGGGAGAAACCAAAGGGAACTCAGCCTTGACATGAGAAGAAACATGCAAACTCCACACAAAACGTCAAACCCTCAACTTTCCTGCTGTGAGGCGAGACTGCTAGCTACTCTGCCACCTTGCAGCATATTATCATCCACCATCACTCTAAAAATCAATCTCTAAATATCAGAATTAGAGAAGGAACTAAAGGAACTAAGTGGGCGGAGTCTGGTGAAAACCATATGGAAACCACTGCTTGTGACTATCACAGACAGAACCATGGCGATCCTTCATTTGAATAAATCCTCATATCCAAATCTGTCTGCGTTTTGGGGGGGCTGCTCTGTGGGAGAGGAGGTCAGAAGAGGAATACTTTTAGAATTTAAGGAAACAACAAACACACTGTGACTCAAGCATGTTTTTGCAACTGTTCAGGGGCCGTTCTGCCCTGCACCCGTGGCACAGAGCTGCCAAGGACAGATGGACAGAGGAGCCGGAGAAGAGGTGGATAGTTCAGGTTAGTCTTCGCAATCAAACACCATTCATATTGTCCCAGACTTTGCTACAGGACACAGGCGCACTCTTCTTTGATTACACAGCGGGGGCTTCCGACTGGCTCGTGCGGTGATTCAGACTGACCAAAGTGGTGGTCAAGGACAAGGGAGAGTGACCATCGAGAGTTCATTTGCAAAAAGCATTTCTCCGTTTGGAAATTTGTCATTTTTGATGCAATCTTTTACCCATATCATATTTCCTCAAGAATAAATGGAATCATATTTTGATTGCCCTTTAAAAGATTTGTATTTTGAAAACACTGCTCGAGAAATAGTAACAGACATAAAAAAAATGGGAAAAAATGACTTTCAGACTTAATTTTTGAAAATGTATTAATTTGACTGACTTCGGACTAAATGGAACTTTTACTTTAAATTTAAATGCGCCATGATTTGGTTTCTTTTGATGCTTAGTTGATGTCTATTTGTATTCTTATTGGGCCAAACTCCATAGAACTTATGTCTTATTTTGTACCATTTGGCCTCTAGAAACAGGATATTTCCAATACAAATACTATCAGACTTGTCAGGTCTATATAGAAAGTCAAAACTTATTTTGTGCAAAGTAAGTGAAAATTGGCACACACATTGGTCAGGTGATATCACTCTATAAAGTACATTACATTGTATCTGTATTGTGTACGAGTTGCCAGTTCAAAGCCATGGTTCTCTAGACTGAAATTCCTCTGCTATTTGTGAAAGTTCTGCTAACAGCAACTAAACACTTCCTGTGGCACTTATAAAATAAAGGCCTCTGTGTTTTACAAATATAGAAGCAGTTTTATTTTGACATGGCCTGACAGTGACGGATGATTTAACGCTGCCTAATTAACAAATACAGACAAAGAGCTATTGTCACAAATACGTTCACTTTTTCATCATTCGTTTGCTTACAAACTTTGATATGACATGTGCAAATGTGCATAAAACAGATTTATAACACAACTCCTTTGGATAATTGACACTATTAAACTAGATCTAAGAAAATATGTAAAAAAAAAAAAAATAATAATAATAATAAAGCAATAAATACGTACAAATAACAATATAAAATACACAAAATTATAAAAGCCCGTTAGAGGACCACACAATTCTAATGCCGGGTTAAATGCCAGTGAATAAAAGTGCGTTTTTAAATGAGACTTAAAAACATCAACTGAAGGTGCAGTCTTTATGTGGGGAGGAAGAGCGTTCCAAAGTTTGGGGCATACAACAGAAAAGGCCCGGTCCCCCCAGCTTTTGAATCTTGTTTTTGGGAAAAGAAGTTGGAGCTGGCCCTCAGACCTCAATGACCGTGCAGGAGTGTTTAAGGAATGGTCCTGGTTTCTTGGATAGCTCAGATCATTTCACTAGGACCAAAAACACATGTTTAACGACAAAGCATCTTGAGAGTCGGCTGTGGAAGGGCAGTTGCCCATGTGGTGAGGGCCATCATCGCCGCTTGCGGCTTTAATTTAGATTTTGCTCTTGTTGTGTTTTGTTCTGTTTTCCAGAAAAAACTGCTAGACAAAGAATACAGTTTAAGCCATACATTTTTTCTTTTTTTTTAAAAATAGCATTTATCTGTTTTTAAAAATTCACTCAAAATCTAAGGTAAAAAGAAGTGTACTTTTAAAGATGACAAATTGTTCTTTCCAATTTATAAACTGCTTAATAATAGAGAACATTTTAGGGTAGCTGAAGTAAAGAAATGGGTGGGGATAGGGGGCAGGTGAAAACTGATAGAACTCAAGTCTCAAATGTAGGACAATACAGCATTACTCAAACATGTAGAACTCAACTGAAATACAACTTTGAGTAACCTAATAATGAGGAAATGAGAAAGTCAATTTGTTTTTTACCACAATAAAAAGTTGCTTGGAAAATCCAGAATGACATCTCTGTATTTTTATACAGATCAATATCAGTCTGGTCGCTCCATAATGGCCATGATTGACAGGTGGATTAGCCAATCAGGGACACGCATGGTCCGCCCGTATCAAAACAAACATGCCTGCTTACGAGGAAGTAAGAAAGGCACATGGACTGAAAAACGTTGTGGATTTCTGCAGAATTTTTGGGCGGAATTTTCTTTTGTTTTAAATGACAAATGACCTTCTTAGCCCTCCACTGTTTCACATGTTTCACGGGAGTAAACGCATCTGATCGCACGGTACGTTTGGAGTTTGGCACAACGGAGGGCATGGTGGCCAGACTCACTCTTCGAAAAGAATTGAAGTGTGAATTCTGGATCCCAGGCAAAATAAAACGTACTCTAAAATAACAAATTTGGGTTTTCACAATAAAAGCATTCTAAAACATCTAATTTGAGTTTTTCACACTAAGAGCACTCTAAAACTACAAATGGGTTTTTCACACACACACACACACACACACACACACACAAAAATCACTCTAAAACAACTAAATTGGGGTTTTCCCAATAAAACTCTTTATTATTTTAAGAAATGGGCGGAGATAAGGCTTAGGTGGAAACTGATAACACTCAATCCTCAAGCGTAGAACAATAGAGCATTATTCAGACGTGTATGAATCAAATAGAGTACAACTTTGAGTTTAATAAAGATGAGAAAGCGCCATCTTGGGTAGAAGTCAAATTCGCACAATATGTGTTCTCTAAAGCTCTGTTTGACGAATGCAGTATTTTTGGGTCCCTTTTGTAAACACGCCCCTTCACTTAGCGCAAATTTGTAACCGCATAGACACTGGAAGGGAGCGAGTTTTCCTGGCTGCTACCTCATCTTTTTGCAGCCGCATGAGCTGCACAGACTATAAATACTGCCAATGTTTTCCCGTTTCACTCCATGCGTCTCATTTCAGTGTGAACTCGACATGCGGAGAGTATAATCCAAGCTTTACCCTGTTGGCTTTACTGTGCACGAATTTGAAGAGTTGAACCATGTGAGCTCACCTCTTCAGCGTAGGCATCACAGAGCTTGTTTCCGGAGAGGAGCTTGTTCTTCAGGCTCTTGTTCTGAAACACACACACGTATCAGATTAAAAGTCTGCATGATAAAAGACAAATACATATATATGATGACAAAACCAATTGTTCAAAACCACAATAATGAACCCAACCTCAGCAAACTCGCATTAGGGTCAAGACAAAACAATTACTCTCTAAATTATCAATATCAGTGATGGAAAGTGAAAGCACTGTCCTTAAGTAAAACATTTGGCTTTTCACAGTGGATACTTTTCACTTTTAATGCACTACATTTGAGGGCAGGCTTTCTACTCCATTAATGTTTTGAACTGGATTCGGTATGATTTGAGGGGCTATTTTTTAACATTTAACATTCATGGTTAAAACCCAGCTGAAAGGTTCTGAGTTCAAGTTCCAGCTTTGAGCAAAACATAATATGTAAAGATACAAAAAAGGAAAGTGATTTGAATTTCTCCTGTTGATCAAAGTTCTTCATCAAAATCCCTACATTTAACGATTTAACATTTCTCAAACTCGGTGTGAAATATGTTTTACAGACTGATTTTAGAGACTGGTACTTTAACTAACCTTTACTTAAGTCGTTTACAAAGATTTATTTGTTTAAATCAGAATCAGAATCAGAATCAGAAAGGGTAAAGGTTATTGCCATTGTCAAAGAACAAAATTAACAAACATAGGAACTTATCTCGCCCTAAAGTGGACAGATGCATAGTTTTGACCTATATTGGTTCACACATAAGCCAATATAGGTCTTATATTGGCTTATATGTGAACATGAAATACACCTCATTTGAATTTCATTTTTTAAAACTTTTAATAATGCCTTTGTTTGAAAACACATATTAAAAGCAAAGTCCCTGTTTCCAAGTGTTTAGATTTACGTTAGAGCTCCCTCTGCTGACAGCAATAGGCATTAATCGTAAAAAGCAGAGCAGCCAGTTAATAGGGCTGTCAGGCGAATTCACCCATGTGTTTGAAGTGAATGCAATTTGACCACAAAAAAATGTTCTTTGGGCTTAAAAACTGAACAGGATCCGTCTGGGGTTCCGTTTCTGTTACGTAAAAATCTTGGGGAAATCATAACGGAGTGATTTCCGAGCGCTCAGACCTAAATCAATGAGTAAAGCGTGACTGTAGCAAAAAACTTCAGGTATTTTTTTGATGAGGGAACATTTGGCAAATTATACATTATTTAAAACGGGTCTTCTTTCTGTTCCTTTTTGCTCATATCAAATGAAAAATAATAATATGGTGTACAATAAATTGTAAGTGCGAGATCAAATGGCATGGGTGAAAACACACACATAAATGGTGTAGAAAATGGGTTATTTAGTCCAGAAATAGCACTTGTTCTTAAGGCAGAAGGAAGGAAATGTATTGACTTGGATGTCAGACATCAGAGTCCTCCAGAGAGCAATTGTGAGAGGGAGAGTTTAATTGTTTTTTCATGTAACGCACAAGTGGTCGGTAGGTTGGTCATTTTGAAGTGATTTTTAAATTGTGTTCCGTGCTTTTGCATGAGTGTCCAGTGAGAACAGGTTCTATAAGACTAGCATCGATCTTTATGGAAGGACATTGTTGTGTATGATGGTTATTTTGTGTTTTTATTACCAAAGCTTTTATTTTACACTGAATTTATGTAACAGTATTGGCTGCATTTTAATTATGTGAACTGATTTCTTTAAACATCCAATCAAGTAAAAACTAGAAATCACATATGAAGATAATATAATTTTTTTTTTTTTATTTCAGCGTATAAAAATACAATGTCTTAAGATTCAGTGTATAAAAAGGCAAGGCAAGGCAAGTTTATTTGTAGAGCACAATTCGTACACAAGGCAATTCAAAGTGCTTCACACAACAGGAAAAAAAATCATTAAAATCACAAAGACATGGCAGAAATCACAAAACAACAAAATCTTAATTTAAAAGTGCCATTTTCAGGCTATCCGTCAAACAGTTCAAGACATAAAAGAAAATCGTTTCAGTCATATGCACAGCCAAACAAAACACTTTTTAGCTTAGATTTGAACAATGCCAGAGTAGAGGCCTGTCTCACATCCTCAGGAAGACTGTTCCAGATTTTAGCTGCATAAAACTGAAACGCAGATTCCCCATGTTTAGTCCTGACTGTGGGCACCAGCAGGAGGCCAGTAAAAATACAGTTGCTGTTTTTTAATTTGGTTTAAAAATTCGGTGCCCAAAAATATTCAGTGTCTCAAAGTTTCGGTTTAACATCCGGTTAAATCCAAACAGAAGCAATCGAGCTCCTGTTCTCCATGAGCAGAGTCCTCCTACTTCATACCTTCTGCTTTGCTTTTAAAATGTTAAAACATTATCCTGGAGTGCCCTCTTGTGGCTTTATTGAGTTGTCATCAGACTGTCAATACGTGTCACAGAGCCATCTCTGTCTCTCATTTAAACTTCACTTATCACCAACAAGCGGCAGAACGCATAGACCACCTTGCATTTTCTGACACTATTTTAAGTTAATAACAGAATTACTAGCAGATGCTTTTTGAGGCTTAAGTGGAATGGCAAAAACCTACTAATCTACTAAATAGACTAATCGAACAACGGGTTTGTGTCTTGTCAGCTCAAAGTGAAGGTCTAAGTGTGACTGGAGCCAGCGGTGCCACTGCAGATCTCTGCGTATTCAGGCTTGTTCCTCCACCTCTCCAGGCAGAGCTCTGGGTGCAGCGTGGAGCCAAACCACAGACAGGAGAAAGACTCTGGGTGTGGGTTTGTGGAAATGCTCCTCTGTCTTGTCGAGCATACAACTCGACCGAACAAAATAACTAGACCGACTGCTTGGCTTATCATGAATTTTCCCTGCTCTGATGCCACTGCTCGTGGCACGGACACTTTGAACACAAGCTTTGTTCTTATGAATTTTGAAACATACACAACACGCACTTCTGTGTGACCTTATCACACATCAACGCTTTGACCCAGTAGGCGACACTGTAGAAGGAATTTGTTGGAAGTTGAACTCTGTGAATTATTGCAATGTGAGTGGTGGGCGTGGCTCTAGGCACCGTTAAGAAGTTTGTTCTTATAATGGGTAATGTTGTTGGCTTGTATCCATATACGAGCTTGTGTGTAAAGTGCCTATGCCACGAGCTGTGCCACACAGAGCAGGAAAAAACCATGGCCAAGGCAAACGATTTTTTTCATGAGATTTTAACCATTCCACTTTAGCCTTGAAAGGCACCTGCAGGTAACTCTGCTGCAGTCATTATCTTAAACTAGTGTAAGAGAATGTAAGGTGGTCTATGCTTTCTGTCTAGTCGCTTAGCTTGGTGATAAGAGAATTTGAATGAGAGACGGAGACGGCTCTATGTCACGTATTGACAGCCTGACGACAACTCAATAAAGCCACAAGAGGGCGCTCCAGGATAACGTACAGAATAACTCTTTCTATCGGCCAAGTTTTGAACTAAACATTCATAAATATATTAATACAAATACAAACCACACACTGAATCTTTTTGGACCTAAACAGCAAATGTATTTTAACAAAGCGAATCTTAACACGTATTTTTATACACTGAAATTTAAAACACAGTACAAACTGAATATAAAAGCATTTTAAAACCTTGTATTTTTTTTAACACATATTTATATTTTTATTTTCATCATTACCATATTTTAATGAATCGTTTTTACTTGATTGGATAAAAAAATGGGAAAAAAATTCACATAATTCAAAATCAAAAAATGCAATTACATAAATTTAGTGTGAAATAAAAGTGTTGGCAATAAAAACACAAAATAATCTTCATAGCTGTACTGGCTGAGGAAACTTGTTTTTATTGAAAAGAAAATGAAACCTTTTGTAGCTCAATTTATAAACTCCATGAACTCAGCGTGAGACTCATAGGCTTTGATGGTATGTTCAACAGATGTAGTAAAACACTTTATTCATACAAAAGACTGAAACCATCAGGAGAAAGAGGTCTTGGATTATTAAACCAATGCATTTACGCACTTTCACTTTCTCAAATGGCCATCTATGTTAGGCATTATGAAGTAAATCAGAGAGCGGAAGGGATGGAGAGGCTGAAGAAGTTGTCGGTTCTCCTGCTGCAGTGAAGTAAGGTCGGACGAGATAGCCAATTGTTCCGAGATTTTAAAGTTCAGACAAATCCATATTTCTGCTATTTATCCCATCCAATCCACTGTATTTCGACAGCACATTTTACAAACAAAAAGGTGTTTGCTGGTGCTGCACATAGGGAAACTCCAAATTTCCAATAATGTACATTGAAAAGCAGAATACAATAAGTTTTGCAGCAGGGGAGAAGGACATTACAAAAACGTGGATGACACAAACTAATCCAACCATTAAGGAACTGGACCGAAATATCATTTGCTGCACTTAATTTGAAAATGGACCAAATGTTTCAGACTTTGGGATGGTTGGGAGGAAAATGCCGGACTGTTTGGATGTCCTGTGCTAACCCTTTTTTGTGCTAACCCCTTTTTGTGTGTTTTTTCTCTTCTCTGTCTGTGCCGTGTTCTCTGCTTTGTTTGTGTAATATAAACATTTAAGAAAAAAATAAAATAAAAGCAGTGTCCAGTGCTGGTCACGAGCGACAGGTCTTTAACTGGACACAGCATGACTGAACAAAAGCATATAAATGAACTGTCATTATGAATAACCTCTTAATGGGGCTGTAAATAAAGTAAAATCTGTTTTGCCCCAGTACAGATATATTGTAAAAGCAGCTCTTAGTGTTAAAATCAGTCCATTGTGTGCTGTCTGCATCTATTTATACCGCGTTTTATTCTCCATGAAGCAGAAAGTTAGCTGTTAGCATGCTAGTTGTTATTAGCTTTACCGCAACGGCAAAACTCTGTTCTCGTCTTTGAATATTGTAAACAATTTCGATGAATAATCAGGATGCTCGGTAGGCATTCATTACATTTGGATACTGCAAATTGTTTAAAAATGAACTTGTTTACATTTTTAAGATACTAAAAATAAGGTAAAGCGCCTTTAAATAAACCACGACGTTGTCAGGTCGCAAACGTTAGCTTGAGTTACGAAAGATAGAAGGATTCTCCACTCATGCAAAAAAACATAATAATCCTATCCATAAAGACGTGCGTTTCAGACGGATTTGATCAATATTTATTACAGAAATCAATTTTTTCTTTTTTTCTTTTTTTTTATTACACCAGAGTCTCGTGACCCGCAATGAGAAGTAGCAGAGTAGTCAGCTGCTAAAGAATGACTGAAGTACAGACATAAGAGACTAGTATAGACATTTGGATTCAGCGCCCTGACTGGCTTGGAAAAAGTTCGAAAAGTGCATAATATAGGTCATTTAATTTAAGTGATGACAGACAGTTCAAGTGACAGGAATCCTAAAGTCTATAATGAACTCTCAAACGTGTGTCAGAGAAGAGCGATGTTCACAACGTGTCCATCTCCAAATTATTTACTGTCCATCAACTTTCACACGTTCACAGTCAGTCACCCACACTTTTAGCATCACAAGTTTTCATTACAGCCCATCAAACTCATCAGTCAGAACACATTACCCGGCCGGAGTTTCTGATCCATTAAATTCAGCACAGTCAAATAAATCAGCAATTTGTGTGGGATGACATTTTGGATTTGGACAAGACTGGGCGACGCCGTCAAGAGGAGGGGAAGGCATTTGAGATGAAAAGGGCAACAGACATCAGTAGGCCCATTGCGATGTAAATGACTCGGATAATTAAAGTGGAATTAAAAGCAAAATTAGGCCACAATTGTGCGGAACCCTTTGCACTGATGTCATTAAAGCAGGAGAGCCTGATTTTCAGACTGCAAAAGGAGAAAATATGTATTTGAAAGGACACATATTATCCAAAATTGAGCCTTTAACCATATTATTTCATTTTTTACGTGTCAAAAACACACCTGGAGTTGCAGTTAGCTTCATTCATGTTTGTTTGATGAATCCTGGTTAGTAAGTCTTCTCTGCTCTAAGCCTGAAAAAACACGTCTTAGGTAGAAATCTGAAGGTCTTTTGTGTTGTTTTTAAGTCCATAAATCATCGCCGGACTCGTTATAATGTGCTATTCTGCATAATCTTATTCTGCTGCTGATTAAGCCCTTTCCTATTAACATTCTGCGTAATACTGCTTAGAGGGTGAACACGGAGCACGGAGACGAGTGCGCTCCTGCCCTTGAGCTGAGTGGCGCTATAGAGTGCAGGGGGGCTAGAACAGAGGCGGTCTCTGCTGTCGCATTAGCAGCACTTGGTCCATAAAACTCCAACGTTATCGTATCGCATACCTGTTGTTTTTATACAAAATAATTATGAAAAAATATATAACTTACAGTTACGTAGAAAACATTTGTGAAACCCCAACCCCAAGTACAAATTTCTTTTTAAGAACACTTCATGCAAATGATCCTAATAGGCATTTGGTAATAAGGATATTTTTAAGCACTTGGTTTCGAATATGTTCAGGTCCTTAAGAATAAGGCATGAATTAGGGACATTTTTTTTCTCCCTTACATGTAATTAGTAGCTACTTGATGGTAATAGGTGTAACCAAAAATATATAATTTTCTTTTTTCTTTTGTCAACATCAACTATAGATAAGACACATCATAGTTTATAATGTACGTTTAAGATTTTTGTATGCTGATGCTGAGTTTGTTATCATGACAAAATATGTTTTAACTTTATGTGTAAGCAACTGTAACCTAAACCATTATAGCTATGCTGCTAGTTTTCAGCATTCAAAAGAAAAAATTCAATCAGTAGGTGCCTGCAAAATCCCTTTCAAATGCATAATTTTAAAGGTATCTTCTCTGGTGGTGACAATTAAACAGGATACATCTTTTTTTTTATCAAAACATGAGTGAAGCAAAAAAAAAAAAATACTGCTTTAACACCTTCAAAATAATTGTGTTTTAAGTTTGTCGAACCAGATTTCTTCCAAAGCATAGTCTGGCAGATCGGGCTCCCAAACGCAACGGATTTCCTTTGTTATCCCAACTCACAGGGCTGTAGACTATTGTTTAGCCAGCTCTATTTATTATCTTTGTTTTGGCAGCATTAGTGTATACATTACAGTGTGGCTTTTAGTAATGAGTTTTAGCCTGAGACCTTAGTGGAATATGGAACAATGACCGTGTTCTCCCCTCAGTGCGCTCTAAGTGCCCATTGTAAAAACAAGAAGAGCTCCCATGTTAGAAGCCAGTCTCTAATAGTTCATTACAAAGTCAAATGGCAGTCGGTTTGTGGGTCATTTATTCAGCTAACCAGATCTGCAACGGGGGACTGTCTGAGTGAGCGGTTCCCATACTGAAGAAATGACCCTCTTCTCTACACTCCGAAGGATTGGCTTGTTTAATGGTCCAATATTATTCATTGTTGAGGCTCTTTAAACTACTTTTTAGACATTTTAGAATTCAAGTTTTGTGGAATTTCGTGTGACATGCAGAATCTTTACAAGATGTGGTTTACTCCAACTTTTTTGTTAAAATAAATAATGCCCCATTTGAATCTTGAAGAGAAGTCGCCTCCAATCATGATGTATAAATCACAGAAATGTACTACTGTAAAAACTGTCCATCAAAAGAGCTAAGCCTGGTGATGTCCCCTCCATGTCAGAAACCGGAGCACAGGACTAATGTGATCGTACTTCCTGGTTCTAGTCAGGACTCGAGCAGCAGCATTCTGGATGTACTGCAGCTGTTTTACAGTTCGTTTGGAGAGGTCAGTGAGCAGGCCGTTACAGTGGTCAAAGTTTTCAAGGACAGCATCGAGCACTTTAGCGTTTCTGTCACATATATTATCTACATCAACTGTTGTGACTAAACCATCAAAGTCTGTGCATATGACTGAGAGCCGGGGGGATGAAAAGGAGAATGAGGAGTCTTTAGTGGGGGTCTGTTATCAAGTTCTATTTTTGCTGAGAACTTTATGCCAGTGTGGATGGACACGGTAATGTCTGTTACGCAAAAAACAGGCATATAAATCTGGAATCTTACCACTAAACACCATCGAATTTGTAATTATCACATTTATATAGCACTTCTGCCTCCAAGACACAACAACAGTATTCCTCTGAGGGAGCTGGAATCGCACCCCCAACCTGTGTCTACCAACAATAAATCCGGGCTCTGAACTGCTGACATATACTATTGCATGCCCACCTCTGATCTCTGATGGAGGAGGGAGCAGGTTGATGATGATGTCTCTTATGCTCATACATGACTTGGCCTGGTGCCACACATTGATCACACAGTAACTCCACACTGACAGATCATGTTCATGCTCCGTCTTGAGCGGCTGGTGAGGCATGTATGATGCACAGTTGATAACTCTAAAGTGGCATGTCACACAGTTTTAATTACTTATTAAAATGTAAAAGCACAGAAGAGTACGTTATGAAGTGATGACAGTGTACTGGTCATCACTGTCTGGACCATTAGCACACACTCCTGTCAAGACACACGGCATTGCACAACAACACGCTTACAGTATATACACACAACAACCTCCAGTATTGTCCAAACATCAGATTAAATTGTAATTTTTCATCTATAAATACTTTGTGTTGTTTTTTACACTACGAGCCCATGACAAATTTCTCTTAAAAGGGACATTTACGTTTTGCTGGACTTCCAAACTTGGGATTTCTGAAGCTCAGCAGGGTTTGGCCTGGTCAGTACTTGGATAGGAGATTACTTTGAATACCATGTGCTGCAGTGAGACAGCAGTAGCTCTAGTGCAAAACTGTTGCTGTGTCCTTGGGCAAGACACTTTACCCGCCTTGCCTCCAATGATGAAGTGGATGAATGAGAGTGTGTTTGTGAGCGTGAATGCTGGACAACTGATGGAAATTAAACCATGGCTACAATTCAGCTGTTATAACTCATCGCAATCTCCATGGAGACAAGCAGGTGACATTAGAAACACTTGTAAATTGTTCAATTAAAGATAGAAAAGTTTAACAACCACACAGTGGAACATTCCAGGCAAAGTTAAAACATTTTCGGAGACAAGCTGATGACGGACCTTTCAGCAAAAAACTGAAGGCCAAAACACACTAAACCGCCACGGCTCTCAAAAAGGCTTTAAAATCAACTCTTGGGGGGGGCTTTATATTTGAGTTTCATCTGCAGATTACTGACAAAATGAGAGACATAGCGCGAAGCTGTGTGAGGGGAGGAAAGGCGGCAATTTTACAGCGCTCCTGCCGTCTGTCACAGAGCAGATATCTGTCTGTTCTCACTGCAGAAGAGCCGAAAGCATGTGTTTTCACATGCGGCGCTGCGTCAGAATTAAACAAGTTCCCATCGTGGTGAGGGGTATGTGCACGCTCATAAAAAAGAATGCAGGTGCCCAAATATATATATATATATACATACAGATAGATAGATAAATAAAGATTTGAAATCAGGAAAGTGCCATGGAGATTTCTAATCTCGTTTTCATGGGAGTCCTGGCCAAGACAGCCGCACAGTTCATAACATCAACACACATTTAGACAATCACAAAAATGCATTCCATAAAAACAGTTACAAACCATAGATCCCAATCATTTCTTGTAGCTTCCAGACTTGATGATTCCATGTTGAGGGAGCAGAATATTTACATTCCATTTCACCAGTCTCTATGCGCTAACACTTTTTACAGAAAGCAATACAGAGTCTTGAGATTGCAGAGAATACTGTCCATCTGTTTGTCGTTGAATATATGCACAAACACATCGAGTGAGCAGACAGCACACACACACACACACACACACACACACACACACACACACGCACACACACATTAAGATCCCTGGAATCTGTCTATAAACAAGCACTTAGGATTCTTGATTTAAAAAAAAAAAAACACAACAATATCATCACAGCAAAGTACTAAGCAAACATCATCATTAACAATATGGCTCCTCCACCACTGAAACGTTTTTGTCACGTTCATGTCTGGACCGATGAGCAGAACAACAAGATCAACATCCAATGGCAAGTGCAGCAAACCTAAAAGAAAAACTGCAATAGGCCTATCAGCTTCCTCTTTCAAATCCATGACAGACGGGAACGAACTACCAACACAATTAAAATTATGCAAGGATTATTATTGTCATAGTCGTTTTTATTATGAAATTAAGCAATGTACCATTTATGTATGCATTACATTGCCTTATGCTGTTTGTACATATGTATTTTATGTCTTGGGGACCGCAGATGGAAATTAGCTGTGAGAACTCAAATCTGGAACAAAGAATCTCTTCAATGTGATATGATGAATGCTCCTGTACATGGTCCTTGTGAAATAAATTAAAGGAAATAAACAAAGCATGATATCCTTGTAAATAAACGTGTACCAGTGGCTCAGCCTGCGAGTGTCCAGTGCTGTCCAAGCAACACGCATACAAATCCAACTGCATTATTAGACAGTTCAATGATGGTCAACCTCTGTTTAAGTAGATTGTGGTTCACAAAGTCAAGGTGCTTTTCACAAATCAATGAAAAGCGAGGCAAAATGTTGTTTATTGTCTAGAGCTGTCGAGATCTCATTTATTAACTTCAGTGTTGTACTTATAGTACTATGGCTGTTCTAAAACCGGACTGAAATCTAGAAAAGATGGTTTCAAAGAGTAAACATTCCGTCAGCTGTTCGCTTATTAGAGATTCCAAAGTTTTTGATAGAATGCAAAGTTTTTAAATTGGTCTTTAGTTGATTAGGACTGTTGGGTCAGCTCCTTTGAAGATAAAGGTTGTGATAAGAAATTTACGGCAATTTTTATTAGAAAATAAGCATAAATAGGCCTGGTCCTTGTGGTTAGCGCACATAATTTTAATGCTTTATGGACTTGACTCAAAGTAAATGGCTGGAAATTAAATGTTGATAGATCGAGGCAACCACTGTTGTGATTTTGGGCGTTACAAAAATAAATTGAATTGAATTAAATCGGAAGATGGTTCAGGCAGGATGTAGTGGAGACGGAGGCTATGAAATGTTTGTTGACACATTTTAACGCTTCAGATTTATCATTAATATGAATAACTATGAATTATGTAATTAGGCAAGGCATATGAATTATTTTTTAACGATGAAAGATTTGATTGTTTTCCAAAATACTTTGGGGACTTTCTAATTAGGGAAGGACATATATTTCTTAATGTTATTAAAATATCATATTTTAGGTTATTTGTTCTTGCGTTTGCCGAAGCTAAATTTCTCTCAGGTATAGCATTTGCCAATTTTGATGTGAACCAGGGATTTTCTCTACCTTTAATTCAAAATGTCTTAAAGGAGACATGTTTATTAACACTAGTCATGAAACATTCATAGAAACATTAGCAGGCTGTTTCAGGATCTGGCATTTGTTAAGGTCATGGTGAAATTCTTGTTCATTGAAAGGTATTAAATGATTAGTTATTTCCTTTTTTACATTTTGGTATTTCTGACAGGGGCCATTCAGAGATATTAGAGGTGGCAGATGGCCTATAGCAGGGGTGTCAAACTCATTTGGGCCAGGGGCCACTTTTCGACGCTCAGGCTGGGTCGCGGGCCGAACATAATGTAAAAAATAAACAAATAAAAAATATAACAAATGTTATATAGCCTAGTAATAGTTCTATGTGGACACTGAGTCCATATTCATGCAGCAGCAGGAACAGGAACATGGACATGTGATATGATTCTGATATTAAATGTTTGTATCACAGACATGTTAATGTTGCTGCACAAACTCAATATGAGCTCACTATTTTTACAGTTTAAGCTTATTTTTAGTGACAAATGATTCATGTGGTGAATCAAATGAGCGCTCAAAGCAGCTTCATTCTGTCATGTTCAGACTTTATCACACTCTGACCTGTGTTTTTACCTGTGGCTCATGATCTGTCCAGGTTTTGCACTGGTTTGGATGTTTTCCTCACAGAGTTGTCAGCAAAGAAGTTTGTTTTCTTGTTGTTAGCTTCACATTAGCGCCGCTTTTAGCACAGCTCTAACGTCCACAAAACCGCCTCTTGTCTTTATTCCTCCACGTGTGAAGCGGGCGCTACAGTTCATCGCTGCCGGTGTGTTCGATTTTAAACCTGCTGCGATGAATGTCGCTGGTTGCTGTCTCTCGGCACTTGAGGCACACACCGCAGAGCAGCGCGGGGGAGGGGCGCGGGGGAGCAGCGCGGGTGGAGGGGCCGCGGCTGCAAAGGATTGTGGGAATTGTAGTTCTAGCGATAAAAACGCGATATATATCTATTGGAAATTAATAATTATAAACTAGAAATGTTCGGCGGGCCAGATGAAAACATCTGGCGGGCCACATCTGGCCCGCGGGCCTTGCGTTTGACACATGTGGCCTATAGCATCCTACAATATCTTTAGCAATATGCGGTAGATATTGCATTTATTTAGAGGGATTTAGCTTGAATCAAATTTACATGAAGGGATGAGCGTATATAAATTGAACCCCACAACATTCAGCATTTATTTAGCAATCCATTTATGAAAACATCATTATTGGATACAGGTTTCAGGGATAACAATTATATCAGCTCCCGTAGATTTAACTCAACTTGTTCTATTTTTGGTAAAAGATGGCAAACACTGAGATGAATTATTCTGAGGCCAGGTAGATATTTAAGGTCAGACGGAGTTTGATTCTCCGGGCCAGGAAGTCATGTGCTTCCATAAAGTAAAGTAATAGGATAATTAGTCTCTCTTTTTTTTTTTTTTACAGAAGGGTTTTGACAATGGAACACGGAAGTTTTTTTTTTCTTCTCATTAAAACCTAAACAAAATGCACCGAACCCCACAAAATCCTGATCAAGTTTACAGATCTATCTATCTATCTAGGAACAAGAATAACTCAATTATAGCAAAAATGTCAAATAGAATAATATAATTCCAAGGGGACATCATGTCAAAACCTTATCTCAGCTTTCATTTATTATTTTTATAGTCATATTTTGCTCGTAGGACCATTCACTTCTTCTCAAAATCATTATAAGCTACACTCATTTGACAGTGTGACATCTCTAAGTGCTGACATGTCTTTGTTTCCCTAACCAAACCAAATCTGAGCAGATGATCAGAAGATGTTTGCTTGTTTCTTCGACTCCAACCCATGTTTCGTCCTCCCACTCTTTTCCCTTGTCTCTTCTATTCTTCTGAAGCAAGACTTTCACCACAAACATCATGCATTCTAGTCTTATAATCATATTCTCATCCTGCTGTTGTTGTGCCTCGTTCATGTATTTATTATGGTTATTTTGAGGTATAAGAACAAAATATTCTTTTCTATATGAAATCTCTTAATCTTAAATATATAGCCAAAATCAGAAAAATCTTGTCCATCTAGATTAGACTACAGTAACTCCCTGCTTGCAGCATGTCCTAAAAGCGCCATAAAAAGCTTTCAACTGGTTCAAACTACAGCTGCAAGATTACTAATAGCAACTAAAAGAAGAGAGTACATTATGCCGGTGGTCGAGTCTCTTCACTGGCTCCTTGTCAAGTTTAGAATCAAATTTAAAATCCTCCTTGTGATTTACAAAGCCATAAATGAGATGGCGACCTGCCATCCTACCTCAAAGATGCTATAGTACAATTTAATCCAGACAGAGCACTTCACGCTCAAAATCCTGGACTTCTGGTGGTCCCAACAGTCTCTAAAAGCACAGTAGGAGGTAGAGCATTTAGCTACCAATCTCCTGCGTTATGGAATCAGCTCCGGTCCATGTTAAAGAGGCCGACAGTCAGAATCCGTATCCGAATCAGAAAAGGTTTACTGCCATTGCTAATTAACAGAATTCACAAACATAGGACTTACTTTGGTGATTCGATGCAACATAAAACATAAAACAATGAACAATGATAAAACAACATATATGAAATCAAAAGGGCATGCGTTAAAGAAACATTTTAAATCATCCCCGTCCGAGATGAGCCCGATGAGGGTGGTGTCATCTGCAAACTTGATAAGTTTTATGGAGTCGTGGCTGGAGGTGCAGCAGTTTCTGTGCAGGGAGAAGAGCAGAGGAGAAAGTACAGAGCCCTGTGAAGCCCCTGTGCTGATAGTCCGAGTGTCTGACATTCTTCCCCAGCCACACGCACTGCCTCCGATCCGTCAGGAAGTCAGTGATCCACCTGCAGGTGGAGTCAGGCACGTTGAGGTGGGAGAGCTTGTCCTGGAGCAGAGCAGGGAGGATGGTGTTGAATGCAGAGCTGAAGTCCACAAACAGGATCCTGGCGTAGGTTACCGGGGAGTCCAGATGCTGCAGGATGAAGTGGAGTGCAAGGTTGATGGCGTCGTCTACAGACCTGTTGGCTCTGTAGGCGAACTGCAGGGTCCAGCAGGGAGAACGTATTCAACTCTGGCTGAGTTTCACCTAGTTAAAATCACCCTGGATAATATACAAGGAGTCCGGGAAGGTCCGCTCCACACTCTGGTGTCTGGTCCGTGCCTCCTGTACGTTTGCACTCAGTGGAATGTAAACAGCGGCCAGAATTAATGAGGCGAACTCACGTGGAGACACATCCGCTGCGTGATTTTTCCCTGAAGAGGTCTCTTCATTTAAGACCAGGCTTAAAACTTTCCTCTTTAAAATAGCTTATATTCAGGCCAGTTAGGGACAGAAATAAAAACCTACAGTTTCCCTACTACACTGCGCTAGCAGCAACTATGCTGGGGAAAGTATGGCAGCTTGAGCACTATCCTCTGCTTCTTACTACTTTCTCTATGAACAATATTTAATATATAATTTCACTTGCAGTCTTTTTCTTCTTTCACTTCCCCGTGGGGAGTGGTAAGTCACATCAATGACCTGTGGATCCGGATGCTCCTCCACTGCCTGGAGAAACAGTCTCTACTCCAAATGAACGGTTCTTCATCAGCCTCGAAGAACTAGTTCTCCTCCTGAGGGGGTCCAGCTCCACAGTCTATCTGCAAATTGAAGCGCGTCTGCCTGTCCATCCGAGGGTCTCTCCTTCACTGTGGAACTCCTCGAGGTTTCTACTTTTTCCCAAAGAGATTTGGTAGTTTTTCCTGGCAGGAAAACTACCTGGGTCTAAGGACAGGGGAGCTTGGGACATTTGTCTAAGGAAACGGAATTCTGGGATGCTAAGTCTCTATGAACAGTGTTTAATCTTTCACTGTTGCCCCTCAAGGTAACTGCTGTTGTGATTTTGGGCGTTACAAAAATAAATTGAATTGAATTGAATGAATTGATCTTAGTTTAAACCTCTACAAATATGTTCTAAAATACATGTGATTTTTTAATGAGTTTATCAATAGAAGCTGTCAACAACATCAGGGCATGGATGTCAACTCTTTCCCTCTTTTAAGACATATGTGTATTTTAAGGTTAACTAATTCAAGTCACAAATGTAGATTGTTGACATCAGAAAAGTAAACTCATGGTTCTGTAGATGTAAAAATATAGCAGATGGCAATAGCATCACCACGCTAGCATTTAGCCCGCAACTGATGTTTGCTTTTTTTGGATGTTGATACAAATTTGGGCTGTTCGACCATTTCATACTTCTTGTAGTTGTTGAGCAGTGGGCGATAGAGCAGCTCTTCTACATTATAATTAATGGATTGTTTCCCCCACAGAGTCTTCTTTCAGTCTTCTTTCAAATAGTAATGCTCCTGGAGTGGTTTACAATGTGCACTCTGAACAGAATCCTATTTTTTTTTTTTTAAAGAATATATTACAAAAACTAAAATATATATATATATATATATATATATATATATATATATATATATTTAATTGTGCTACCTACAATTGTACCCTGTAAAAAAAACTGTTTTGACTCATTTTGACAAATTCCTTCACTTATATCAATTGATTCCATACTGGTTCAAATGAACGCAAAGACTCACCTCTTGTTGTAGATCTTTGATGATTTTCGTTTTCTTCTCCATCTCCACTTTGAGGAATTTGATCTGAAGAATACAATGCACACAGTATTACACACACCAATGTACAGTTTGGCCCTTAAGAAACCAAAAAACCAAACTGGACCACTATTTTGATCATTATTTGTTTGAAGTAACGCTACTTGAATACAATTTGTAGCTACTCTATCGACAGGGCATGATGCCAGAGATGATTTCATTTCCGTTCAAATACTGGAGCCATGCCTACAGCTGAAGCAGGAGAAGTGTGTTGTCTCGAATTCCTTCCCTTTGCTGTCTGACTTTTTCCTAAGGCCAGTGTGTGATCGAGCCGCACACACGACCTCCATCATGTCGGTGAACCGTGAGTCAGCTGGTAGTAAGCTGTGCTCTTATCCTCCTCAGGGGAACACGCCTGAGGGAAACTTTGCTTGCCAGCTCTGCCAAGACTATTCGCTTTTCCTGTACTATACAATGTGTGTCTATACGATGTGTAGTTTGGGCTCCGGACTCATCTCCAGAGTTCAGATGACAGGCAGACTGGCCGATCAGAGAAGTAGATATGGTTCATATCTAAACAAACAAGGCCGTTTATGAGAGGAAACTAAAATGAATAAAGCAAAAATGTAACTAATTTCTACTCTAGCCCTGAAAAACTGGATAAATAGTCCAATTCAAACAGATTTTTTCTAAATGCATGGAAACCTGGGAAGTACGAATCTCAAAGATCCCAATAACACATGTGGAGAAGTGTGTATGTAGTAGGGATGTCAAGATGAACCGGTTAATCGATAATCGTGATTATTCGGGTCACAATATAATCGTAAGAAATAAAAACGAATAATCGTGACTATTTTAGAAGCAAAATGATGTACTTTCCAAAAGCCCAAAAAGACTATTGGGGATTTCACTTTTATTTTGTCATGGTCCAATAATTGTGAATAATCGTTAAATTGTGACGATGTGAAAATTTGATATTGTGACATCCCTAGTGTGTAGTGGTATTCCTTCTGAAAGTAACAGTGCAGTCCGATCACAGTAGGAGCAGACGAGAAGAGGCACTCAACTGCACCAGGTAAGAAACAGGCAGGGAAATAGCAGACATGTCTCTGGACGTTTACTCGCTCCTTCTAGATCAGCAGAGATGACAAACTACGGCCCCTCCTCTGCGGACTGGCACGTGTGGTTTTGTTTTGGTCCGCTGTGTTAAAGTGAAAGTAAAAACTACTGTCAATTTTAATATTTCAATATTTGTGCTGAGTGTGTGGAGAGCGAGTAACTTGTGAAAAACACTGTGTTGTCAAAAGTGTGGTTAAATGTACCATAGCTTTTTTTAGTAGCAATTATAGCTACTAAGTTTAGGTGTTTATGCTAAATTACGCATTTGAATGTCTCTCAGACCCCACTTGCACCTAATCGGTTCTTTAACCTGCTGAAACTGGGACAAGAGCGGTTTGACAGGTTTTGGGGCAAAGACAAATAGAGTTTGGTCATTTAGCGCATTCTACGTTCTCTCTGCATGTTAACGTAACACTCAGAACAATCTGTCCTGTAAACAGCTACATCTGATGTGTGATTCTTTCTGATTGTTCAGAGATGTGCAACTTTTGACAAGGAAAATGATGATGCAAAAAGGGCAGACTAAAATGAAAAGAGAGAGTTATTAAAAAAAAAAAAATCATTGTATTTTGTCTTTCAAATACAACCGCTACTCTAAAAATCCAACAGACAAGATTTTCTTATTTCTCATAAATAAATCAACCAAAAATCAAATGAAATTACTAGGTTATTTGATTATTCTAGTCATTTGATTTTTACTGGCCATGTAAACGTACCCAGAGTCGACTATAAGAACTACGCAGAACAAAGATGAAACCCTATAATTCAAAAGGAATATTTGATTCCACTGGCTCCATTACAGTCAGTTTGATGATTCCTTTTCAAATTCAGATATTTGACTTTCTCCTAAACGCGGCTGACATTTGCGAGCTTCAGGGGCCGGTTGTTTCTGCCTTGGCTAAGCTGATAAACAGCATTTAAAGAACACAAATGTCAAACTATTGGTGCATGACACTACAGCAAGCTCTGCGCACGTATTAGCAAAATGGTAAATGTCGCTTCAGATGTGTCTGTACTCAGAGTCTGCGCGCGTGCAAGTGTGTGATGTGAGCGTGCACACAAAACCCTATGGCTGTTAATGGAAATATGAAATACAGAGAAGCCGGTCATTAGGATTCTGTCCATGCTACACAGGACTGCCACAGAGCAAAGGTTTTACAGAATAAAGGCTTTAGAAATTGGAACGGCGTTTTGACGTTCTAGATTCAGGCGATGTGAACACTTGAGATGATGGGCACAGGCAGACAGTGTTGTGAAGAAAATATTATTTAGTTACAGAATATCTGCATTCAAATGTATTTTTGTTACATATTCCGTTTACATGGTCTCATCAGACTACTGCATTCTGAATACTAATGATACAATAAAGTTGAGTTGCAATAACACAAAAACATAATTTGTTCTTAGAGCTTCTTACTGTGTCCTGTTGTTTGTCTGCTCTCTCATTGGCCTCATCCAGCTGTTTCTGCAGCGCCACCTGGAGGGACTTCATCTCATCCCTGCAACAACACACATATTCACATCAATAAATTGTGTTGATTTTCTGTGTGTGCATGTGTAGACGTTTCCCCACTGCATCTTGAGCCAGGATTTTGGCCATGTTCTCAGCTGGGAATATTAGCTAGTTTGGATGAAGAAAAAAACGAAACCAAATTCAGACTATGACTAGACCTGGGCCCAGATTTCCCTGCTCAAGGAGAGGAGCGAGAAGGAGACGAAGCATGTAGATGCCCTCTCTGAACGAGCAAAAGAGAGGAGCGAGGGAGAGACAATGCATGTCTGGAATCAGAGTCACGCAGGTAGAATACTAACGCATGTAAACACATTCAGCTCTATCATGTGTGCTTCTTCTGCCCATGGAACGCTCTACGGAATGTGAAAACTCCAGGCCGGGACCGGACAGTATGTATGTGCGCAGGCTCAGGACAGGTGGGCTGGATTTTTTTAGGCCCGATCGAAACTCGAGAACAAACCCACCCAGACATATGGGGAGCTTGTAAATCCTATTCATAGTGTAAGTTTCAGAAGGTCATAAAATGAAAACAGTTGCAATTGGTGATGTAACGATATCCAAATCTCTTAGTACAATTTTATCACAATAGTAATCTCATGGTTCAATATTCATAGAAATATTTTTGAGAAGCAAACAGAATTGCAGATATGTTTTCCTTTTAAAATGACAAGCCTTTAGTACATATCATTACCCTCAAATTATTAAGACTTAAAATATAAGTGCTTGTCATGTCTTCATATTGTCTGCACAGAAATGGCGCAAAGGATCATGGTCTAAGTTCCCTCTATTTTCTTGTTGTTGCTGCAACAAACAATGCATTTAAGAAAAGGAGCTTTTATTTCACTCCATATTATTTTTCATTACTTTTTTAAATTATTTTTTAAAAAGTTTTTCAAAATAAAACACAAAATCAAACATAAACATGACCAGAGAGCAAAACATCCATCCATCAAAAAAAAAAAACAACAACATTAAAATCAACTAAACATACTAAACAGTATAGAAACAGTCACAACAAGTCCAACAAGTCAAATTTTTCCTTTTCCAAATTAAGTTTGAATGTTAATTTTTCCTTTAGTCTAATTCCTGTAATTATGTCAGTCCAGTCCAAGATTGTCGGGGGGTTCTGCGTCATCCATTTCTTTGTTATGGCTTTTTTCCCGCTGCCAAAATAATATTCCAAAGGTATCCATTCACTATATCCATTTTAGTCCCAAATCCATAGTTCCAAAATTGAGTGGAATGGTAATGTCAAAAACTGTTGGTAGTGCATCTTTAATTTCAGTCCAAATTCCGAACAACAGGACAGTCCCAGAACACGTGATAGTGGTTTGCCTCCTTGCCGCCACAATTTCTCCAACAGTTTGTATCGCCCTGTGAGTAATGGGCACTTTGACATGGTGTTATGAGAAAACATTCTTCCAACAAAACTCTCTTCAAACATGTGGTTTTGTAGTCCTCCACAGGGATGTACAAAAATCTTCTCACTCTTTGTCCATCATAACAAGACCACTCTCTCCCACCCACTTATTTTTTATATATTTAGTAGAGTATTTGTCCAGATTAGCATTGGTATAATTTAGATATTATTTCCCTTGAAAGTTCAGATTTATAAACCTTGATAAACATCTCAATCAGAGGGCCACAATGGTCATTACCTTGTTTAATTTCTCGGTTATAGTAACTTCTTGTTTGTAAAAACCTATAAAAGCCCTGTTTCTCCAAGTCAAAGGATTCTTTCAACATTTCAAAGCTTTCCATTTGATTATCTTTTAGAATCTGGTAAAAAACACTTTTATACCTTTTGCAATCCAGACCTTGAATCTCAGGTCAGTTCTGTTTGGTACAAAACCTTAGTCATAAACCAACCAGTTTAAGATTTCAACATCTTTGTTTAGTTTGTATGTTTTGATCAGCTCTGTCCATGTTGTAAACACAGATTTAATCCAGGGATTCTTAACTTCCTCCAAATGACTCAACCGTATGCCATCTGCCAGTAAGGCGTGCACAGGAACCCCCAGCACAACATTAATCTCAATGTTTCTCCATTGCGCTCCATACTCTGGATCACACCAGTAGAGCAATGCTCTGATATGAGCTGAAATAAAGTAATTTCTCAGACAAGGTAAACCTCAGCCTCCTTCTTTCTTTTGATAACTGGAGCGTTTTGAATCGGATTTGGGGTTTCCTGCTTGGCCACACAAATCTTGAGATTGCTTTATTCCACTCATCAAACAACCGGTCAGGGATGGAAATCAGGAGAGTCAGGAACAGATAGAGAAATCTGGGCAAAACATTCATTTTTGTTGTTTCAAGCCTTTGACTTAGACTCAAGTATGGGATAAGATTCAATTTTTCAAGATCTTTTTTTTATGGTCTTAAAAAGAGGTATATATTTTTTCTCCATAATTGTTGTTAGGTCTCTATGGAGTAACACACCTAAATATCTAAGGGATCCCGTTTTAAATGGGTAAGTCTTTTTAAAGGTCAGAGGGGGATGCCAGTGAGAGAGAAATTCAGTTTTTTGTACATTTAATTTGTATCCAGACATTGGACCAATTTCTTGTAAAAAATGCATCACATTGGGTATGGAAAACTCTGGTTTAGTAAAATACAATAGAACATCATTAGCATAGCAGACAATTTTATGTTCCATCCCATCAATTGTAACACCCTGAATTGTTTTTCATTGTCTTTTAAATTGGGCCAATGGTTCCAAATACAAAACAAACAAAGGAGGGGAAACCTGGCACATTCCTGCCTAAACCCTCTTTCCAGAGTCAGTGGATTTGTCAGATGATCATTGATTTTAATTCTTGATGTTGGACCATCGAAAAAGGGCCCCAATATTTTTTATAATTAAATCTTCAATTTGAAATGTGTTCAGCACTTTAAATAAATATGGCCAGCTAACAGAATCAAAAGCTTTTTCAGCGTCCAGACTTATTATTACAGCTTTGTTTTGTTGTTTTTGTATTTGGTTCATTATGTGTAAGGATTGTCTTATGTTGTCTTCGGTTTGTCGTTTGTTAATGAATCCTGTTTGATCATTGTGGATTAAATTTGAGTGTATTCGTTCCATTCTTTTGTACATTATTGAGGTGTATATACAATAGTCCACATTTAGAATAGAAATGGGTCTATATGAAGCACAATCCAATCGGTCTTTCCCTTCTTTTGGTATCAGGGATATGATGGCTTCTTTCCAACTAGGAGGGGTCTGAGTTTTCTAAAGCGCCCAGTTAAAAGTTGCCAAAAGGAAAGGAAAATATGTGTCTTTTAAAGCTTTATACCACTCTGAGGTGAACCCATCACTCCCCGGAGATTTAATGTTCTTTAATCTTTTTTATTTGCTTTTTTATTTGTTTTTTATTTAGTTCTTCCGTCATAACAGGCAAATTGAGGGTGTCCAGAAAGGAATTTATATAATCTTCTTTATTGTCAGGAATTTTTGATAAACAATTTTTATAGAAGGATGCTGATTGAATTTGGTCTTGTTTTGTTAAGATTATCTCACTTTGCCTGTCCATTATTTTAAAAATAGTTCTTTCAGCTTGTTGTTTTTCCAAGATATTAATTTAGAAAATGTTGATGATCACTTAGGTCTATTGTGCTTATATCTGCTTTAGGGATTTTAGATTTTAATCTTTATTGAGAATAAAAAAGTAGTCTATTCTGGAATAGATTTTGCATGGATTAGAAAAATGGGTATACTGGCGTGCCATAGGATTCATCTCCCTCCATATGTCAATCAATTTTATATTCTTCAATAAGATACAGAATGCTCCTCCAGCGCCTCTTGAGGTCGACACGTCAGATTGCGAAGATTCCAATCACAGCCACAGATTAGTGTTCCCTCAGAGTGGTTTACAATCAGGTCCATGACCTCAGCATAAAAAGTGATATCACTCCCTGGTCGAGCATACACATTTAAAAGAGTGAAAACCTTTCCATTAATGTTCCCTTTGAACAATACATCTGCCTTCTTTATACTTACATTAAAAACTGTTCAAAAGCTATTCGGTTTGAGATCAATATTGCAACTGCCCTCCTATGTTTGCCTTTGTATGATAAAAAAAGGATTTTTTTTATAACAGCATTTCGTTTTTGATTTTCAGTGTCATTCAAATGTGTCTCTTGTAAATACAGAATATCTATTCATGCTTTTTTCATTTTTGTTAGTTTGATTGGTTTCAGTATGCCCTCCACAACAAAGGATGCTACTTGTAACACTTCTGATGCCATTGGGTTGGTTGTATTGACCGTGCTGTTGATAACTCTTGAATGTTATTTTATTTTTATTTTTTTAAGGATTTTTGTCGCCCGTAGGCTTTATTGACAGGAAATTACAGAGTGAAATGGGGGGGAGGGAGGACATGCAGTAAATGTTAGAGTCAGGAATCTCAAGACGGCTGTACTCGGAGCCAGGCTGTGCCTTAACCACTCGACCACCGGGCAGCACAACTATCGAATGTTTATAAACTCTGTCGAAAACAACAAACATACACAGGAACCATAGGAACACAGAACAACTGAAAGGATAAAATAGAAAACAAAAGGGTTCAGGCTATTGTATAGTAATTTTAAATTGTTTCCTAATGCATGCCCTTTTTTGATTGAATATATGTTGTTTTATTATTGCTCAGTGTTTTATGTTGCACCCTAAGGCCGAGACAAGTTCCTACGTCTTTGAATTTTGTTCATTGACAATGGCAATAAACTCTTTCTGATTCTGATTCTGATAAACAAACATCGAACCCAAAACCTGATCAGGAAAAAGATCGTAAAAGGGAGGGAAGTCCAATCCTAATGAAGGCCCCCCCCAAAAACTCCCCAGGCACTACTGACACCAATCCTCGGAAGGAACTGGATATTTGTCCTGTTAGCTCACTACTCCCCCCTGCTGCACTCAGCATTAAATGATGAAATACAACTTTAGTCCTGATTTAGTTTGTAGCATCAGCCTGGTCATAGCTGGTCCTTGTTTAGTCCACTGTTAGTCCTGCTTCACACTCGGCTCACTCTGGTTTGCTGCTTACCGCTGCTTGTGGCTCAGCTCGAGGATCCTCTGCACGTCCTTCTTGGCTACAGAATCATCATTTTTCAGAGACTGTAAAACAAAGGAAGAAAAAGACCAGTTATACAATGAAGTCAATTCTGTTTTACCCCAGTGCAGATATGTATTGTAAAAGCAATTCTTAGGGTCAAAATGAGACCACTGCATCTAATTATAGAGCCTTTAATTCACTGTGAAACAGGAAGTGCACGGTTAGCATACACGATGCTATACGTATCTCTGTACATGGGTCACTCAGACTATCGATTCAATTTCTAAACTTTTTGTCCCATAACAAAGATTCCCATATTATTTTTTCTGCTAATTAGAAAAACATGCGCACATTTATGATAAAAAACTTGAAACATTTAGTTGCAATAAATTGCAGCTGTAAATGAGTCTCTGTGTGATGAGTCATTCATGTTCTAGTTCATTTGGTTTAATGATTTACAGCTCTGAATTAATCTGTGGAAATAAGAATTTTCTAACAAAAACACTTTTAATATGGGCTGCTTTCCATTTTGTGCATTCATTTTTGACTCCAAACTCTAACATAGACAGAACGCTTTCTTCTTCCTGATCACTGAAATTATGTTATAGATGTTTGATAACGTACTTAGTTCTCCTTTCATGAAGATTGTGTTTTATCTTGAGTTGCAGGTGAACAATGAGTGACATCATTGTATTTAAAAGTTCATATTTTTCAACTTACAATAAAAAGCAATTGAACGATAAAACCCACCACTGTCATAAATAAATGAAAGTAGCTCTAAGTCTCTGGGGAGCCGTTTACTTCCTGAATTTGTGAAGGACGGCGCAGCTTAACCTTTTCCTTTCCTAATCAGACCATATGACACACGCAGCACAGAGCCACCCATGTATTCAAATGTGACGCCTGCATCAAACGATTCGATACTATATCAAATATTGTTTCATCCCTGGTGAAAAGCGTTTTTAAACTCCATCCATCTTCTTCTGCTTATCCGGGGCTGGGTTGTGGGGGCAGCAGTCTAAGCAGGGATGGTGGCAGAGTGGTTAGCACTTTCCATGTGGAGTTTGCATGTTTCTCCCCCTGTCTGGGTTGGTTTCCTCCAGACACTCTGGTTTCCCCCCATCACCTCAAAACATGCACAAAAGATAAAACTCCTCCAGCGAAGGAAGTCGTGACCACCACAAAGATCTTGAGATGGCTCCCCAGGGGCATTGAGGGATGGGTCAAATGCAGAGGACAAATTTCCCATGGGGACAGTAAAGAGTACCTTAACCTTGACTCCCAGACTTCCCTCACCCTTTATCTAGTCATTGCAGTGAATAAATATGCTAGGAATGTGTTAAATTAGTGAGTAAAACAGAACAGACTGCAATGCTGGGAGTCTGGCCTTTCCTCCCACCATTGCATCGCTCGCTCTGCTGCAATGTAAGTGTAAAATGTGCCATTTAATAAACGTGTCCAACCTTTGTGGTTTTGTGTGCAACACTGGAGGTGTCGAGATCCATCAGCTGGTTTCCATTATGGGCACAAATGGGGTGGGTGTTTATGAGCGTCATAATTTATGATAAACATGATATAATATTTTAGTTTTACGATTATTGTGAAAAAAAAAAAAAAAAAAAAGACGATTTTACAATTATTTCCAATTATTGACATTATGACCAAACCGTTTAAGTTCAATGCTTTACTTTCTTTCATTCCCAGTGTCAAATACATAAAAATTCCGGGACCAGCTTTATAAAACTTTCTGAATGATAAAGTATGTTAATGTGAAATAATGATGTGAGGTAAAAAGCATGTCGATTTTTTTTGGAGAAGTAATTAAACTGCAATGACATATTTTTGCTTATATTGTGACCTGAATAATCACAATGATCGATTAACCAAATAAACAATCCCTAGTGTGAAATATATCAACATTTGCAGTAGGCCTTTAAGCAGCATTTGTTTTTCAAAGCTCCCCGTACAGCAGTTATTTTACAATTTAGTCAGGTGATGGACAGAGGCTCCAAGGTAATGCTCAGGGGAGATACTTGACAGACCCGGAGTCAGCTTTTCTTTTTGCTCAAACCTTACAACAAAGTACTCTGGGAAGGACAAATTGAGTAGACAGGAAGGTGAACGACAGAAATGCTGATTGAATAGACCCTTCAAGTGTGTGTTAACAGAACGCCTGCATTCTAAAGGCTGATACCATTCCACGGCACTGCTGCATTTTCAAACGGGGAGGAAGCATTAACGTCAAACACTGTGAAAACCCAGGGCTGTTTTGGTGACTGATGACCATTTCGACGACATGTGTGAATAACACCAGAGCCCCCAACATTACCATGCGTGGAGGTGTTTAACGTAGTTTATATAGTTTATAGGGGTATGTACATTCCATTTGTTCTTGAAAATTATGAGCAGTGTATTACAGTGTGTACATAAATGACTTAAAAACAAGTAATAAAAAACAGACATTGCTCAAATAAGACAAAATGATTCCCATTTATGTTCCTTTGTTAACCCTGACACTGTTATTACTTTTACAGTTTTATAAAGCATCGTTTGAGTGAAATGTTCTCAGAGTTTCTAAGAAGGAAATCCGAGATAAAAGGGTTTTCCAGTGTAAATGTAAAAGTCAAGGACAACGCATCATTAATATTTCTAGAATCTAATGTTACTCCAAAACAATTCCCAAATGATGATAATGTAATTTTGTAATATTGTACAAGGTATTTGTTTTAGTTCATTCAGGCCCACAAATCCTGCTTATATTTGTGAACTTTAGAAAGTGGAGCCGGAAGATATTGACTGAAATTGCTCGTTGTTGAATGTAACAAACATTTAGATAACACAAATTGGTCTACGCTGTCTACAAACGCCATAATTGAAATAAATGGGATAAAACATTTATGTCTGTACCAGTTTGTGAAAAAACATTTTCACTGTCGCTGTTTGTGATTCTGGGTGTTACAAAAATA
Source organism: Chaenogobius annularis (assembly GCA_015082035.1). Taxonomy (NCBI): domain Eukaryota; kingdom Metazoa; phylum Chordata; class Actinopteri; order Gobiiformes; family Gobiidae; genus Chaenogobius; species Chaenogobius annularis. The sequence continues at coordinate 378,942 of BJKM01000541.1, forward strand.
ACTTGAATTGAATCGAACTATTCTAAACACCTCCATCCTGAAAGTATCGATAGTAACTGAAGCTTAAACCGCCCCCACTATTGACCTTATCCCGGAAGTTAATGTTGTAAAATATTCCAAAATGTACCATTAAATCTTCCCCTCCTTCCACTTGTGTTATTTAACATAGGGCCGCCATTCTCAATTGAAAATAAGTTCTAAACAGACACGAGCTTTTTTTCAAGCTGCTCACACATGAACTTTGAGCTTTTGACACAAATCAGTCTATTTTATATCATAGTGTAGAGGCAAAACTTTTCGCTTGTTCTCCATTTTAATAGTTGGAATTCCAGCTTAACCAGAAATGCCAAAACAACAGACGTGCCGATCGGTAGCAGTCAGAAGTAGAAGTGGGCTGGAATGAGGTGAAAAGAGCTTGGGATAATTCTTGGCAGCAGTGCAAGAACATCCATGGAAATACGTTGCCAAAACAATGTTAAAAAGTAAACTAAAGAACAACCTGCTTGGTCATTACTTGTAAATACATGTATATATAGAGTCAGAATACTTTTGATTGAACACTAATTATTATTATTACGTAATTAGCATCTTAAAATCTCCATTGGTTTGACAGAAAATTCTGATGATGTGACGACACAATCTTGAGCTTTGAGAAACAGGACCGTGTGATTGGCAGTTATTATAAACAAATCCTCACACCAGACTCATGTTGTCTGTTTAAGTCTCTCTAGATTGAAACAAGAGCGCGCAGTTGGAGGTGCACACAGACCTGTAGGTTTCCCTTCAGGCTGTCTAGTTCTTTGGATGTCTTGGAGAGCTGATGCAGGAGACTGGTCCTTTCACTGAACACCTCCTTCAGCTTCTTCTCCAGGTCTTCAGAGCTTTGTCTGTGGGAAACACACACACAACAGGATATCTATGACTATGAGTTCAGAAACATGTGGATAAAAATGTACTTTTGCGTTGACATTTTTTGTCAAGACACATTCCACAAGGTCTAGACGCAATGGTTTGGAACAGCATAGATAGAATCAATATATGAAATAATAAATAAACAGAAATCTTATCAGCCAATATATTTAATTCAGCATTAATGCATTTTCAAACAAGCAACGCCATATTAAATTATTCTAAAAACATCAGTGAAGTGAAGCAGTGAGCAGACGTGGAAATGGAACAGCTCATTTGGGTTAGGAAAGTCAGTACACAGAAGCTTTTATGCAGTGTCAGCAGGTCCATTGTCTGCACTGAGGTGAATCACTTTCTCTACAGAGTGGACAGCCAACCAGGGAGAACGCCATTTCTTATAGAACATTGTATTTAATATATGTTAATTTGTCAAAACTCCTGAGACATTCAGCTGTTTAATGCGGGTCTATGGTGAGGTACATGTATGTATACTTGTGTATGGAGTTTAGACAGATATTACTATCACAACTGAGCTTGTATTAGCACTGATTTATGATTGGTGTAGGTGCTGGGATTTAGGTAGTGATCTTCCAGATCAGAAAAGGACCCAGATGTAAACACACAGGATTTAGGCATAGGAACTGTAGCATGTTGCTACAAGCGGTGTTAATTCAAGTTGCAAAGTAAGAAAATCTAAACTGGGTAATTTAGGGTTGACCTGTAGCTCAAATCACACAACACAGGTTCAACCCAGGTTCAGTCCCATTACTCACAAATAATGCTGCAAGCGAGTCAAAATAAAAGTCTGACTTTGACAACACACAGTCAATCACAATCATGGATAAATCATGCTGCCCCGAAGAGCAAGAAATAAGTATGCAAAAACATGATAAATTTAATGATCTCCTCACAGCAAGAAGCAATGCAGTCACTGCAGCCAAAGCACGTTCAGAATGTTGGCTGAAAATAACAGACTGTGTGAATGCTTGTAAGTAGCCTGCTCTTTACCAATGTAGAAAAAGAATCCCATTTAAAAAGAGTAATTTCATGAGTTTGTCTGTACAATCACAGTGTGCTGTTTTCAATCCAGTGTAACAGCCTTTTCTCATGCAGGTGCAATCCGAGCGCAAAATGGAAAACAAATCAAAATGAAGAACAATAATATAGTGGAAAGTGGTGAGTAACACGTGAAGTGGCGATGGCTCTGTCAAATAACGAGGAGAGACCCACAACTGATGGTGTGGAAGTAGAGAGTGCAGGCTCCAGCAAAACAGAGAACTTCATCCAAGCTAATGAAAGGGTAACATCTTTACGCAGGCGTTTGTTCAACCCGCAGACATTCATTACTCGTATTCATAATAATTCTTTTGAAGCCAAAACATCCACAAAAGCATGTGAGAGAAGTATGTAGGACAATTAAAAATAAATAGACATGCAAATGAAATGTGGCTGGCAGTGGTCTTAAATGACTAACACAAATAGGAGGAGAGGTAGCAGGAAGAAACTCTTCGCGAAATATGTTGCTCATGTGACATTTTGCCCTTTCCCCAGACTGATAACAAAGCAATGAAGAAGGTCTAGAGAAGAAAAGTTGACATTGATAATGAGATCAAGTGGTGAAAATACAGATATTCTTGAACACCAAAGAAGGTACGTTCATGCGCAATAATGTGGTCTTCAGTCGTCTGACAAATCAAAAACAAGTTAGAATCTCTCGAGCTCTGTGTGTGTATTTATTGTTGTAGTGATCGAAGTATTGTGCAGCAACAGCATATCTGCCAGTTCTGCCAAGAGGGATGGACAAGGGCGATGGAGTCTCTCGGCAGGTTGAACTGTTGGTGTTTGGGCACTGGCACATCACATCACATTATTCTAGAATTCCTAAAGTTTAACATTGAGCTGAGGCAAGTCTGAATCCTAAGGTAGAATTTGCTGTTTAACCGTCAGATTACAGATTTGTCAACCTGGTTTATGGTTCAAATTCCTGTGAATACAGGGCCTATTCACATGAAACAAAATCTGGCACAAAGTTGAACGTCTTCTGCCAGCAAAAAAATGACATAATCTTTTTACAATAGCTTCAGAAAATTTTACAATCATTCAACTCCGAAGACGAGATTGTTGTCTGTAGAAAGGACTTCAAGCATGAGATTAATATGACAGTTTGTGGAACATATTCGAAACAAATAATAAGAAGGACCCTTGCCCACAATCTGAGATTATGACATCATCAAATTCTACTAGTTACTTGTCGGGGTATGCCGAGTGATTCTGCTGATTTCATTGGGTGTCCATGGGTAGCGAGACATCCTTCTCAAAGTCTCCAGGCAATCCATGCCAAACTCCAATTACATGATGAATTGGAGTCACAATCAACAACTGAGATGAGAAGAAGTTGAGCGGTTACGGTTAGCAATGCAAGGTTTTTAAATTAAGTCTGTTCAGCAGTAACAACAGTCTTATTATTTCAGAATGCATTACTCTCCTGGATGTTTTACAAAGTTCATTGTGTATTTGAATCAGAGTTTGGCATGGATTGCCTGGTGACTGTCTCACCTGATGGGAGTCATGGGCCCCGTCTCATTTCTCCTTCCTTGCCTCCTCCCAGCCCCCATTCTCAGTTACTCCACCGGAAACGGGTGAGGGAGTCCCAGCCACAGAGGAGACACAGAGAGGAGAGAGGAGCCAAGGAGCGAGGCAAGAGTTGAGGGTCAAAATGTTGTCTTATTTTGTATGATTATTCTAGGATGTTTACAAAGTCAGACCAACATATATTTTTTTTAACATATTTTTTAAAGTTTTAATGTCACATTTAAATTAGAACTAAGTTCCTTTTTCTTTGAACCTTATTAAATGTCTTTGGAAGTCCCCGTGATGGTTAAATATGTATTTTCAGTCATCTCTCCCGCTGATTCTGGGAGTAAAACCAGCCTTGCAACATTTGCCAAGATCAACCGGAAGACAAACTTTCCTTAGAAAACCTAGTTCTTTTTTTCTATTTGGCATTGATAAATGTTTTTTGGGTGTGATTATGCTGTCTTATTGCGATAAAGAAGGAAAAAAAAAACATGTACAATGTATTTTCACACGGGACCTGCAGGGGGAGCACTATCACCAATACAAGCCTAGACACATAAATGTCTATTATTTTATCTTATGTCTTATTGCCTTCTGAAGTCTTCCTCATGTTTCCGCCGTAGTTTCCTTCCTTTGTCCTCTCTGAGCTTTGGGATACTGCTTAATAGGGTGCAGTTGATTGACAGCTGAACAATTGAAGAGTTGACGATACGAGGGGAGGAAAGGAAGCGAGGACGGAGAATTGAGATGCAGCCATAATCAACAACGGAGCCTTGAGGAAGTTGTTTGTTTCCCAATGAAACGTTGGCTTTTAAATTGAGTCAGTCTAGCAGTAACCGTCTGGTTATTATATACAGAATGTATATAGTGTGTTCACTTGCACACGCAGCACATAAATGCTGGGACTAAACCCAAAACTAAACCTTGACTACAAAAACAGGACTAAACTGCATTCTAACCAGGACCATGGCGGAGATTGTGTCCTGGGTGTAGATTTAAATGTTGATCCTTTCCCAGGTGCAGCTCTGCAATAATCAGAATCTATGGCTCAGTCTGGGCCACGCTCCAAAAATGTCACAGACCCAGCCTCTAATCACACCCTCAAATTCATAAATCTCAAACAGAAAAGCTCCAGCAGTGACATAAATAAAACTCAGCCACCTGTCATATCAGCCCCCAGGATTTACCGCCGCACCAATATGGCCGCTGAGCCTTCTCTCTAAGAAGTGCTGGAGGGAATGAGAGGAGGCGGTATTTTCCCTAACCATCCATCACTTTCTCGGGTTAGGGTTAGGGTTAGTTCATTGCACTACTGACGTCTCAATCTGTCGGAGTCTAAGCGCCAAAGTTGATCCATTCATTAAAGTATTTGTTGGCGAATTGTCTATGTCACTTTTACAAGTCTCCTGCTTTAAATGGAATTGGAATTGTATCTTAAGTAAATTGCACTGACACCTAGTAACTCCTTTAATGTCACGTAAGATGTTCTGACTGCTTTATGTCACAGGATCTTAATACATCTCGCTCCTTTATGTTGCCACGTTTGGACCAGTTGGCTTTAGAGTGCTCTGGCAGAGTTCTTTTAATGGTGGAATGTGTCTCCATGCTCAGGACCTGGCTCGGCATCCAGTCACCCACACATAACAAATGTTTATGTTAATAAATAAAATCTAAATTGTACCTGAATTATAGTTTTTAATCAGGAGGCCGATCACAGCAATTCACAAAAAGATGTTTAGTTTTTAGCGCTGTGAGATTGGATAATGTTAGATGCATTGGGAGATCTTGAGTGCTATGAAAGCTAAACAGGAAACAGCTGATGCTAACGTGCACTAGCTTTGTTTTGCCTAGTCTGTCGGTTCAACACGCAAGTTACCATCACTGGACATACAGGGGTTTATCACAAAATGAAGTCAGCGTTTGGGTGAGAAAGGATTACTATTATTAACCGGTATGATTCACTTGCGACAGTGGTGACACTTTCTGCACGACTGTACCGATCCCCTCCAAAGAGAACCAGTGGAAACATGGCTTACCTTTATTGTCCACCTTTTCTTCAATTTTAGCACGAGCAGACATTGTTAGCAGATTTTGGTAGAGCATCATCTCTTGGTGGTTTTTCATAATTACATCTTCTGACTGATGATGTATCTCTCTGTACTTGTAATACAGATTGAAAGTCTGATCACGATGCTCATCTCTGCGAGGTCAGATGGCCGTGATTTGACAGGTGGATTAGCCAATCATTGACACGCATGGTCTGTCCATATCAAAACAACCCTAACTGATTACGAGAAGAAAAAAAAGAGGGGAAAAAAATCCCAGAGACTGAAAAACATTATGGATTTCTGACTCAGACTCAATGAGAAAAACACAAAACTCTCTTAATCTGAAATGTGTGAGGTTAGATGTTGTTCTAAATGATAGATAACCGATGATCTTATGTGTTTCAACTGCGTCATGGAAATAAAGAAATGTGATTGCACGGTTCTGTTTGAGTTTGGCTCGATGTGCATTGGAGGGATGGATCAGACTCACTCTTCGCACCTAAAGGTATTCTCTAGTCACATGCATTGGTAAAAATAAGGCTAATATGTTCAAAAATGCCACTGTAATAAAAGTATGATTACCGTGCCTGCAAAAGGCCACTTCTCCCCTCTATTCAATCAATCAATAAAATGTTATATATAGAGCACAATTCGCACAAAGTGCAATTCAAAGTGCTTTACAACGTTAAAAACACATAAAAAACACAATACAGTGTAAGTCACAATAAAATAAATAAAAGCATAAAAACACATTAACATGGTATCTAAGATATTAAAAACCAGATTAAAGTATTTCAGTCATAGGCGCGGCTTAACAAAACAGTTTAGCTTTAGTTTAGATTACTATTCTCCAAATTGAGCAGCAAAATGATCAAAACCAACCAAAGACGTTGCATGTTATTGTATAAACACACATGGGCCTGAAATACGTCAATACTTAAACACAATATAAATCTGGATATGTTTTTTAATGAAAGTAGAACAGAAAAACACAGACAAACTTAAATCTGACCTGTAACTTGACCTGGCGGTGTCATCCGCTTGACTCCATGGAGATAGATCAATTTAATGCCATCCCGTCAAAAATAACAGTTGCTAAGATACAAACACCTTTTAAATGACTCTGTATTATTCATCTAGCCTATAACTCTACATGTATGTCATGACATAAATTACCACAATCATCTTATCTATGTTAATACAAATATAAATTAACATGTTTAGACAAGTGTCCTACAGTAAAACGCAGTGCTAAAAGGATCAGTGCAGTAATGCGTGTGGGAGGTTGAACTATAAGTGCCATAAATACATATATATTTCAACTAATGATATCCTGAGAGCAATAAGATTTTAATGAATGTCAAACGAGCATCCACAGCCCACGATGAAGCATTTAAATCACATTAATAAATAACTGAGCGCTGTGAAACTTGAAGAAATAGATCTATATTTTAATTAAAAAGAGCAGACAAATCATTGCTGCAGTGAACTACACAAACTATATGTTGCTTGAAGTAGAGAGAAAAACATTAAAATCAGTGTAATGAAAGTAAACCAGAAATGTCTTGATACTTGTCAAATAAGAAGATACATTTGTCGGATTTAGTTTACTATAAAACCAAAAATCCCCTCAATACATTTGTATAGCTAATATGTCAACAAAATGAACCAAGATATTTAAACCTGGCTGTGTCCATTTTTCAGATTGGAATGTTCCAAATAGGGACGTCAAGATATTCATTTTAGAGTCAATGATTATCATGAGGAGAAATATCATGATTTTACAATTATTCACGATTATCAGAAACATTTATATTGTATTTTTTTATGTTTAAACTTGCAAATATTCCCAGCATATTCATTTAAAAATAAAATGTAATGGCCACAAATGGCTTAAATAATATAAATGTAAGTTCATTGGCCCCTAATTGTAACTCTTTTAAGCATTATATCATCTATTAGTGAGATGAGCTCCATGGTAACGCTCAGGGGAGGGGCTTGAAAGTCACTTTCCTTTGGCATTAACAGGTAAGATTACGCTCTGGAACTACCTGTTCTCCTCATCTCCCCCTCTCCCCTCCCCCACCACTGTTCTACACACTAGTGCTGTTCACTCGCACTAGTGTGGACCCCGTGTGAAACGGACCGGCCGTTCAGACAGACACCGCACATGTACCACATGTACGTACGCCATCGTGACTTGCACACTCCGTGTGTAACAGACTGGTGGTTCAGCACGTCTATCCAGTCTTGTTGACACGCTGGGCTCTGACACAACGACACGTGTTTGCGCACGCCGCCGTGACCCGTGCTGCGCCTTGTTAGATTCTAAAAAAACCAAAAAATAACCTATCATGGCCATAAATGATCGCGATGACTGAAAAAACTGTTAATCCTGACATCCCTAATCCCAAATAGGAGCTATTTTGGCCATTTTTTTACATATAATATGCCTTTTTTCTATAAGAAAACATGGCATGAGGAAAAACTTGAAAGACAATTTTTTCTTACATTTATGTGGGTAAACTACAGGAGAAAGTTCAAATTAATGTCTTTAAATTCAAGATTTTGTCCTATTCACCTGTAGTGTCTTGCCTTGATGGATATATTTAATCAAGATACACAACATTGCTTTAATGGAGACAAGATATTTTTAGCAATAAAAACACACTTTGGGCATATCCCACACCGCTGTCTCTCATAATTATTGCGCTCTGAGTTTATTTGAAGATGCACTGCACACAATTCCATTCTTCATCAGAGCCTGGCTCTGTTCACACACTGCCATAATAACACCAACATAAACATGATGAAGAGGATTCTTATAATGACCAGCTCCTCAGTACACACCCAATTTGTCGTCATGCAGATTACACTGTTTCACGTTTCAATTTCACCCTCCATTAATTATAAAGTATGACAGATAACACGCAATTACAACGCCAACCTAGAAGCCCTGCCTGTTCCGTCTGCTCTTATTTATAAATCTGTTTTATTTTACATTGCATAGTGCAATGATCATTCAGCATGAGTCTAAAACCAGTGGATGAAATATTGGTGAAGAAAAAAGCAAAAATAAAGGTAAAAAAAAAAAAAAAAAAATCTATCCAGGATTAGTTCATATGTTTAACTAAAACAAAACAATAGCGAGTATATTTTTTGATGGAAGGACATTAGCCTATATTCTATCCCATTCATTCAAAACAAAACACTTTGTCCAGCATACAGTTGAATTTGAGAATGTTTATAGCTGTTAGGGCTGCTACATTCAGTAATGTTTTCTAGCAAGGGTTGTGTATCTATGTGGTCGTCAAAACTGTCCTGCTTTTTCATAGTTTGTGAATTGAAGCAGATCTATGGAATGTTACAAGTCTTTAGAATGCTTTGTTCTGTTT